>JADLZN010008653.1:228576-370466 GCA_018155175.1 Sinocyclocheilus anophthalmus | reverse complement strand
AAAGAGTCTTAACTTTTATAAAGAATATCTCTTTTGTTTTGAGTCTTTAGTCTTTGCAACTTCAGGGATATAATCTATGCACAATCAGCTTGTAACACAAAAAAAAAGAGAAAGGAAAACTTGAAATCAAATCGCATCAGGTGAACACCTTTAATGAACCACAACATTTGAACAGTTTATAGCAAACATAATTTCGAGAGGTTTTTTTTAAAAAAACAATCCAAGTCAAAATCAAATAATATTAAGCCATACTTTAAATTTAGATCACAATTATCCAGATTCAAGAAAATTTTAGATGTTAATTTGTGGGTGCAGAAGTATTTTAAGAATGACAGGAAAGCAGATATGCTACTTGATATCTTACTTTAAAAAAGGAAAGTGAGAAGAAAGGGAGATCCCTACTCATTGTTGGATTCCAGCACCATTGATCCAGGTGGTCTCAACGGAAATGGCGTTTGCCACAGGAGAAGAAAACTGGGAGCTGTTTTCATGCGACCTTACATGCCCCCAGTGTCTGGACGGTGAGAGGGGTGGATGAGATGGCCACAAAAACTCCCACGTCCCTACCAACCAACACGGTGATTTATGATATTGAATGATAAGACGTAGCTGCAGTAAAGTAGAGTACGGTATAGATGCAGTAAATTGCATAGTATGTTATCACCGTGACCTGAACCCTGACTGCCTACAAACCGCATATGTAAGTGCAGACAATGTTTGTTAGTGCATGTTTTAAAGGTTTCATAAATCACACACCCATAGTCTCAGTTACGCAACTAGTCACTGTCTGGCAATAGCTACAAATTTCTTAAAGAATCTTTGGCTCCAATTCAAGCATTGTGGTTTTCGCAATCACAGGTTCATGTTAATAATGGAATTCAGTTTCACATTGATGTCCAAGCAAACTACAACTTTGTGGCAACAGTGTATAGTTTTTTTTTTTGTGTGTGTGTGTATATATATATAGATATATATATATACAGTGGGTACGGAAGTATTCAGACCCCCTTAAATTAAAGGTCTGCACTCTTTGTATATCCCCTGCAGCCATTTGCTTTTGATACAAACATCATTTAATTAATTTTTGTCCCCATTAATGAACCAGAACCCATATATTGCCCAAGAAAAAACACAGAATTGTTGAATTTTTTTGCAGATTTATTAAAAAAGAAAAACTGGAATATCACACGGTCCTAAGTATTCAGACCCTTTGCCTCAGTATTTAGTAGAAGCACCCTTTTTTGATCTAATACAGCCATGAGTCTATTTTGGGAAAGATGCAACAAGTTTTTCACAAAGATGGATTTGGGGATCCTCTGCCATTCCTTGCAGATCCTCTCCAGTTCTGTAGTTCTGTCAGGTTGGATGGTAAACTTTGGTGGACAGCCATTTTTAGGTCTCTGCAGAGATGCTTAATTGGGTTTAAGTCAGGGCTCTGGCGGGGCCATTCAAGAACAGTCACAGGTTGACAGGTTGTTGTGAAGCCACTCCTTCGTTAATTAACTGTGTGCTTAGGGTCATTGTCTTGTTGGAAAAGTAAACCTTCGGCCCAATTCTGAGGTTACCGCACTGAGCCAAGCACTCTGGAGAAGGTTTTCTTCCAGGATATACCTGTACTTGGCCGCAATCATCTTTCCCTCGATTGCAACCAGTCGTCCTGTCCCTGCAGCTGAAAAAAAAAAACCCACAGCATGATGCTGCCACCACCATGCTCACTGTTGGGACTGTATTGGACAGGTGATGAAAGGTGATGAGCAGTGCCTGGTTTTCTCCACACATACCGCTAAGAATTAAGGCCAAAAAGTTCTATCTTGGTTCTCAGAACAGAGAACCTTAATTTTAAACGTATTGGAGTCCTTCCAGGTGTTTTTAGCAACATCCATGCAGGCTTTCATTGTGTCTTGCACAATGGGAGAGGCTTCGCGGGCCACTTCTGCCATATAGCACCGCTGGTGGACGGCGCAGCCTTTTGTTGCTTCTGCAGATGCAGTGATGGTTGACTTTCTACAACTTTCTCCCATCTCCCGACTAAATCTCTGGAGCTCAGCCACAGTGATCATTTGGTTCTTCTTTACCTCTCTCACCAAGACTCTTCTCCCCCAATAGCTCAGTTTGGCCGGACGGCCAGATCTAGGAAGGGTTCTGGTCGTTCCAAACGTCTTCCATTTAAGTATTATGGAGACCACTGTGCTCTTAGGAACCTTAACTGCAGCAGAAATTATTTTGTAACGTTGGCCAGATCTGTGCCTTGCCACAATTCTGTCTCTGAGCTCTTAAGGCAGTTCCTTTGACCTCATGAATATAATTTGCTCTGACATGCACTGTGAGCTGTAAAGGTCTTATATAGACAGGTGTGTGGCTTTCATAATCAAGTCCAATCAGTATAATCAAAACACAGCTGGACTCAAATGAAGGTTGTAGAACCATCTCAAGTTTGATCAGAAGAAATGGACAGCACCTGAGTGAAATATATGAGTGTCACAGCAAAGGGTCTGAAAACTTAGGACCAAGTGATATTTCAGTTTTTCTTTTTTAAAAATCTGCAAAAATGTCAACAACTCTTGTGTTTTTCTGTCAATATGGGGTGCGTTGTCACGGTAATGAGGGAAGAAAAAACTTAAATTAAAGATTTTTAGCAAATGGGCATATAACAAAAGAGCGCTCACGTACGGCCCCCGGACACAATTAAGGGGGGTCTCATGAGAATACTTTCAGTACCCACTGTAGATATACAAAACCTATCGCGTTTTCAACTATAAAAGACCCCAAATCCGAAGGTTCTGGCAAAAGTCAAATTTCACGGGGGAGCAGGAAGACACACAGTTTAGTCTACACCAAGTTTATTCTTTCTGTCCATTTGTTCCATTCCTGAAAAGAAAGGGGCGTGATTGGCAGGTTTGTTGTAGGAAAAAGAGGTGTTATCACCTGCCTAAGCTTATCCATGTTCTTAATACAGCCCATTGGTCGTGGACCTTGAGTTATAGATACTAAAGCAACCAGAAAGCCAGCATCTGGGAATTGATGTCCTGTGACCTCAACTTTACGTTGGAAAATGGGAGACAAGTGCTCAAATCAGTACTCTACATGCCATAATCTCATTGTAACCCCCCTCTTTTAGGACAAACTATACTGTTATAGGATAAGCTGGAGATAGATATGCAGAGCAGAGCAGGAGTCTCGATTTCTTGAAAACAAATTATGGATCAAAACCACATCCAACGTTGTTCCTAAAACCAAAATAATAATCGTTCTTGGTCCATTAGGACCCAACTTTGAGAAGTCTTTTTATCCACTCAAAGTTGACGAACTGTGTAATAATAACTATTAATAATATATTAGTACTGTCAAAAATTAAACAAGTTACGCACAGGCGATACATTTTTTCAGTTTAAAGTGTTAAAAATATTTAACGCAATTAAAGCAGGGGCGGGGCTAGGGTTGGCCACACCACTCACAACTGCTGCTTCCGTCACTTTTTCTCTTGATAATTTCAGTCCTCAGCACGTCTGTACACGCCACCAGCAAACAGGAGACGTTTTTCAGACGTGCACTCCACTTCACCTCAGCGCCTGCGAGTCAAACGAGCGCGGAAACGCCACGGTACTGTAGGCTACTCGGCGCGCACTCTTCAATTGCACGGACAAAGGCGCCGGCGCATGCTGTAGTCTTTATCATTTCATATCAAAGCGCGAAAGAAATGACATGCATGCAATGTCGTGGTCAGTTAAGTCAATGTGAAGCGATTTTAAATTAAAAGTTGCCCTAAAAACTGTGCATGCAGGGTTAGGCTATACTTTATATAGGAGGCACATTTAAAGGGGTCATATGATGCGTTTCACTTTTTTCCTTTCCTTTGGAGTGTTACAAGCTCTTGGTGCATAAAGAGAAGATCTGTAAAGTTGCAAAGCCTAAAGTCTCAAATCCAAAGAGATATCTTTATAAAAGTTAAGACTCATCCAAAGCCCTCCTAAAACGCCTCATTTAAACAAGCCCCCACATGTCTATGTCACAATGTGAGAAAAGATGGGCTTAACACCGCCCAAACCCAACCCACCACCCAACTGTTAACGCAAGAAAGAAGCATAAAATTTTATTATCGCTGTAGTAGTGTTGCTGACAGCGCCTGTTGGGGAGTCGCTGTGGTTTCTTTGTCTTGATGGAAAGCGGAACTACTATTATTTGGCCTTCCAAAAGAGGCACAACTCGAATATCAGTGGTCAAGTTGTGGTCAAGTTTATTTAACAAACACTGTTCCAGAGCAGGTTATCCACCTAAAATATTCCAGATGTTTGAGCCCATTTAAATGGAGGATGATGAGGGACTGTTCCTGAACCAGTAAGCTAATGCGTCATTGGGGTGGCACAAAGGGCCTGTTTCTATAAGTTGGGCAGTTCCAAAACGTTGCGCAAGGGACATTCTGGCACTTTCTGACTCAGAGACTGTAAGTACGTTTTTTTTTTATATTTAAATAATTTGCCAATGATGATTAAAACGCGAGTTTTGAGCAGTGCAGAGTAGCACTTGTTGTTTGTCGTTTCTCCGATCACAAATTGCAGACATGGTTTTATGTTTACACGAAACGATGCAACGCAGCGCGTAAAAAGACAATATAAGTCATAATAATCCGTAATTATGTCCCCACTGGAATGCAACAAATGCCTCGTTTATAACGAGTTTTAATATTTTTGTCTCGTCGCTCCGGGACACGGCATCACAGTATGTTAAGGGCGTAACATTTCCATCACACGCTTAAGGCATTCGGCCAATCACAACGCACTGGATCGCTGGCCAATCACAGCACACCTCGCTTTTCCTTCCGATGAGCTTTGTAAAAATAAACGCGTTTCAGAAAGGCGGGGCATAGAGAGGAGACAGGAAGAAACAATAATGACATTATATGGAAAATAAGTGTTTTTGAACCTCTTTAAACCGCCATAAAATAAACACATTGCATTACACCAAATACACACACAAATTTTCTCCAAGAGTTAAAAATATCGGATGCTAACATTGTCTTCTATAATGAGCAACACAAACACCTCTGCTAAAATCTAAAAAAAAGCAGTCTGGGGTTTCATGACCCTGTACGAACTCTGAAATGGAGATTTCAAAAATGTCCTGGAGCACCCCCAACACGGTCTCCATCATTTCAACTCGTTGTCATTAATAGAGACTTTAAGACTGAATGGGTCAGAAAAAGGTTAATAAAGAGAGTTGAGAGGCGACAGAGTTTCCACCATAAAAATTACAAAAGAGAAGTTGTTTCAGTTTGTAAGGCTAGGGTTAAGTGTGTTTTTGTTTAAAAAGAGAGTTGAGAGGGGAAAGGAAAACATGGGGGAGGGAAAGATTTGAGGAGGAAAGTATGGAGGAAAAGTGGCGAAGTTAAAACTATACAGATTATTTTAATCATTTAAAAGAATAAAAAAATAATTTTTAGTAAAATTTAAATTTGGTAATAGTTAATTTTAATTAAAAAAAAGAGAGTTGAACGTTTGAGGAGTACGATGAAAAGTTGACCAGTTTAGTGCTGAGAGGTGGAAAAAAGTGAACGAGACGAAAATACTAAGACAAAGCTTGTCAGAATACCTTGCTTGGGTTCAGCAGCGGCGAGGGCAAAGATCAAGAAGCTTCATTAAAGAACCCAGAAACAGCACCCCACATACAGCACCCCACAATAACTACATTACCCCCTGTCGTGTAATGCTCAAAGGGACAAAAAGAGAGGAAATCAATAACTTTTGTACCTTTAAGGATTCATCTATATTTAATTTAGAAATGAGTGTTTTATAACTTCAATTTCAATTTCTGTATAATTCCTACTGGATGAAGAGGCCACAGATAGCCTAAATCACATTGGTTTGTTTTGAAGGCTATATAGTTCAAAGGTAAATATTAGGAAAAAAATAATTTTATAGAGGCATCATTGGTGTCAGTGGCCTCCTTCAGTAATACAAAAAGATGCCATTAAACAAATATTAATAAATATACTGTCTTTGTTGCTTCTACATTAATTTTTTGAAGATTTAATGTGAAATTATTGCAATATAAAATATATTAAAAAACTTTAATGTTAGATGCAATTAATTTCAGAAGAAAACATGCGATTAGTTAATTTTTTTTTAATCGATTGACAGCACATATACAGTGGGTACGGAAAGTACTCAGACCCCCTTAAAATTTTCACTCTACACAATATTGCAGCCATTTGCTAAAATCAATTAAGTTAAATTTTTTTTCCCATTAATGTACACACAGCACCCAATATTGACAGAAAAACATAGAATTGTTGATATTTTTGCAGATTTTTTAAAAAGAAAAACTGAAATATCACATTCGGTCACTAAGTATTCAGACCCTTTGCTCAGTATTTAGTAGAAACACCCTTTTGATCTAATACAGCCATGAGTCTTTTGGGAAAGATGCAACAAATTTTTCACACCTGGATTTGAGCATCCTCTGCCATTCCTTCTTGCAGATCCTCCAGTTCTGTCAGGTTGGATGGTAAAAATTGGTGGACAGCCATTTTTAGGTCTATCCAGAGATGCTCAATTGGGTTTAAGTCAGGGCTCTTGCTGGGCCATTCAAGAACAGTCACAGAGTGTTTGTGAAGCCACTCCTTCGTTATTTTAAATGTGTGCTTATGGTCATTGTCTTGTTGAAAGGTAAACCTTCAGCCCAGTCTGAGGTACTGAGCACTCGATGGCAGAAGGTTTTTTCGTCCAGGATATCCCTGTACTTGGCCGCATTCATCTTTCCTTTGATTGCAACCAGTCGTCCTGTCCCTTCAGCTGAAAAAGACCCCCACAGCATGATGCTGCCACCACCATGCTTCAAAGTTGGGACTGTATTGGACAGGTGATGAACAGTGCCTGGTTTTCTACACACATACCGCTTAGAATTAAGGCCCAAAAGTTCTATCTTGGTCTCATCAGACCAGATAATCTTATTTCTCACCATCTTGGAGTCCTTCAGGGTTTTTTTAGCAAACTCCATGCAGGCCTTCATGTGTCTTGCACTGAGGAGAGGATTCCGTCAGGCAACTCTGCCATAAAGCCCCGACTGGAGGAGGGCTGCAGTGATGGTTGACTTTCTAAAACTTTCTCCCATCTCCCGACTGCATCTATGGAGCTCAGCCACAGTGATCTTTGGATTCTTCTTTACCTCTCTCACCAAGGCTCTTCTCCCGATAGCTCAGTTTGGCCGGACGGTCAGCTCTAGGAAGGGTTCTGGTCATCTCAAACGTCTTCCATTTAAGGATTATGGAGGGCACTGTGCTCTTAGGAACCTCAAGTGCAGCAGAAATTTTTTTTGTAAACTTGGCCAGATCTGTGCCTTGCCACAAATCTGTCTCTGAGCTCTTCAGGCAGTTCCTTTGACCTCATGATTCTCATTTGCTTGACATGCACTCTGAGCTGTAAGGTCTTATATAGACAGATATGGACCTAATCAAGTCCAATCAGTATAATCAAACACAGCGGGACTCAAATGAAGGTGTAGAACCATCTCAAGGATGATCAGAAGAAATGGACAGCACTGAGTTAAATATATGAGTGTCACAGAAAAGGGTCTGAAAACTTAGGACCATGTGATATTTCAGTAATCCTTTTTTAATAAATCTGCAAAAATTTAAACAATTCTGTGTTTTCCTGTCAATATGGGTGCTGTGTGTACATTAATGAGGAAAAAAAAAAAAAAAACTTAAATGATTTTAGCAAATGGCTGCATCTAACAAAGAGTGAAAAAATTTGAATGGGGGATGAAACCCTTTCCGTACCCACTGTATATATACACTGTATATATATATATATATAGGCCTTTTCTGACTGTTGTTTGTTTGAATTTGTTTATGCTTGTATTTCTGACTTGGCATAGGAGGATGGACTAGTTTTTCCACAAATGACTGTAGTTACTGTACAGTTTTACTGTGCACTATGCACCCTATTGTCTAGTGTGTGAATTTTATAAGGTTAGTTTGTCAACCAGCATAGCTATGATTGAAGTGTCCTACTTGGAATTTACAGTGTGAACACACTACTCACAAGATTTATACAATAAACTGGTATTGAATAGTATGGAATTGGGACATCTGAATCTGTGCAGAGGTACATTCTTCAATATCCAATATAAGAGAGCTTCAGTAAGAATAATTTCATGTGCCAACTAAGGTTTTGTCCTATATAATTACCAAGACATGTAGACTGAGAATAGAACCTTGACTAATACAGGCTCTCTAACGGGGCCTGACCCCCTGGTTGAGAACCAGTAATTAAATGGGGTTATATCATAATGTGTGTGTATCAAATAATCCTTGATCTTTTAGGATAAACATTGTAATGTGTATGACTTTCCATATAATTCCAAAGGATCCTAGTGGTAGGAAAGAGTGGCTGAGTTTCTGCCCTGTTTCCCTGATGATTCAGTATTGAAGGATGGAAGCGTTAAGAACAATTTGACATTACAAACCCGAAAGCGTTTGAACAGATCCTGAGAAAAGGCGCTGTTGCTTGTTTCTTAAAGGCACAACAGCAAAACTGAACTGTGAAAGGCTCTGAGAAAGTGAGCAAAACACTCATGGAAAAGTAAAATATGACTCTTTGATATGCAAATGTGTATACATTTTATTTATTTTTTTATACAAGTGGATCACAGAAATAAAATTAAAGCGAATGACCCCTTTAAATAGCAATCCATTTGTGTCAAAATTGACTTTTTATAAGTCTAGTGTAATGTACTATGCACATACTTTTCTCGAATTTGTGTGCTGCTTATAAACTTGCCTGAGGTGTGAAAACAACCTGTGTTGTCGCCTAACAAGAAAGGTTTAACTCAGTCAACAGCTAGTTTGTGCTTTATGGCGAGCCTCCTTTTTAATCAGGAAGTTGTTTCCTCTGGTCTTTGGGCACATAAAAACAATGTGCTTCTAGTTTGCTTTCCTTAAATTGTTGCCTCTCCCAATTCATATGCGTCAGTGGGGTTTGGCTAACATACCGTTGGACCCGCTCTTGGTTTGTGAAACAGTCCAAAGAAATCCACAGACCTGCTCATTCTCTTTACTTAGACCCTCCAGACATTATTCTCAGCTCCATGTTAGCGTCTGTGAAGGAGGCTTAATGAAACGTGAGCCACAACAAACTGTCCCTGACGTCATGTGCATCTGTGTTCACAGCAGATGGTGGAGTGCTTGTGTATTTATAGAACTTTCGTCTCTGAGAGTAATTATGGCACTTCGATGGTGTTACATTTTGAAGACACGTCCTCTCAATCCTTTAAGCTTAAAGAGGTTACTGGTATGATGATGTGGAAACAATCACAGTGAACGCAAGCAACGTACGCTATTCTGTGTCAGCTGTGCCGCAGGGATGCACTGTTTTTGTTCAAATCGAAACGTAAATACACGTAGAAAACATATCCTTGTGTCGCGGCTGACACAGAAGAGCGTACGCTGCTTGCGTTCAGTGGTTATTCTCCAAAATGGCGCTACGGTGATGCGGAGAGAGACGGAGGAGACGAATTGTTGAATAGTCATTTTCTTCACGTACAAAAAGTATACTTGTCGCTTCATAACATCACGGTTGAACCACTGATGGCAGATGGACTATTCTGACAATGTCTTTCATACTTTTCTGGACCTTGACAGTGTAATTTACTTGATATTACTTTTAAATATCTTAAATTGTGTTCCGAAGACGAACAAAGCTTTTACGGGTTTGGAACGACATGGGGGGGTAAGTGATTAATGACAATTTTCATTTTGTGGTGGAGTATCCCTTTAACCTAACAAGATGGTAACATCACAAACTTCAAATATCAGCTAACATCAAACCTCATTGGTTCTTGGATGTCACATGACCAAACATCAGATTTGATGTAGTCAGTGTTCCATTTTATTTCAGTTAAAAATGCATAAAGGGATAGATTACCCAAAAAAGATAGTTAATAAAATTACGGTTGAACCACTGATGTCAAGTGAACTATTTTAAGGATGTCCTTACTACCTTTCTTGAACGTGGTAGTTCCCTTGCTGTCTATGCAGGGTCACAAAGCTCTCAGATTTCATCAAAAATATCTTAATTTGTGTTCCGAAGATGAACGAAGGACTTACGGGTTTGAAATGACATGCCCGGGTGGAGTATTAATGCAATTTTTCATTACTTGTGGGAACCCGTTTAACGGTATCCACCACTTAAAATTCGTCTGCAGTAATTGATACTAATCTAATAGAAAATGCATCTGATTGGACCACAAAAGACAGCTGTAGAAGCTCTAAAAACGGTTATATTATTTTGTGACGAAGGGGGACCTGTTCCCTCTGAAGTCAGTCAGTCATGCACGTTTGAAACAACATGAGTGTGGATAAATTACAGAATTGTAATTTTTAGGGGAACTTTACCTTATGTGTGTGTAATGTACAATATGATCTCCATCGTTTTCTATATTTATCTCAGGTGTTGGTGCTGCCACTTCAGGTAAGCTCACCTTTATGGTTGGTGGGCTAGAGGAGGAATTCAATGCAGCCAAGGAGCTTCTGAGCTGTATGGGTGCTAATGTGGTGTACTGTGGCCAAGTTGGCACCGGACAGGTACAAACGGAGTCTTTAAGAATATAGTGCCATTCTTAGAAAGGTGCTGATTTATTTCTGGTCATAATCGCTCTCTTCCTTGTTTGGTAGGCAGCTAAAATCTGCAACAATATGCTGCTGGCCATTGGGATGATTGGAACCGCAGAGACCATGAACTTGGGAATCAGGTGCAGTTCGCAGTTGAATTACTTGATGGAATAGTGCACCCAAAAATGAAAATGTACTCCCTCTCAGGCCATTCAAGATATAGATGAGTGTTTCTTCTTCAGAACAGATTTGAAGAATTGTAGAATCACTTAATCACCAGTGAATCCTCTGCAGTGAATGGGTGCCGTCAGTATCCAAATTAGTTGATAAAAGCATCACAATAATCCACACTAATTCAGTCTGTCGATAAACATCTTGTGAAGTGAAAATCAGTGTGTTTGTAAGAAACAAATCCATTATTAAGGCATTTTAAACTAAAACTCAACTTCTGGCCAAATTATGAGTACATTTTTTCCAAATCCGTTCTGATGAAGAAACAAACTCCTCTACATCGTGGATGGCCTATGTTAAGTACATTTTCATCAAAAATGATTATATAGATGATTCAATGATACAGCTGTCTTGATGCATTTACTTTTTCTACAGATTGTATTATTTTCTACTTTTTAACCAGAATGGCTTTGTATTAATTTGTGCATTCACAGATTAGGGCTTGACCCAAAACTTCTGGCGACGATCTTGAACATGAGCTCTGGCCGCTGCTGGTCAAGTGACACATACAACCCTGTCCCGGGAGTTATGGAGGGAGTGCCCTCGGCAAACAACTACCAGGGTGGCTTCGGAACTACACTAATGGCCAAGGTTTGCATCGTTTTTTATATATTAGTTTCCACTGGTTACTACTAACATAAGGGGTAACTAATAAACAAAATATTTGATTAGTGAAGTCTAGTCTATTTTTCCACTTTTTAAATTGGTGTTCAAATGTTTGGAATAGAGAGTTTTTGAGAAGTTTAGTTTGTTGTTTTTTTTTTGTTTTTTTTTTAAAATCGATTTTTTTTTTTGTTTTGTTTTTACAATGTGAATATATTTTAAAATGTAATTTTTATTCTATTGTGCTGATTTGCTGCTAAATAGGGATGCACCGAATGTTCAGCAACCGAAATTATTTATTTATAATTTAATTTCGGAATAAGCGAAAATACAGAATAAATTGTACCGAACAATGACGTGATGTGATCAAATAGCAACCAGTGTAGAGTGAGAGGCGCGCACTCTATATAATGCAACAAACTTGTCGGCAGTGTGGAATCATTTAAAACTGTCAGAAAGACGGAAAAATCATTAAGCACTGACAGCACATCACAGGCCTTCGATGAGAAGAGGAGGGGGTGGTTGGTTGTTGCTGGTTACTGTATGATGACTTAAATCGCGAAATGCCCTTAAACATCTGCAGTTTATTAATAATTGTTTATGTTTTGTAATACACACAGGAATTGCATGTATTCTGACAGCGATGATG
Organism: Sinocyclocheilus anophthalmus; assembly: GCA_018155175.1. Lineage (NCBI taxonomy): Eukaryota > Metazoa > Chordata > Actinopteri > Cypriniformes > Cyprinidae > Sinocyclocheilus > Sinocyclocheilus anophthalmus. Next base: position 358,377 of record JADLZN010008653.1, on the reverse strand, counting down.
AGCTCGTTAGTCGGGGTTCAAAGTCCAAAGCATGACAAAAATCTGTGCTGAAACAGTGTCGCTCGTCAGTTGTTCAGTGTCATTTTTATGAATTTTTACAAGGCATGTGACAATGCGATACGTGCGACAAACATCTTCCCAAATTCGTAATACTAATTTATAAATCTGTTGTCAACAAAATGAAGCACTGAGGTCTTCCTGCGGGTTTTTGCCAAAATAAAAGCTGAGAAAAAGCAACTCCATCAACATTCATAAATGTTAGGATTGTAATCTTTCTGTTGTTCTGTAAAATAAAAAAAGACAATAATGATAATAATTACAACAGCTCTATTAATACATTTATTATAACATTCACACACAGTGTTCAAATTGGGATCTGTAATATTTTCTAATATTTTAAAAGAGAAGCAAGGCTGCATTTATTTGTACAGTAAAAAAACAATACATGCCTGATTCAAGAAGGGGGTCTCAAAAATGGCAAAAAATATTTAACCCTTCCGCGGTTAAACCAAGATCTGTCTACTCTTGAAGGTATGTTTATGAACGTAAAGTTAGGACTTTTTAAGATCTTTGTTTTTTGTAAATAAAAATTAAGGAATAAATTTAATTGAACACTGTCAGTGTGTCTCTTTAAATGTAAATGTCTTGCATTAACAATGCTTCAGAGTGCTTCAGATTAACTTGTTAAATTGTGGTTTGTTGGTGTATTGTCTGCTAGAAAGATTTAAAATGTTCAATGTTAAAAAAATTTCAATTGTTGTTTGATAATTTATTTTTTTCTTTGAAAAGCAAGACAAAACAGTAAAAAGTACATTTTGGCCATTTAATTTATGCAATGGTAAAAAAAATTTGGCAAAATACATGGGGGACAACAACACTGTAACAAAGTATTCGGGCTTTGGCCCAGCTCAATCAGTGTTTCATTTTGTTCGGTTTCTGCTGTGGCCAAGAATTACTGCTAAATAAACACTTATTATATGCTGCTACCACTGATATAAGCTTAAACATTAATGCTATTGTCACATTTCACACTGTTGTTAAATATTATGGGGTGGGTGGGGGAGACTGCATGTTAATTTAGTTATTGTCTTCTTTAAAATTGCCTCGAGACCCTGTATTCGGTTGCAGATAGCCTTTTTTAAATGCAAGAACACATCTAATAGTTAACTTTTCAAATGTGCAGTTATGCTTATCTCTCGTGGACATTTTCTATCATTTATTCTCAGGATCTGGGACTTGCTCAGAATACAGCAACTAACACAAAGACACCAGTGCCGTTGGGCTCTCTGGCCCATCAGATTTACCGCATGATGTGCGCACGCGGCTACGCCAGCAAGGACTTCTCATCTGTCTTCCAGTTCCTTCGAGAAGAGGAGGGCCAGTAGACGGCAACACTCTCTGTCCCTTCCAAAGCCTTACCCAGCACTGCCTGCCTTTCACATGACCCGACATGCAAAACTTTGACCCAACTATGTGATTTCATTGGCATGTGTGTGCTGGGAGCCATAAATGAGTGAGTGAGCACATATGTAGATTGGATGGTAGTGAGAAAGGTGTGTGTGTAATGTTTGAGGCTGTGAGTTCCTGTTGGAATCATGTTACTTTTGTGAGTCCACTCATGTACAATTAGTAATCCACCAATCAATTGATGAGATGCTGTGAATTAAATTTGTTCAGATTTTTTTTTCTTGCCTTCGTTGCTGTTCTGTTGGCTAACAAAAATTTATAATTTCATTCTCTCAAACCACAAACCCACAAGACTCGGATCAGCCTTTACACTCCTTTTCTTAGCATATGTACGATTTTAGTTTTTATGTATTTAATGTATCTGTTGAGTCTAATTTGCTGGGGCCTAGTCTTGGCAATTGTTAATGGTGTTGGATCTACATATACACACCTGGAAATTAAAGCAGGAAATATCTGTAGCTTTGATGTTAAGACTGTGGCATGTTGATACATGTTTATAACACCTATTTTTCAGTTCTACACAAACCTGGAAACTGAAGTGGTATTGTAAGGGTACTAAGCATGGTTTACAATTGTATAGGTAATCCTGATGAATGCGGTTAACCAGTTAAAATGATGCAACAAAGCACATATTTTTACTTGGTCTCCTCCCTCTCTTCAAGGTCAAGCAGTGGAATGTTTTTTGATGCTTCTTTATGAAGCCTCACCTTGAATTCAGTGGCATGTAACATGCACAATAAAGATGACTCATCAACACTACAAATCCTTTACACATCAAGGAAATTGTATTATTGGATGTTAGACTAGATGGGATAATTCACCCACAAATAATTCTGTCACTATTTACTCACTCTTATGTTGTCCAAAACTGTGTTTTTTCTCATAGAACGCAAAAGAGCATCTTCCGAAGAGTGTTTTGAAGTGTTTTTATCAAAGCCAGTGGGGATCAAAACAATATAAGACCCCTTGACTTTAATTGTATGGACAAAAATATAATTTGTTGTATTTTAAAAAAGAAATTCCTAATGGTTTGGAATGCCATGAGAATGAGAAGATGATAACAGATATTTCAAGGTCAGGAACCCAGTAAAAATGATATTCAAGCTATCATTAATATGTAATTTCATCTGTTTGTGTGCCCCAGCTGGCTTCGGTCACAGTTCCATGAAGCTAATAATGATACAGTCAAGATACATATTGTGAGGAATATAATCAAGTGTCTTCATGACTCTTCACTTTCTCACTATTTTCCTTTCCCCCTATTTCTCCCCTCAGAACTTTGCATTGCTGCTCCATCTTCTCTCATTGTCTTTCGCCTCTTCTTGTCAAACTCACTTTTGCTCTCCTGGTTTCCAAAACGAGGGAAAAAGCAGTCAGCGGTATATGTTTCTTATCTACCCACCAAAGAGTCACAGAGAGGCCATCATGCTAGAGGTCACATGATCACAGGACAGACCCATAAAAAGTCCATTAAGCATGGAGGCCCAAGTGCTGTTGTTATCTAGTTGGCAGGTCTTCCAAACAGAGGACCATGGGGTAGTTAGACTTCAGACAGCCCAAAACCCGGAATCTCATTACGGTTTCTTAAAGCATGACGCTTTCTGGTCATTGAAAAAAAAAACTTTTCTCAGAGGTAAAGATTTTTTAGACCGAAAACATTATCTTAATTAACCTTTTTATTCGTTGTGTAGTTTCTTTTTGTCATTTTAGTTTCAGATTCGGATTATGTGGCCAATCATGATCAACTGACTAAAAGGCCACGTGGTGATTAACAACATTAAATGGCGATTTCTGCTTCGCCTGTTACATCAATTTCTTCTTCTTTTTATTTTATTAGCCTAGTTTTTTGCCTAGCCGTTAAAGGTGTATTGATTGAATAAAACAAGTTTCCAAAACTATCACACGGATGGGAACTCTTATATGATTATGGTACAGCTCAGATGTGTGATTTCGGAGTTATTTCATATCGTTAAGTGTGCGCATTCTTTATGTGTAATTGTTATTATGTTGTAATTGTACACAATTTGTCTTCAGCAGGTCGTTTCAGACAAACACTTGGGTAACACTTTATATTCATTTTATTTCTGAAATGATCAAAATATACAAGACACCCTATTCAAAGTAAAACCTTTGCTGCGTGCTCCGTGAACCACGAGTTCTCTCAAATAATATTTAAGGAATTGTTTGATTTAATTTGATTTTTAATGTGACAAATACGTACAGTAGGTTTAATATGTTTTATTTAATTGTATGGACCTTGACACGAGCAGCAGGTGTGGTCGAAATAGGATATATGTGTCCTACTACTTGGATTTTGAGTATGGTGTAATGTGGTTGTTAGGTTTAACTACTTGAAATATAGCATGCCAGCCGAGACCTCACTATCTGGAGTTCCAGAACAGACGGGTTTGATAACTCAGAAAATAGAACCACGATATAGAATTAGCTGAGAAGTCCGGTGTGTTTATCGTTAAAAAAATTTTTTTTTTTAAATGGGTCCATCGATCCCACTCGTTACCTTTAGCCTATATTTATCCAAACAAGCTTGTTTATTTTATTTCATTATTTTCACACATTGTTATTACATTCAATTTTAGATGAAAGCATCGTTTTTAGTAAGTGGTACTAAAAATTCTAATCTTTGCAGAAATTAGAAAAATCGCGGACAACGTTTGTTTGAACAATTACTATGCTAAAATAGTCTAGTGTAGTAAGTTCTTTCACTGGCCAAGACTGGCTTACCCAGCACTTTGTCTACAAAATTGTTTTATTTAGGATTACAATTAATATTTACGTCAGTGGAATTTAATTGTATCTTATAATAGCCTGGACATTAAACGAGTTAAATTAAAATAGGCCTTTTAGATATGCTTTTGATACAATATCAGGCCTACACTATAAACAACACAGGAACACAGAACAATATATTTCAGGTCAAGAGACAATTTTCCTTTGACGATTTTGGAACGTTTGCAATCAGATGTGCCCAAAAACAATTTCTCCACTTCATTGAAATTTATTGTTGCATAATAAAGGTGGTTGGAGATATTTTATCAGCACTGAGAGTAAACAATGATTCCACATAACTCTACGAATATACTGGACATCGAGTTTCTGCTTTAAAGCATCGAAGTTGTGACATTTATGAAACATTTGCATTCATTTTAATGAAGTAATCCAAATTCAAACTATTTATTTTGAATAAAAACTAAAAAAAACTATTTATCTGCGAATAATGTTATAGCTTATTTCAATATGATTTCATCTGAATTGTTTTGTAGCACAGGGTGAAGGCGATGTATAGCCTACATTGTTCTCAAATGCCTATTAGATTATTGCATTAATTAATTTTTTCGTGCATTACATAGATTTTTAATAATGAATTATATTAATAGGCTATTATATTTGCTTGATTAATATGTAACCTAGTGTTTTTAGATATAGGTCTGGCCATACTCGTTCCACAAGACCAATGCCGTGCAGGTTTTAAAAAAAAGATATTTCTGACCATTTTTAGTACCACACATTTAAAAAGATTTCTACGCTTTATCTGATCATGTCAAACTGTCAAGCAGCGTCATGCGAATCATTTAATTGGAAAGTAGGCTAATTCTGGCGATAATTTCGAATTACAATTTTTTTTACATTTGCAAACATTTCTATCAATCCATTATTAATTAGCAGGCGACATCCGCAATGTTAGTATGTGCCTGAAATGTAGCGCAGGTGACATTAAGTGAGATCTAATGATGTGCTATTTTATAACGTAACGTACAAAATAAGGTCTTAAGGCTTCTTGCCTCTCAAATGGGCTATTTACTTTTAATGCATTTACACAAGCCCCTACTACGTTGTCTTCACTGGTTTTCGTGAGTGTATTTGTAGAACAAGAGGAGTAAAAGTACCTCTTTCAGAATCTGAACCTGAAATGAAAAACATGTAGGCAGCTAAATTTGCATGCATTTCACTCAGTTTTTGAGAAGATATTAAATCCAAGCCTCGCTGTATCTTTGTTGGTGGTTGAAACTGTTACACCAAGTCTTATTTCAGTCCATTGAAATTACAGACACGTTTACAGATTTTAATTTTTTTGCCATCCACATATTGATTTAAATTAAATTGATTTATCATAAATCTTACTACCACAAACGTAACAGTAGTATATCTAATTTTTAAATAAACATCATCATTAATATGCTCTGTGAATTTGTAAATGTGAAATAGCATAGATATATTAAATAGTCCACAGTTGGCCTGCTCACAGGGCTAAAGTAGCCTATAATATAGTCTAAAAACAGTACGGCGGCCGTGGTTTACGTAAAATCTTGAGGAAACAATTGATTTTTAATGTCGAGGAATGATGTAGCCTATGAACGGTCGCCTCGTCCATCTTCAAGGTACATTTAGAAGTGCATTGAATCTTCTGGATCTAGTGCAGCAACAATTCCCACATCCATCTGTACGCATGTTGACTTTGTCTTTTACACAGCTCAGCTATTGAGAGAGGGTCGAACAACGCTGAACGTTAATGGCTCAAGAAACCTTAAAAACCAGACAATCGGACTTGGCTCCTAACATGCCAGTGTTTGCACGCCACCAGCGAGCTTATTTCCTGTGCTCTCTGCTGGATAGTGAGCTATACAAACGGCCGCCCGCTAACTAAAAAAGACTGATTCTTTAACAGCACTCGAATTGATCAGTTTATCATTTTTCTGTGCTCCTCATAAACAGCTATGCTGTGTGCACATAATAATAATAATAATAATAACAACAACAACAACAAAAGTAGGAATTAATCTATTGTTTTAAATCACCTTAAATAGCCTAACTGGCTGATATTATTCACCATTAAAGTAACAGTTTCTGAGCTGTTTCGCAGATAATGGTCAAAAATATTATTGAATGTATTTTAAAGAATTATTCCAAAACGAAGGGGGTTTATTAACTTAACCGCAACACATTTTTTGTGTTTGAATTTATTAGCCTGCAATTCAATTGAAAAATAAATAAATAAAACACAAATATATTTTTTGGAACATTTCTGTCATGGAGTACGATATCCTCGTATAGGATACTATAGCCGCTCATCCTGTGTGCTAATTTCAGAAAACATAAAACCGACTTAAAATGCTTGAAATACATTTGATTATTTGTTAATGCATCCATGTTTTTTATAATCACACTGATAATCGACTCCTGTAATAGGTCAGAATAATATTCATATTTAAATGTTTAACGTGTATTATTATTATTTGTACAAATAACACAAGCCTAAATATTAGCCTACGTCTCTTTAATCTATCGTCTTGCTATAATTCCAGAAGTGCCAGACCACTGTGCCAAGACATCAGATAACCAAAGCTGCAATGAAAACATTGATCAAGAGACGTTCATGTTGAATCTATGGCATCACAAGCAGTAGTATAATACCTTTGTGCTCCTGTTTACAACGCACCCGGAGATGTGTGCTTGTTTCCTGCCAGACGGTCTAGCCTTCAATGACAGCAAGGGCCCTGGCTAGACTGCAACTTTCAACTTGACCTTGGCCTCCAGCCGTGTGTAACTCAATAAACGATCTTCCAAATTGTTGCTGGATTCTAGCCGTATAGAGTAATAAACTGGGCCATGTCATAAGTTGTTTGCATTTGCCAATTTCAGGGCGCGAACTGGTGGTTCACTGGGGCTGTGCACATTTTGTAAGTAATACACAATATATATATACATATAATAAGAAAATAGCCACTTTAAGACTTTTTGGTTCCTTATTTAATTTTCACATCATCAAATGGCTTGGAAGACAAGCAAATGTTTTTCTTTTTTTAAAAAAAGCAGCATAGGAAAAGAAGGTGAGTTCGACTAAAGTTAACCTGTCCGCGTTAGCTTTTTCATTAATGTTAACTGTTTTAATAGTATGTGAGACAAATTTGTAATAATCTCACTGTTAAATTGTAGGCTATACTTCTAAAGGAAGGTGCGTAATATGTACCAGTCCCATTGCGCAATGGAATGGCACTTGGTTTCCTCGTCAGGATAAAGCTTATCGCCAGAATCTTTATAGCTATTTTTGACCAAATCCCTTCACTTTGTTTCAGTTCAGTGCAGTATGCTTGTCTTGCTAGATCGGCGTTATCTCCAGTTTAGACGTTTATCAGCCTCTTTGCATGTCACGTGCCTCCGCTCGTCCAATAATAGTTGGATCTTGACGCACACGGGACGCATGGGGATCTGTTACTCCACTGATCCACTGCTTCCCTTTCAGTCTTGGGGAATTCTAAAAGAGCTGGTAGGCTCCATGTAGGGCGTGCTATGACCGCGTCTTTACTCCTCCACTCCTGCTGGATTGACCCGGTGATGTTTCTCTATGACAACGGCTTGGATGATATGAGCAAAAACATGGAAGGATTTCTGGGAGGCAATTTTGCTGCTAACCAGTGCAGGAATCTTATTGCCCACCCGTCTTCTTTGGCCCCGAGCACAACCTACACGTCGAGTGAGGTGCCAGGATCGGGCATGGGGGAACCTGTCAAGCAATGCAGTCCGTGTTCAGCCGTACAGAACTCTCCCAGTGCTTCTTTGCCCTATGGATATTTTGGCGGCAGCTATTACCCGTGTAGGATGCCCAAGTCCTGCACGCAGCCCACCTCCTATGGGGAAAAATACATGGACACGTCTGTTTCTGGAGAGGAGTTCCCTTCTCGCGCTAAGGAGTTTGCCTTCTACCAGGGTTACTCGTCTGGCCCTTACCAGCCTGTACCGAGTTATCTTGACGTGCCAGTCGTACCTGCGCTGAGCACCCCTGTGGAACCCAGACACGAGTCTCTTCTGCCGGTTGAAACGTACCAGCCCTGGGCAATCACGAACGGATGGAGCAGTCCGATGTATTGCCCTAAAGACCAAACGCAGTCAAACAGCTTATGGAAATCGTCTATTCAAGGTAAAAAAAAAATGCTGTATTTCTGTTTAATATCTTAGTGCGTAATAGCCAAACGCACTAGGGATTTAGGCTAAACGAAAAATGTAGTGTGCGTAAAATTGACCTTTAGGCCTACGAATAGCAAGTGTTATTTAAAAACGAAGGGGCTTACTAGAAGTCCCTCGTCAGGTACAATTTTTATTCTCACCACTTTTCATGATTGCAAATAGTTTTTATGCGAATAGCCTATTTCGTTCGACGTTTAGGTGTTTTATTTGTTGCACTGCTTTGAAGACACATTGTGTTTTTATTTTCTAGTTTATTATTTGACATTTCTGGCATGAACATCTATTTTCATCACGCTTTGGCAACTTATTTTGGTTTTCTTCTGACCCCTAGATTCTGTCTCGGGTACCGATGGAGCCTCAGTGCGTCGAGGGAGAAAGAAGCGGGTTCCCTACACCAAGGTCCAATTGAAGGAACTAGAACGAGAATATGCCACAAATAAGTTCATTACTAAGGACAAACGAAGAAGGATATCTGCTCACACAAACCTGACCGAGCGACAAGTGACCATCTGGTTTCAAAACAGGCGGGTGAAAGAGAAGAAAGTGGTCATCAAGTACAAGGGCATCAGTTAAGGTCTGAAAGAATTCAAAACTGAAATACCAAAGGGGTATAAATGGAAGGACCTTCAACATTATTTATTCTGAAATCCATTCCATCATCTGTTCCACGTCAAGAGACTATGCGGAGATGCGCAGGAGGGGACATTTATATTTTACTTCCCTGTGTAGGCCTACATATTACCAGGACACTGACACTGATAAAAGGCGAAGAACAATGAACCCATATTCACCACTTGATTTTTTATTCGTTTTAATCTATAATGTATTTGGCAAAGACGTGGGAGGAATGTAAAATAGCTACACTTTCAACTAAGAAAATCAGTGAAGTAAACAGACAAAATCATGGAAATTGTGTATTTTTTATTTTTACACATCAAAAACAACTGCACCTTTTAGACTGTGGATTTGCATGCTACGCTAACTGTACAGTAAATTTACCCCAAGTCGTGACAGATTTTTCTTTTGAGCTTTTATTTTCCCCATACGCACATTTGTAAATAGCCTACAAAGTCGCTTCCAGGCACCTGCGAAATATACAAATTCATTCATGTGTTACTGCAGACAGTATTCAAATAAAACTCCCCATATTAAACGATGTACTACTATATTTGTATCTTTATAATTACTACGAATGTCAACAGTCTGCCAAATTGTTTAACACAAATGCATAAACAGTACAAATGTCTATCGCAAATGATCAGTTTCTTTTTAATGTATCGATTTAATTCAATTTCCAGAAACGAATGAGTAAAATAGAAGGACATCAGCTGCTAATACGAATGGGTGAATAATGGCTGTGATATTGTTGTCTTTAGCCAAATCACTGATGAGAAGTTAAAAAGTGATTTTTTTTGTTTGTCCCAGAACAAATGTTCTCCAAGAACCCTTTTCCGTGGGCGTAACGGTGCTGCCATCTAGTGGCATAAATATGTATTTGCCTTGACTTCCCGCAGATGGTTCATTGTTCCTCATATTAGTATTTGAGAAAACCCATCTGAAATCTAAGAATACGAGATTTATGTGTTTGCGTTATTAAATAGCAAAGCACTTAAAAGTTTGTATAATAATCCGTTTAGCATATTTCCAGTCATCTGATACAACGATGACTTCGGATCCCAAAAGTCAGTAGTAGGTAAAATAGGTATAAAATCAGTGTTTGAGTCGATGTTTTGTGTGCTTTTTAAAATTTATTTTGCCATGTAAATGAACCAACTTGAATCTGAATCATACAGTCAAAAATAAAAATTCGAGAAAGAGGTGAGTGAAAGGCAGAGGAAAATCCGATATGAAAATGAAGTCCGATATTAGTAGCCTATTTTCTTCCCTGTGAAATCCAGTTAAAGTATGTTTTGCCATGTAATTGCCATGTTGTGCCATGCCTTTCCGAAACAAAATTACAAAATAAGGTTTCAACCTTTTCCTTCTTTCACATTTCAACTAGCAAGCATTTACAATAGACACTATAATTTAAAAAATGAAACAAAATATAAATACATAAATTGCAGCAAAACGTCTTGCTGAAATCAATTTACACAAATAAGAGACAACCCTAACACGACATCTGAAATAAAGAAAACGAAAGAAAAAAAAGAAACCTTTACAAAAACAGAAAACGAATAAAAAGACGTAGAATTCATTCCAATAAAATGTGTGAAGGAAAACTGGCAAAGTGACAGCTTCAAATTAATATATTTATTTCTATTCGTATTATTTATTTAGAGACTTTGGAATATTATTAGCTATATAGTTTATTATAGTTTACTTACCCAACAAATGCATTTTAGAATGCATACTTTCGGTATACCAATTGCTTAAGTTAAATCCAAACCCAATGCCACTAAGACATCAGTACGTAGTTTTAAGAATACAATAAACACTAGCACCAGAAATGCAATCCTATTAAATACTTGGCTTTTTATTGTTGCATTAGCAAAATTAATCAAGCCACATCGAGTAAAGTTTCACCACCAACATTTTTAATCTGAAAAACGATAACGGCAGTTCATTTCTGTAGTCTACGTTTTTTAAAGAACCAGAAAGATGTAATTTTTCATCAACTTCTTGCGCTTGTCACAGAGCTGATACAATTGCATTTCAAATAAGATGATACATTTTAATCGTTACTGTTTCATTAAACAACTGCCCATTGATTCTATTCTACAAATGCATAAAATAACAAAACCTTTACATTTAGAGAGAATTTGCACCAGTAATTCGTAATTCGTTTCTCACTGCTGAATAGTCACAGATAAATGATCTCTCTGTGGGACGTGAAGGCAGCCTGTGAGCTGTGGAAAAACGTCCGAGCAGACGGAAAATGTGGAGAAAAGCACATGGACGGGATTCACTGTTTGCGTTTCAACAAGCATTTTAATTTGGACTGTGCTGCCACCCAAAGGCAATAAAGGAAATTACATTTTAGTAAACCAGCGGTTCTCAGTGTTGGAGACGGTCTGTGTAAAATTACATTTAGTCTGCTAAATGCATCAATTATTATTTTATAATTATAATTAGATACTTTTGAGTAGAGTGTAGCCTATAATAATGTTACATGTTATAACATTTTACTTATCGGTCAAATTAAATAGGCTATGTGATGTTTATATGCTCTCGGGATATGAAGGATATATTCCTTTTATAGGCTATGCAAACATAATGTAGCGTGATCCCCGAACACAAGTTAAGGGAGATATGAAACAGTAATATGCTATTGTTGCCTCCTTATTTTTCCGCAATAACAAGCAACAACGACAACAAATCCATTGCCGTTTTCTTTCATTGCTCATACGAAAAACAACATTTTAACATTAGGTGCTCGTCTCTATTATTACTTTTTTTGCAGGTCTACTGCAGAAATAAGTAGAATGTTTATAAACCAACTGTACATTTTGAAGAACTTCTCGTACACACAGGCTGATTTTATATAGGCTACTCGTTTCATATATTCATTTTATCAAAGTGATAAACTCTTTAGGCACACAACATTTGTATTGTAGTTTCAAACTTTTTTGTTTTTGTTTACAGACGCAATGTTTTAGTGTTTTTACTTCAAAAGATGACCTAACAACGCGTTTAGTAATCTCCTTTCTAGGCTACTATTGATAGAATATTATAATTCATTGACATGCCTCTTACAATTAATATTTAGATTATTCTATCAAGTCAAAAGATTTACTGAATGAGACGAAAGCGTTCTATAAAAGTGGTTAATATACTTTTTCGCCTGTCTATTTTATGGCATTTAATGGCCCAAGAAAGACGCACAAAGCCGTTCGTATCCCAGTTATTTTTGGGGAATATTGTTTTTATATATATATAGTAGTATGTTGTATTATACCAACTCATCTAAGCGGTTACGGAGTTAAAAACGTACAAATACACATACCTTGTCCAAACCTATATTTTCAAAGAGCCTTTATAATGGCAGCATCGTACGTCAATATAGGGAGAAAAATTGTTTTAAAGTGGGCCCACAACTGCACTGCGACAAATACAGGCAAACAATCTCTGTCTAATTAAATGCTACCAAAGCGTATAAGCCTACTCGACAGTAGCTCACATTTTTTCACATCAAACTGACATTGTCGTTTCTTTTATTAATCACAAGCAAATGTCTTCTATAAAACCGCTTTTTCAAGCAAATTAAAAGAGGACTATAATCGATGAATGCATTCTTTTTGCTACGATCATGATTTAAAATGATTTTGTTATAAAACGGCACGTTTAGCCCATTTCTAAATGGCATTAAGGTGTTATTTCTATTTACAATAATAATACGTTTCTAGACAGCACTGAAGATCATCTATAATTCAGATATTCCAATCAAAGATCTTTGCCATTTAAATAGTCTAAATTTGTTTAAACAAATGGAATTGAAATGGTTGTGGAATTAACTGGAAGTCAAATATAATTATGAGCGAGCGTTACCGCTTTTACACGACAACCGAACGTATTACAATCTCAGATGAGAAGTTTGTGGGAGAAAAAAAATCCGAAGCCACAGCTTTTCAAAATGGACTGAAAAAGACGTCTAACGCAGAACAACTTTCATTTGTTCTTAGTAGTATGTAGCCTATGAAGTGATGACAAATTGGCTTGGACTGTAGCAATTACTGTGCTTCTCGAGAAAGAAGTGATAACTTGAGCCAGTGCGAAAAGTTATCGGTCATTTGCCTGATACCCTGATTCGGGTGAGTCTACAGAAAATGCCAAAGTTTCGTGCAATATTACAATTACTGGTGGAAACCCGGGCGCTGTTTGGGCTATTTGTAAACAACCACTTACACAAGTGACCCTCACCCTTCCACGAACTTGAGGTCTTGTTCTCAAACTCTTAAACATGGCAAAACTAAATGCAAAGTTGAATCTGTTTCTTTGTAGTAGAGTCATGTGGAGCCAGACGTGGACCAGGTCAGTATCGCAACACTGAACGCCATCTTCTATTATAACATACAAATAATAGAAATAGTTACTGACCGAAACATGCATGATAACCTTCTATCTACACGTGCATTCGATCTTATGGTTTTAAACCTGGAAGATGTGCTAAAAGCATCACTCTCACCCGATACAACGCACGGGGCCGTTGTCTCTCGTTAATATACTGTTACCCGTGACTTCAGGTCTCATTGAAGTTCACGAATTCCAAGTAGGTGGCGTCTCATGATCACTCTCCAACGGCCATGGCTTGTCTGAGCTGACAATGGCTGGAGGAAGATACCAAGAGCACCATAAAACCACGTCTGTCCTAGACTGGTTTTAGTTTCCATCGCCTCCCAGCGCAAGATTACTCATTAAAAGCCTTAATATTGGCAATATTGATAAAGGAAATGTAAACCATCTCCCAAAACAGCGCGTCTTCGTTGTTGAACATGGGATTGTTCACATAATTGGGACGATTTTACGGCATATTCCTGTTAGATTTTGTTGCGCAATCTTCTTTTTAATACCCTCTCTTTTTTCTTTCTTTATAAATGTTAGCAATTGAGAATTTCAGACATTGTTCATGGTTTAATCCAATGTAATTCTGCGGGGGCCACAGCAAGTTAAAACTTTATGGGCCTCGACTGTTTTCAAGCCGCTTCACTTCATGACTCTATAGTGCCCAACCCGGGCAAATACTGCCTTTGTCTTGCCTAACTACTTAGCTGCATTAAAATATTTTTTGGCAAGCGAAAAATTTTGAGAATGAGAATGCAAATTTACCCTTAAACGGTCTTATTTAATGAATAATATATGTGGGGGGAAAACAGCTTATGCATGTTTGACGCAAATGGAGCTCCAAATAAGAGAGGCTTGTTTAAAGTCATGAAAGAAGTGCAGCCTACTATATTCATATTCTGTAATTAATTAAATGAGTTTGTTCTCATACTAACATCACAACACATATACTAAAACTACTCAAATCGTATATTAACGCAATTATAATAGGCCTATATTTTGTCAAATTAATTTTTATTTTGCGCTTTAAAATTTATTTGTGACCACACTTCAAACTGTGGTTTTGTGTTGTATTTTAACACACAGGCAAACAACGTTTTTAAACAAACTATGAATAAAAGTGTACCGTATTCTTACGCCGATTGGTCGTAGGCTATTTCACGTTTAAAATAATTCCGAACTGATCATCGTGAAATAAAGGCAAATAAATGAGGCCAGAAACGTAATTCTGTTTCAGTTTCAACACATGCACTGCCATAACATTGCGTTCGAGTCAGTTCATTAGCCTACATGCAATCAATTAACAAAGAGCATCACTTGCGAATTCAAATTGCATGTATACATCACAGCAAAAACCCCTCTTATGTTTCTTCCTGGCAATTACATTTTTAATAGCGTATAGACTACAGCGAGAAAAAGGATGGAGAGTTAAAGCGACATGTTTGAGACTTAATAGAACAAATCCATAAACATCAGAAGCCCTGGTAATGTTACTAATGCGCGTTGGCTGTTAAGCATGCGGATGGGTTTCTCCAGCAATCCAAAGTGTCAACATATCCAACTGTGGTCCACTGCAAGCACACGTTCATCAATGAAAAGTATCGCTCACTCCTCGACTTGAACATTTGCACATGTTGGCATACAATATTCTAAGAGGTACATGTCGATTTCTGCCCTTGGTCACATGACTGGCGCTCTCTGGAATGGATGGAGATGGATCTCCACGTCAGCTCACGTCTCAAAATTTCTGCTCGGCGGATCATGCTTCACAGCCACTGAAGCTGAAGCAGTTCTGTACTACGATGCGAGGCAGTACTATGGTTGTGGCGTGCCCAACCAAGTGTCATGATGGATTTTGATGAGCGGGTACCCGTTGGGTCTAACATGTATTTGCCCGGCTGTGCTTATTACGTGTCTGGAACGGAATTTTCCAGCCTTCCTCCTTTTCTGCCCCAGACCCCGTCTTCGTGCCCCATGACATACTCATACTCCACGTCCAGTTTGCCACAAGTTCAGAGCGTTAGAGAGGTATCTTTCAGGGACTATGCCATTGACACGTCCAGTAAGTGGCACTCCAGGGGCAATCTGCCACACTGCTACGCGACCGAAGACATGGTGCACAGGGACTGCCTGTCCAATCCTGGAACTCTGGGGGACATGTTATCGAAAAATAACTCGGTTCTTTACCACTCCAACACGAGCCACACGTCCAACGTGTATGGCAGCGTAGGGAGGAACGGAGTGCTTCCCCAAGCGTTTGACCAGTTTTTCGAGACCGCGTACGCGAACGTGGAAAATCAGCCGAGCGAGCAGCCGGTGGACAGAGCAACCGGCAAGGCGCCTCCGCCCGCGGAAACAGGCAGCGACACTTGTCGGGGAACGGAGGAGACGGAGCGCTGTGAAGAGACGAGCAGCCCGGAGCCATCTTCCGGTAACACCGAAGAGAAATTCAGCGGCAGCAGTAGTACGTACTAAAGCAGTACTAAAGTTTCTGATGTAACGTGCTGTTGTTAAAGGTTTTATATGCTGTTTTATAAGCATATAAGGTTTATAGAGGGCCCTGTATATTTACCCTAACAAAACTTAGTTATAAACGCGTGATCACGTGCTCGAAATTGAAATTGGCCGTGAATGATAGGCCATTTCCTTTTGAGTCTTCAAAAGTGTGCATTCCAGCCTTCATTACAGTTTGGGCTTTTTGTTAATGTAAAGTTATTTAAGAGATCATAGAAATCCTTCGCTTATTTATCGCCTCTGAATGCACGTTGTAGGCTACAACAGGGCATTTACAGACCATTTTAATTCTTAGGTATTGTTCTGGAGTTTTTCTTAAATATCAACTGATAAATCTTTTTTTTTTTTTATTTTTTAATCTTTTGTGGTCAATGAAAAGTAATGCATATGAAATTTTAGTCTCTATTAAAGGTTTCTCATTAGTAAACGACCCTGGACGAGTGTTCCGTTGTTGAACTCGATATTTATTAATTTAGGGCTAATTATATAATGTGTTAGCTATTACTGATTTATCGTTTAATTAGTATAATTAGAGAACAGCAACAATTTGTGCATAATTTTGGAAACCGTAATAGGTTTTATTACTATCCGTTGTCATCTGCTGTTTCATTTACTGAGATTTGTAGCCTCTTATTATTTCATGGATAATAAGTTAAAGCCCGATTAGGCTACTGACAGTCTTTCTTCTCTACATTTCAGATGGACAGAAGACACGGAAAAGAGTTCTTACCAAAATATCAGATCCGCGAGCTGGAGAGAGAATTTTTTCTTCTGTTTACAATCAACACAAACAAAGGCGCTACAGCTTTTCCCCAGAACTGCTAACCTCACCGACCGTCACGTAAATATGTTTCAAAACAGAAGAGAAAAAAAACCTAAACGAACCGCTTCCATATACAACCACGACCCTTTTCTTTAGATCGTCTATTGCTGAGAAATCATTTAGGCCAGATGGTTCATTTCAAGTTCGTGGATGCATATCCAGAGGCTGCTGCGAGACGAAGTGGCACTGAGCATTCATCTGAGAGACTTTTTTCATCGACATAACTTACCTTTATATCTCATGTATCTCTACCTGTTGAAATTAAAACTATTATGATTTTATTATTATTGTTGTTGTTGTTATACTGGTATTGTCATTTGTTATTATTATTTTTCCATTCTACTCAATGACTATTCAGTTTACAGGGATTTTATTTGTGTTATTACTATTATCTGACCAAGATCTGTACTTTTCGCATATGTCTAGCAGTAAGTAAGCTACAGGCTATTCTTGAAATCTGTTTTGCTGGGGGGGGAAAAATTGGGGAGGGCGAGATATAAATACTAATGGAAAAGAAGGTGGTTTTAAATCTGTTAAATACTTGTGGTTTATATTATTAGACTTTGTTTCATTGAATAACGCACATTTCATGAAGCCTAAGCATATTAAGAACTAAATGCATCATGCGCGCTTTATTCTCTTCCTTGAATTGTGTGGACTGAAAGTGTATATTTGTGTGTCTTTACTGCGCATTTTCCAGTAAAATCGGGTGATCTAAGTGTGTTCAGAAATGTCCAAAAACAGAGAGAAATTCTTATTTATTTTTAACGGACATTAGGCATTACATAAGGCAAAAGCAATAACTGAACCAGCATGGACACTGCTCGAGTCCTCTGAAACCCTATTTTCTTCTTTTTTTGATTTCTGTGTTTCTCCACGTTTTCTCTAAAACGCGTGAAACTATATCGATGTTACCGGAGCTCATTCATGTTCATGATAATCTCTCATGTTTATAACATCTCTTCAGTGATATATAAATCAGTCTCTTGAAACATCTTGTTTTCTCTCTTTTTTCCTGGAGCAGGATCAAATGTTTGATGGATCTTGCGTTATATTGCCTCCACGCTTTTCTTTGATTCAAGGATCAAGTGTTTGCTGTTATTAATGCCTAGTATCCATTACGGAACTGCCCAGAACATTGCTGTGTATGTCTCCATGAATCAAACGGCCTTTCAACAAATGGTTTTGTGTCGATCTTCCAGATAAGTCTTTATATCATATTGCTATTTTGAGAGTGACATGTAGCATCAATACAAACATTTCTTGAGAAATAAACATTTTTTTTTCTTGAACATGAAAAAATACTATGAAGAGTCTCTTTGTTGCTTCATATATAGGCTAATTTTACAGTTTCCCTGCATCAATATATCGATGATCCACTGCCACTCGGAAGTCTTGTAAAAAAGTCGCCCATAAGATAATAACGACTGTTTTACGTGATGACCCTGACGGTTTGCGCATCCTTTGAGGCTCGATGGAATTTCGCCCTAATTACGGCACATCCCCCCGTTGCTGCAGCAACTCGGTCATAAAACCCGTCTTAGTCTGGAGCATTTGTAGAATTGGAGTGAGGTGCCATAAACCGTCTGAGAACCAAGGTTATTAACTGTGACTAAGAGCTCGAAAACAACGGCTGGAACCATTGAAAGCTTGTGTTCACGGACTTTTCCGCCATCATTTGTCTCAGTGTCCCATCATGGCACCACGGCTGGATCGCTCACTAGTTCGCTCTTTCGACGATACATTTCTTGTCCACTGGGTGGCGCACTTTAGATCAATGTCATTGCCGGGTATCTAAAATACAATGCTGAAACATGTTTACTTTGTGTACGGGCAAAGGACAACGTCTTCGTGAACTATACAAAGGCAATCTTTCAGGTAAATAGCCAAGCTACCATTCGGGAATTTTTGTCAGCATTGTATTCATTTATTATAATTTTTAGATGATAATATAGGCTAACATTTTAATGTTCGAAACGTAGCCTGCAAGTAAAGTTTGTTTCATGATAAAAAAACATTTTCATTTAAAAATTATATACAGTTATATTAGTCTCAGAGTATTTGTTTGTTCCAATTTGACCAGAGACTTTTTTTTTTAATTATTATTAAGAAATTGTAAGAAATTGGAGACATGTTTTGATTCTCGGCTTGTTACAGTTTTACAATTTTGCGTTTTATTTGTATTGTTCTAAAATGTTTTCTGCGCCATATAAAATCAAGAAGTCTTTAGCAAATTGTGATGCGTTCAATGAAAAACAAAATGATCTAATCTTTATTGGCTAATTAAAATTCAAATGACTTTGAAAACAATAGCTACCCGTCTTAAGCCCCTTTGATTTCTTAATGCAATGCAATGGAAATAAATGTTTTCCAACAGCCGAAAAGATACATTTCAAATAATAATTTGTCAATTGCCCATTTTTCCCTTTAACATAGACTACATTTCAGCTTATGGAGCGTGATAAGAACTTCTTTTATGGTAACATTGTCATTAGTTAGTTACAGTAAAAGCTTCCACTAGACAGAGTGAATTAAAACATGATTATTGGAGCAGGGACAACTTAGGTTTAGGCTACTTTGATGTGAGTATACCTATTTTTTTTTTCTTCGACCCGAGTCATCTAATTACTGAAGTTGTGATATTTGGTCGATATTTAAAATTGCATGCTGATGCTCACGTGCATTTAAAAAAAAAAACATAAATATGCTAATTCTAACTATAGGACGAATAATCCTATGAACAAAGAAACAGGCCTATTTGTGAATATATCTGTGGAGTAGGCTATTTTTGAAAGCGTAAAAACAGTTGGAAAGAAAGTTCAGAGATAGAGCAATAAATTACCATTTTCCACATAACATTAAGCAACATAGGCTGACAAGAAACTTAAATGTGATACTTAAATGCACAAAACCAGTCTTAAGTCGCTGGGGTATATCTGTAGCAATAGCGAAAAATACATTGTATGGGTCAAAATGATCGATTTTCTTTTATGCAAAAAATAAAGATCATGTCAAGATCACGTTCCATGAAGATATTTTGTAAATTTCCTACCGTAATATCTCAAAACTTAATTTTTGATTAGTAATATGCATTGCTAAGGACTTCCTTTAGACTATTTTAAAGGCGATTTTCTCAATATTTTGATTTTTTTTTTGTTTTGTTTTTGCACCCCTCTTTTCCATATTTTCAAAGAGTTTCATCCATATCCTTCGGCCACGATAATTGTCACAAAAAACCAATACTCAGATGGAATGATTTGTTATCGCATTCTCAAGTACGGTAAATCTCAATTTCGAAAAATGTAACTTTATGACTGGTTTTGTGATCCCGTTCCCAAATGAAAAAACAACACAAAACCCGGAGATAAATTTAGAATTATATTTCATGTAATTAATGCAAATCAAATGACAAATACATACAACGGCGGCCTCGACATCACACAGGCTGATTTTCGGATAAATGATAATAGGCTATCTCCGACGCCAAGGTAGGCAAGGTAATTGGTGTTAATCACTTACACACATTTTGCGGCAAAATGCTATTGGGTAAACTCATTTAGGAAACGTATGGTTGGTGTTAGATATTATTTAAAAAAATAATATCTTTAGAAACGCAATTTTTCGACCAACGGTTAAGACCCAGGACAGAAAAAAAAACTTAACTCCTATTGGATATAAAAAACACTAGATATAGGCCTGTGGACTGTAACTTTAACGATATCACATGCAACTCTTATTCTACCGTCTGAAATCACAACCCCCACATAAAGTGGTTCTGAAAACAGACTGAAACCACTCTCGTGTTTGAACTTCGAGTTGTAGATAGATCACATTATTGCGATTTTTGACCCCCGCATCTAGAAAAAACCAAAGGAGCAGTCGGTATACTACACTGTTTGTACAGTAGTTCTTACCAGGGCTGTTTGGGCAATTACAATGTCCATCAAAAGTGTACCTATGTTTACGCACCTCGACTCTCCTTTATCGATAGCAAATTGCGGTGTGCGTTTGAGCGTTCCTTATTATAGGCAGACTACGTGGCTCACAAGGCTTCGCGGCTAAGCGGCAATGTCAGCGTTAACGAAGTCAGTGGTCGTAAACATAATGCTGTTCACGTGAAATTCTGGTTTTATTCGTTTATATTTTCAAAAACGACTGATCGGGTTTATGTAGATTTGACTTAAAAAAAATCGAGTAGCTTGAAAAAGATATGGTATTACAACAAGGTTAATAGTGCACAGGCAGACGGAGACGTCCACATAGACCACGCAGTCGTGCGAGCCCTATATGCGAGTTGTAACTTGGCTAGAGTTAGCCTCCACTTGTGGAGTTGTATAGTTAATCTATTATTTCCACAAAATGAATCTTATTCGCACATCAAAATGTCAATCCAACAGTACAATCCTTCTTCTCACCCGTCCAATTACTATCCCAAAGATTCAATGAGCGCCCGATAGTCGTCCAAGCTGAAATTACGTTTCTCTCAGACTAACTACCTTGACGATCGCCACGTAGGCCGAGGGAAGTGGACACTACTACCAAAACAGCGGAGTCTACTTGCAGCCGAGCTCCGAGTATTCTTATGGACTGTCTAACTGTGGCTATTTTTCTGGACTCAAACGGAACGAGAGCAATTCGCAAAATGTAGTACCTACATGTGGGCCATATCAAGGCATGGAAACATGGCTGGAGACATCGAGGTCCTATCGCATTGAACAGCCTAACAACCAAATTACCCCACGGTCGTTCTCGCCCACCATAAAAGAGGAAAACTCTTACTGCTTATACGAGTCTGAGAAGTGTCCAAAAGACACCATTACAGAGGACATATCGTACTCCCGGCTGACACCAAACTCATGTCCATCTAGCAACAATAACGGTTGTGTTCCGGTACCTGGCTACTTCCGTCTATCTCAGACATGCACCACATCTAAAGGTTTTCCAGACAACCAGTCTGTATCGACTCATGCTGCTGCTCAACGCTCTACCCGATTTGACAGCTCTCTTTCAGCCATAGGAGCAGAAGCGAGCAGGGAAGAGAACGACGAGCCTCCCATATGCGCACCATGTGCCCCGGCAAGAAACAAGGAGCTAAGGGGGTCCACTGGCACCGTTTCATCTCCCGAACCGCCGGACAGTCCGGAGAAGGCGGTCACTGTTACAAAAGGTTAGTTTTGTTGTTGCCCAGTCCAAAGGATTCGGGCGTCCTTTGGGCGCGTAAAAACAATCACGCCTTTGCGCGCGCGATACATGTAGCCTATGGAACCGTTTTACTGATTTTTTTTTAATTGCATGTAGCGTTACAGTAATATTTCAGATTTTATTTCATAAGGCTTTAGATTGGCCAGATTTGGCAGCACAATCATGTGCGAGAATCTTCTATTTAAAAAAAAAATAGCATAAAGAATATTTCAAACATATTGTTCACACAAGATCTCATTTAACAGTTCAATAACCCTAATTTGATTAATATGAAATATTTTAACTAATTCAATGCAAACCTTCACATAGCAAAATATTAAAGGCAGCGTTGACAGCAATAACGTGTGCTTCGGTTTTCAAAAGTCATCTCAAAAATTTTAAGTGATTACATTAAAAAAATCGTAAAGCAAATAGGGCCTATTGCTCACGACCCAGAACTATCCCCATTTTGTGCATGTCTATACATGTATATGGATTTAGCAAGCCTATTTCTCATCATGCTGTTTATGACCTCTTGAGATTGTAATCACATGCTTTGATTTATTTAATGTTAATTTTCTTGCATAGGCGGAGAGTTTGTAATAATTGTTATAATATTGTTATAATTTTGCAATGCCTAACAAGAAATGTTCTATTACTCTTCCCACAAGAAACGACCGATAAAGCGTCTTCAGTGCTGTAGAAATAATGATTAAAAATGAACTGAATAATCAGATAATTCACAAAAACTGAATCAATAAATCGCAACTCAGTTCATATACTATTAATATGGCGACGCACATTAGTATCACAAGAGTCATAGGCCTATTTTACATGTTAAATGAAAAAGGATTATGTGAGAATGTATTTACGTATGTACAACAGCATGTGGAATGATTGTATGGCTATTACACGTTGTTGATAGTAGCTATTATTAGTTTAGTGATTAAATAAAATTCATTAGGCGTATGTGGTCACTGCAGCCCATTGCAAAATGTTGTGAAATGGGGGCCGCGGTTGGACATTTTGGACTAATGTTGTCTCAAATTTGCAGCAGGAGATTCCAAAAGTGGCAATACAGCTAACTGGCTGACGGCGAAGAGTGGCCGTAAGAAGCGTTGCCCCTACACCAAACATCAGACTCTAGAGCTGGAGAAAGAGTTCCTCTTCAACATGTACTTGACACGAGAGCGTCGCCTCGAGATCAGCCGCAGTGTTCACCTCACGGACAGACAAGTCAAAATCTGGTTTCAGAACCGACGGATGAAGCTGAAGAAGATGAGTCGAGAAAACCGAATCCGAGAGTTGTCGGCCAACTTCAGTTTTTCATGAAGCCTCCTCGCTTTATAGATCTCTGGCGCCCTCCTCCATCAGCTGCAGTGGTAGCCTACTTACAACAAACCGTCTCCGTAGGTGTGTGTGCATATATGACTTGTGCAATATACTATTGATAACTTATTGTGTGTCGTATACTGTTGACGTTTTTATCTGTTTATGTATAATTTTATTTGACAACCCAGTCGTCATAACATGTCATGGTTATTTATAAACTGTCAAGAGGAGCCTACTTCACTGTAAAAGCAAGAGAGGAAAATAACGAATGCTGAAGGTGTTCATTGTACATAGCATTCAGACTATATTGTACATTTATTGTATATAACTGCGGTATTTGCATGTTGTAATAATAACTATTATAAAACCCTTTTTAAATAATAACGACACGTTTCTTCTAAGTACGACGTTGTCAGGTATTTGCTGTTCTAGGCATAAGTGGAAAAATCCGGTTAAAATGTACAAACTTCTAAACATGACGGGACTTGTATTATTTTAACAGCACTCAAATGTACCATCTTTTTGGAAACATATAAGCTAAAGAGATGGTCTCAGATGTAAATTAATTATTCACACAGGGCAGAAAATAAATAAAGGCATGTACCTAAAATCATCTTAGCCTACTTTTAAAGACAATTCTTGTAGTCTTGATTTTCTGAGCTTTTTTATAACGGGGATTTTTTTGTGCAAGGACTGTAATTTTACTGACTGTAAAATGTAATGATTTATATAATTATCTACACAGTCAGTACTGGTCCCGTCATAAGTCACACAAAAATGATTACAATCATTCCTATAGCAATTCTATTCCTGTCTTTCGGGTCTTATTTCTAATTTATTTTAATTAAGAGAAGATTCCATGAAAAGTCAACAAATTTTATGAGACAACATTGGTTAGATCACAGCAGTGTGGGCAAAAACTCACATTTTATTGTACTTGTTTGCTTGTGCAGAAAATAAATAGATTAAAAACAAAAATACGGCGTTGCCTTCTTATCTTCGCAAGCAAGAAACAAAGACAACTGCTAAGTGATTTAGGTAGTTTCATGTTGTTGGGCTCTATTTTACATCCCCACAACACGAAACTGTCTTAATTGCCTCGCAGTGAGATTCAGCACAACAACAAGACAAACATGTTGCGGCGAATTCTAAAAGTATTTCCAGAAGTATATTTTATCTTGAAAAAAGACCGGAAATTCTCAGCAACATATATTTTAAGGACACAATTCTAATGCGTGAACTGCACGACTGCAGTGAAATCTTTAGAGCTGTATAAAAAGTAAATGTTGGAGTGCAGGTGTAGTTAGCAAGGCCTCGGTTACGATCAATGCACTTTGGCCAAAGCCGCGTGCGCATCTGAGACTGAGAGCACGCCCACACTGCCGGATGCGTCTGTTGGGCCGGAGGAAAAAACACAAAGGCTTTATTGGCCATATTCAGTCCAGACAGCCAAGTTACAACCCGAAGAAAAACAGAGTAATAGCCCCTGTTATAAACAAAGTCTGCTGAAGTGCCCAGAGATCCACTCTTCCGAGGACAAGATCACAGCAATGCTCATTGACCAGAGGGAGAGAAAGCTCTGGTCGTCCATGGTTGTCTTGTCAATGTTTTCATGGCTAAGACTAAAAAAATATCAGGATTAAATGTATTTTCTATTAAAACATCCCTGTATTTACTCATGCTTTATGTTACAATTACGTTGCTGATTTCCAAATGCCATGCCAGCTGTTTATATTGTGACTAAAACATGCCGAACAACTCTACGTTTAACCACTGCAAATATATTTTCAAATACAACATTTTAATTATGAAGCACTATTTCACTGAATGTGTGGGATATTGCAAAACAAAGCTTTTCTGTCCTGTATCAGCTTATTCAAGAATACTAACAACAGAATAACATTGTAATAACATTGTGATTGTGACATATTGTTGCTATAAAATCATGTTTATAATCATTATTTTTTGTAGTGTTGATCAAACACATTTAAAATGTTATTAAATCTTTTTTCACAAATTTTGATGGTTTAGTCATTTTAATCGTTGTAAGGTTTTAATGAGTAAAGCTTAATTTTAAACATAAAACAGACGGTCTAATCTGTACATGTATCTGATGAGTCCGTTAAAGCTTTTTTTGTATTTTTTCCCCAGTTAGTTTTGTTCACAGCTTACTTTACGTTCAGATTTAGTTTGACTTGGCTGCACATCACAATCTGCCTTGCTTAGGAGCAGACTGAAGGTTTGAGCGCGTTGTTACTGAACGACTGGTCACTTAGCAGGTCATATCTCAACCATCCAGTGGCACTTATTGCCATATAAAGTATACATATGGCTCACGTAAGGATCCTTTTTATGTCTGAACTATTTTATGTATTCTTGTGCACGACTAGGCCGCGCGGAATACGTGCATTCATCATAGATATGTTATTTTTTTGGATCTGCAAAATTTGTGGAAACCCCCCCCAAAACAATTTGTCTAAAAAAGGGGTAGTTGAATTGGACTGCGTATACTGGCTAGATGCCTATACAATGACATGGCAACGCGTTTGGGATTTTATTTGTTTTATTGCAAACAGTACACCTATTAAAAACTGGATACGGAAATTCTACAGTAACGCTTCTCAAATAACCATTCTTGTTACGCTTGGTTATTAGATGCTGAAGCTTAACAACATGAATAAAATCAAATCCACGTTCATAAAAGCATATGGCTATACCATTAAAAATATGACTTGTAAAATGGAGGCCATTTAACCGTGTGCACTGGTTAGGCTTCCCCCTTTATCTCCCACAGTCACGTGTCTAGCACATCCAATCCAGTCTCTGCAGTGATTCAACTTATCAGAGGTCTGTAGTTCACAGCGAAGTCAAGTAGTTAGTTACTTGATTTCAACGGATTCTGCTTTTGTGTCAGTTTCATTGTGGGTGTATCCGTTCGCCTGTGCTCTCTTTGCTTGTTTTTGTTATGTCGACATTGGGGACACTGAGTTACTACGCTGACTCACACATTCCACACGAGAATGACGATCATTTGGCACCGAGGTTCTCATCTGGACCTGTGGTCCAGCAGCAGGCTCGGGAACTGACGCTACTTGAATATGGCGAACAGGATCAATACACTTTCCAACCCAAATCATCCATTTTTGGCGCGTCATGGAGTACCGTGCCCATGCAGCCCCCTGGCACATCTATCGCCTACCACCCGTACATTCATCACCCATGCTCAACAGGAGAAACCGATGGAGCATCCGTGCGTTCCTGGGCGTTAGAACCGCTGCCTGCCCTGCCTTTCACGGGATTACCCACAGATACACACCATGATATAAAACTTGAACCACTGGTTGGGAGTGGTGAGTGCACCACGCATACATTGCTTGTGGCCGAGACTGACAACAATACGACCCAAGCAGAGAGGAAGATAACAGACGATGCGCTTTCCAACGGATCACAGGACGAGAAAGCTCCAGCAGCGACAAAGGTGGATCTAGACCCAAGTAAGTGCAGCTAAATTTATATCAGAATGCGTCTGAATATGTAGGATACAGTTAGGCTACTTTTACCTTAACAGATTAATTCAGAAGGCGTCGTTTGTATATAATATAAAAAGTAGCTATAATCTATAAAAAGCTAGTCTTTTGTGAGAGACGTGAACAATTGCCTGTTTATTGTAGTTAAATATTCCTATATTGTACAGTATTTTCAGTATAGGTTATAAGGAAGGCTAAAGGTCTTCTAACTAGGCCTTTCTTTCTTCTTTCGTTATGTGGGTGCAATAATATGCATGTTTCGATGGAATGTGTCCAGTATTAAAAAAATGCCACATATTTGCAGTAGCTATATGTAATCATTAGACTGCATGTCATGTAACATTTAACAAGACTGCTATCCTACACATTACAATCGATTAAATGTTACGCAAAAGATATGGATATAAACGCACAATTGTTGCCATAAAACATACAATCTGGATTTCTGAGCATTTTGTTTCTTCTGATAGACAGCAAGGCCGTTGTTTACCCCTCATTCGGTGATGCCAAAATTGCCAGTAGCTAGGAAGAAAATTATAGCTTGCACATAAAATTTTCGATCATATAAAACCCACCCGCAGCCCAGATGCATGTAATCCGTGATTGCGCTTTCCCATTTCAGCATATCAAAATTGTATCGTAGCCTTTATATTAGACTATTCTTTCTTCTCGCACACTGATCATAAAATGGCCGCAGTATTTTTTCAAGTGGCAACATGACTAGCTCTCTCTCTCCGACCCTTCTTGCAGATAACCCTGCGTCCAACTGGCTGCATGCGAAGTCCACTAGGAAAAAGCGCTGTCCATACACTAAGCATCAAACTCTTGAGCTGGAGAAAGAATTTCTGTTTAATATGTACCTCTCACGCGACCGTAGATACGAAGTGGCAAGACTCCTAAATCTCACCGAGAGACAAGTCAAAATTTGGTTCCAAAACCGTAGGATGAAGATGAAGAAATGCAATAAAGATCGTCCAAAAGACATTTAAAAGAGGAAAGCTATAAATGCGCACTGCAGTGGATTAAGTTATTTGGTTCGTGCGAAGGTGTTTGTGAATTAGCCTGTCTTTTTCCTCATGCACAACCACAGTAGATTATTATTGATAGCCTACATTTTGTAATGTTGGATGTACATTGCACAAACCTTTGATCTGGGTATGCTTGTGTATATAATTGTGTCTTTTTGTATACAGCTCGTTGGTGATAGTTCTTTTATTTGGTTTGCTTGTTGTAAGTCTAGCATTTCGCATTCTGTACATTTCAAATATGTTAAAAAAATTATTTTTTAAAAGTTTTTAAAGCACCAGTTCATGATTTCAGGGAAATGTGTTCTGCGATGTTGAAATGCTGATGATATGCATGACTTTTTTTTAATTCAAAAATGACTTGTAGCGTAATGTATCAATGTTTAATGTGACTACCTAGATGTATTTGAACTACCTATGTATCAAGATTAATTTATGTTGTGTTGTTCGTCATTGAAATATTTCAGTGAATTCTGTAACATTTACGTGCTTGTAATGTTATATGTGAACACATAAATTGCATACGCCAATACCTCAAATCAACACAGTGTTTAGTCGTTTTCAAATTAAATTCCACTTGTGTAAATAAATACATTTCTGATAAATAATCAATTTCGTTAAGACTCTCTATACCAATGGTCTGGGTAAATATATACGAAAATAATAGCCTCCTTTTTTTTTCTTGGGCTACACTCATGCCTAATGAAGTGCAAATCTGCGACATTGCAATAAGTTGTCACTAATAATTGCAGTCCTGTATTTCTGTGCCATACAGCACATAAAGTTCCAGACTCATGAAAGACTCTACATAAATAAATCGTTCCTGAACGAGGTTGACAATGACTGCAATCCCGTGGTATTTTTACGCTATACAACGAGAAATATTTGACCGCCCTCCAAACAGTTTTACACTTCTCATGTTCTCGCGCTCATTCTACCGTTATCTTGCAACCCACTGTTTAGTGTCCTGTTAACGGCCCGGATGCCATTTATCCGAATAAATAAAGCTTAGTTTGATGCTCGTAGACAGGCCTGCACATTCTATTTGTGCCTTGCCCCTGCAAGCGATATTAGTGGCTGCGCGGCAATAAACCACAATCACAGTCTTAACTGTTTATGGGGTGCAAAGCGATTGAAGGCGGAACTGGAACGACTTTTTGGACGCCCAACGCCTATATTACAATTACAATTACAGTAACACATTATATATTTTATGCAATTTTTAAAATTATTTTGTATTTTCGTATTTAATTATTTAATAAACACACAAAATATTGAAAAACAGAAAAAGAAAAACTCTGTTGCAGACCAAATCTTCAAAGGCTCTACCCCAGACAGCGTCGTAAAATGGGGCTCAGCCCCACTGTCTGTTTTATCTCTGCTAATTACTTTATTACTCCTCAGCAACAATTAAAACGTTGCAGAACTGATCACCCATTTGTTGCCTCGTCGTGCATAAAGTGACAACGGAAACACAACCTATTGACGCATTGTACTTTTCTTGCGTCTAATATCATTGCTACTCTGCATTTTGGTCACTTAAACTTCAACATGTAAAAGAAATTGAAGCATTGTTTTAAAGTGAATGTTTAGCCTACATTACGTGAATGTTTAAGATGGTGCATAAAATACTCTTGTTCGTTTTTTTAACCGTAAAGATTAATCACAAATGTGCACTCGTTTTGTCTAAATGGCATAACTAGGAATTCTAAATATTTCCATTTTAGTAAAGGTGCTACTCCAACTCTTCACATTTTGGATGTCCGTCTGATTTAACGCACCTGATTCATCAGTAAATCAGCTCATTAATAAAGTGCTTAATGATCTATATTTGGTGTGTCTGATAAGAGTGAGACATCCAAATTGGGCAGTGTTGTGGGGCCTCCTTGAGCAGAACAGACGGGCCAAATGAGCCACTAACATTAGTATCCAGCAGGTGGAGACAGCGGGTTGTTTGAAACGATCAAGATTCTGCCCTACAGCAACCTCACTTAATTGAGGGCCAGCCACAAACAAAACCTATTTACTGATGCAAATATTTCAGCTAACCTATCAAGAATGATGAATGCGAACAATTGTCAATTAGAATATGGTCGCTGGTTAGGCCTTTGTGAAAACTGAATTGTCATTTAATTTGGTTTTTACTTTTAGGACTTACTTTGAGACTAAATGCAAGACTTTCATGTTCAATTGATAATGATACTAATGCAAATGGCTCATAAAGAGCACTTAGTTTTAATTTGATAAATATGTTAGCTTTTTCAAACCATTAAAACATGCATAGATGAATGACATTTGGAAAACATATCACATCTAAGTACAGCATAGGACTTTTCTTGAATGCTATGTTGATCTGTGATATGTTGACCTTGTCTGACCACTATGACCTTACTTAAAATTACAAACAGATGATCTGACACTATGTAGTTCCCTCCGAATCCAGCAATAAATCTGGATCAAATAAAGCAAAGGCTTTTTAATATGCTTCTTAAGGGCCAAATTGTTGCAGAGTTCAGCTCAAATGTGCTCCAACACACCTGCCTGGAAGTTTCTAGTGATCCTAAAGACCCTGGTTAGTTAAACTTTGCAGGAGGTGCATAATGCCACCCAGGAGCAGCATTGGATGCCCCTGGTTTACATACCTAGAAGCATGCACACACTAATGCTCAAGGTAAGACAGGTGGTTCTTGCTCATTCTCAGAACTTTGCTTCACTCACTTACGAGTCAATATGGGACAAATGCATCGTGCCTGCAATTCAAAGCATCACATATGAAGTACTAATGAGCAAATGTAGTAGAGGTATCAGGTCCTAAACAGTGGTAAGAGGGGTGTACTGGATGTTGTATGTATCCAAATGGCATAGTAGCCAAATGGATAATGGGAATGCTAGAATGTTGGAGAGTACTACAAGCAAGAAGAAACTTTGTAGCTTTGTACTTTGTACCTAATAGGTGTCATAATCATGCACGGAACAAGGTTGGCTTGACTGCTTTGAGTGTCAGGGATAGATCACCCAAACATCAAATTATGCCATCATTTACTTACCCTCATGTAGTTCCAAACCTGAATGACTTTCTTTTAGAAAAATATATTTTGAAGAACACTGAGGTTCAAACAACACTGGACCCCATTAACTTTCATTGCATGACTTAAAAACGCAGGGTGAGTAATGATGACAAAAAATGTAATTTTTGGGTGAAAAGAGTAAGTGCACCAGTAGACAGAGACACTAATTATACACAGTCTGCTAATATTTTACAGGTTATACAAGATTTATGCATGGGAAATAGACTGTGAGTTAACATCACAGGTAAAAATTTGAGTCCACACTCGCAAATTTCAATGTATGATTAAAAAGTAATTGATTGTTTAGTTTTAACATTTTACAATGCTTTCATATTGTTTATATTGTGTCGTAGATCAAGATGGAGGGGAAAAGCGCTGTTTAAGTAGCACCTTATGGTCTTACGAGTGGTCTGGGGCCCTTGTTAATCCACAAGCGTTTCTATGTGGTATCTTACATATATAACAACGGTTTTGGGAAAGAGACCGCAGTGATAAAGTACCACTTATGTACTACTTGGGTCCCACTTAGCCTAGTGTTTCAGGAAACCAGACAGTTGTTAGTCATTTTCCTCTTTCACTAAAAAGGGTAAAATCCATTTACGTATCACGTTCCCATGTATCTATATGTTTTAACTTGTCACACAGGCATGCACGCATCGGAAGCAATATGTAAAGATAAAGATACATTGCTCTGAGCTGGACTGACGTTGCAACACAAGCATCGTGGATCATCTCAACTAACGTCGCACTTTCATTTACGATCCAGTAACGCCCAAACAAGATCCTGAACTACAAGAAACAATCCTCAACACGAAAGTAGTGGAAACCATGAAAATTGCTTATCTTCTAAATTTACTAATTAAAAGATTCTGAGGTTAAAAAGAAAATAGCCTACTCAGCTTTATAAACATACGTAGCCTAATAGAGCTTAGTCAGGTTAGACGCCATATTGGACTGAATGCAAATGAAAACGAGGCTGAGGATGTAGATGTACAGTCTTCACAATGGCACACAATGTATAAAGGTCCTAGGTCAAACAATTTTCACTACTCAAAACGTTTATAGAATATTTGTCTATGGAACATCGGTAGTCCATTGAACGCACTAGGCATAGTTCTATTCTTCACAGCCCCGTTTTCATTGCAGTAAAAATTAAATGGGCTATGCTGTTACTCTGACTAAGGTCTATATAACTGCACACATTGTGTATTATTTTAAGGGCATCTGTCATTACTATTTAGCCGTTGTGCTCCTTTGGTTGGAAACTCAACAGATGCACACAGTGTCGGACATCCGCTATGCAGATACTTCATAGATACACTTAGCCTCATGCAACATGCAATATGCAGCTTCCATGCTATTCAGACTAGGCTAACAAAACAGATTTAAACCTGCAATGGAGGAAGAAGAGAAATGAGAAGAGAGCACCTTTTTAAAACTCCTTTGTTAACATTTTTATTAATTTTTTTGCACAAATGCATAAATATTTCGTGTAAAATGTATAATAATGTACATTTCTATATTGCAATTATATTGTAGCATGGCAGTCAAATGCATGTTGCCTGATGGCAAAAAGTGCATAATGCTTCATTAATCTCTAAACTGAGATTAGAAAAACTGGCAGTGTTTTCACTCTACTGGTGTAGGGGAGAAATATTCCTAAAGAGCCTACGTGTTATTTTAGGAAAGAAGCGTTAGTACAACAATAAATAATTGGTAAAATTATAAAACAATTGGTGTACATTAGAAATAATTTGCTCGGCGTCTAAATTAAAATCCGTGACGTTACAGGGAAACCCAGTTTTACGCGTTTATAGAATGAGGGCGGATAGCAGAAAGGGGGCGATGTTGAGCCTCCACAAACGCTGTTTTTTTAGGAAACCATATCTCGTTGAAAGGCAGCTGATAATAATCCAGCAGTAAAGTATATTTTAAATAAAGGCTGCTCTATACATGTGATTATTTTAGCTATGTTACCATAGCTCTGTCACACACCAAATATGCCTATGATATCAGCCTATAATGCAGGCCTTTATTTATAGTTTACTTTAGTTTTAGTTGCTAATATGGTTATTTTGGAAGAAATTCGTTTTCGGAGCAAACAACCCGGAAACAATGAATTAATCATAAATCGTAAAATATCATGTAAAATTCATTAAATAATAGCGGTCCATGTATAAAGGTGGCATTATTAACCGATCTATTTCATGCCTCCCAATGCGAATATTAAAGGTATATACTTTTCTAAAACATTTCGAATAAAAACTTTTTGTGGCTACTCCTTTTTGCTTTGGTGGGGTGTTGTGGTTTATTAGCTTTCAATTAGCCATCCTGCTACAGCAGGGGTCATGGCATGTTTGTTTCGTGTGTGGTTTTTCTCTCTCTTTTTCCTAATTATGCTTTTGTTTGTTTCTGTGGTTTGATGTTTCGTGTTGTCTTTCTGTGTACTTGTATCTTTTTCTTGTTTTTGCTTGAATTCGTATTTTCTGGTCTGTGTGTTTTTTGTTGGCAGTGTTTGTTTGGGTGTTTCTTTGACTCTTCTGTCAGGTTTCACAGGACCGCTTATTTTTTTTTGGTTGTCTCTTCACTCTGGCGTGTCTTTCTTACGTTTTTTTTTTCTAGCACGGTTGGTAATTTTGTATTGTTGTGTGTTCTCAATTCCAGTCGTTTTTTTTATTCTCCGCTGTTGGTTTATTGGCCTTTATTACACAAATATTGTCAACTGTGATTGGTGTTGGTGGTTTAGTACTGTTTACGGTTTTTTGGTTTGGTTGTGTTTTTGTTGTGTTTTCATCTTATGGTGTAGTAAAGAAAAGAGTCGACAGGGGGAGTGGTTTGTGATGTTGAAAAAGGGTTTATGTGAGGGAGCAGCGGAGGCATGGGGCGAAGATAAGAGAGACGCAAAAGGGAAGACAAAGCAACGAGATGGCTAAGGGAGAGTCGGGTTGACAACGGTGTTTTGGGGCGCAGTTGTCAGAGGACCCCACCAGTGACTTCGTGTGCTTTGTGGACCTTAGATGTTTCATTAGGATATGTGTGATTAGTGCCTAGAGGCGTAACTCCGAAGCTGTGGTGAGGCGCGACGAAGAAGACGCGGAAGGCGGTTTGTAGGAAAAACTCGATGAACGGGGGTACCAGTGGGGGACGCAGAGAAGCAGGCAGACTCGGTTAGGAGACTGCAACCGAAGGGCACTGCGCGGAGGCGCGGCGACAGGAGCGAGCCCAAACACACCGCGACACAACAGAACGGCAAGCGGGAACCCCAAGGGGAAGCACCAGCAACCCACGCGACACGGGGCCGCTGCTGCCTTCGCAGACATCATAAACACCCCATATACGCCTCACTCGCACTCATTTACAAAGCTCACTGAGAGGGATCCGAACAGATCAATCTCTGGCCTTTTTTTTTTTTACATGAACGAATGGGTTTGGAAACGTGGTTGACCGAAGCAGAAGTATTTACAGTATCCTGAGATCAAGTCCATTCAGCTGATATCTGATTCACATATTGCTATTATATTCGGAAAAGTCTTATTTTAACAGTGTTAGCTTACTCCATTCATTATTCAAATATGTTATTAAACAGGCCTCTAAATTTACGTAAATCATCTGAACCCTATAATTGAAAAACAAACTAACTAATTCGTATAAATTTTACACAATACAAGAAAATCCGAAAAGAAAATCCCCAACATATGTATTTAATTACATATCAAAAAAGAAAATAGAGAATTACAGTCTATAACAAACTTACTTTTACCAGTTGTTTATGAAAAATAAACGATTTAGAATTTAAAAAAAAAAAAACAAAAAAAAATCATAGAGCACATATAATACTAATTATTATATTATTTTTAACGCCAATGTTTACGTATTTAAATGCGTAAATCAATTTCATACATACTATAGTACTCACTATATGCTTGTTTTGATGCACACATGGTAGCTAAATCATTTTGCTTGATGGATCCCACCAATTGAATTTTCATTCTTAACTTGTGTTTTATGACCGCCAGCATTCATTATTTATTCTAACAGACGGTCAGCGGGTCTGTCCATCGAGCCAGACATATCCAAAAAGACATGGTGCTGGAACATACTCAGCACGTGGACAAAAATGATGCAAACGGCCAAATAATTAAAGAATTATTAAATATCTATATCTTAAAAAAAACACACACTTAGTTTTTAATTAAAACACTTAATTGTTTTATAGATTTGTCCTTCGAGAAACCTCGGCTTTAAAAATGTAATAAACCGTTTCTTATTAGTATTTTAATGCCAGTCATAAACACATAAAAGTGTTGTTTTTCAATTGCACACTGATGCATTCATTCGACATACATTAAATTAAGGTACCTCACATAGTCAACAACAAACTCTCGACCTTGAGAATTGTACCTAACCAAATAGAAAAGGAATGTGTTGTAAAGCCTTTTTTCGAATTAATTTCAACTTTTACAAATATCAAAACACATTTCCGATAATACTTTACAAGCACATAAACTTAAATACAGTATTCATGTACATGCATTAATAGATTTGCAAAGACATGACATTTATAGTTCGATTGCCAATTTGCAAAAACAAACAAAAACAGGCTTTTTTCATTCAAAGCACGGCAATATATTTTGATACTCACGTATCCATTCTGTCAGGCCTATCTAATGAGAATAAATACAATACACTGTAAATATGAATTCATATTTCAACAGACAGATTAACATTTAATCAACATGACAATTAACAGTATCCGTAAAGATACATCCTTGATAAATTTCGATGTTCAGCTCGTGGGAAACGACGAAGATTTTTCGTTCGTGGTGGAAATGTGTAGGAAGAAGTGGGTATTTGTGAAGAATGCCGACACCCACGTTCATCTACACACAATAGCTCCTGTGTAGCTGCAAAAACACATGGTTTCTCTTACAATCAATATGTAATCCTATTCATTCCCAAACCTTCGATAAAGGCTGACTTTCCAAAAACGAAAACATAAAACGAACGATTTTTTTTTGGTCCGAAATATGCTGGTCCATTCGAAGAACATCCGATTTGAAATTATGATCAAGGTCAATCCTTTAATCGGAAAATATCACTTTTTTACATTTAATTTATAAAATGGGAAACTATCAACCGTGAGTACTACGCTGTTCTCTTCTTCCTGGCCACATATGATCTAAGGGAGTGTTAGATGGTTTAAATGTGTTCTTAGGGCACTAAGCTGTCAGACCTTTTGGCGTGTAAGATTGATAGCGTGCAGGCTTCCAGGGCTCTTTGTTTGGAATATAAGCAATAAAGTGCTCGAGGCCTACACCTACTTAGCTAAAGACTTCTGAGGACAACATAGAAGACACATTCTTGAACGTAAAAGACTAATGAATGTACACTTTTATTTTATATTAATACTTTTTTGTGTGTGTTTGTCTGTCTGTGAGACGATTTAGAGTCGCTCAAACAAATTGTGAAGATCAATTCAAGTAAAATGTGTAGTGTGTTATTATTTACATAATACACTGAATGTATACAATTACACGTTTCATTTTCACAAATTATGCACTGAATATCAATTATGTTCATTGCACTATTAGTAGAAGAATGTAACCTGGAAAAAAATTCTGAATTGATATAGTTTCACAGCTACAGTAATTAAAAAAGGACTGCAATAGATCTTAAACTAAAACAACACTAATGCACATGCATGCGTAATGCGTCAGCGCGCGTGTATATACGCGGGCGCATCGGGGCTTTCAAACAATTTGTCTGCGCGCAATGTGTGCGCGCGTACTGTCTCGCGCGCTTTTGCTCGTGCATTGGCAAATGAGAGCGCGCATTCTCTAAGAAAGTAGTAAAACCCAGACTCAGGATTAATGGGTTTCCTCGATCGTGGCTATTGGTGTGTTTATGTGTCCAGTTGATGTGTTGGGGGATCTACAGCCGAGGGCCGGTCAAACAATAAAGGGAGAACAGCAGACGGACTCACTGTCACGCTCACTGTTTCAGGTACTGGCTATACTTGCAATCTACGGAGCAGTGGGCAAACTGACCATAAATGCGTAAATAAACTAGCCCGTCCCAGAGAGTGAGGCGTTCCTCTCGGACTTTTTTCGATCAATCACACAGACAGTGGCTTCTTTTGATTAAACCCCAAATTGTCATTGGACAGAGGTAATCATGTGACAAGCAATACGGTCCAATTTCAACCTTGTCTCCATGAAAGCAATAGTTTAATGGCACCGCGGTCCCCATACGGCCGTAATCAGCAAAATAGTTTTTTTAAACCCGGCACGATATTTCATTTTATCTTCCTTGGGTCACAAATTTGTGAGCGGCGAATTTGGAAGACTTGGAGGAGATGAATTACGAATTCGAGCGAGAGACGGG
Organism: Sinocyclocheilus anophthalmus; assembly: GCA_018155175.1. Lineage (NCBI taxonomy): Eukaryota > Metazoa > Chordata > Actinopteri > Cypriniformes > Cyprinidae > Sinocyclocheilus > Sinocyclocheilus anophthalmus. The sequence continues at coordinate 321,074 of JADLZN010008653.1, read as the reverse complement.
TTTTATCAATAGTCAGCCGTCGCTCGCTGAGTGCCTGACATCTTTTCCCCCTGTCGGTGATGCATTTCAAAGTTCATCAATCAAGAGCTCGACGCTTTCACACTCGACACTGATTCCTCCTCCTTTTGAGCAGACCATTCCAAGCCTGAACCCCGGCAGCCACCCTCGCCACAGCCGGCCCAAGCAGAACCCTAATGGCTCATGCCCGCTGCCTGCCGCATCCTTACCCCCAGAGTACCCTTGGATGAAGGAGAAAAAAGCATCCAAAAAAACCCAGACAACTTCGACAGCAACAACCACCACCGACCCTGGTCCATTATACTTCTCCCCTCAAGGTATTTGGATTAATTTGATTGTTTTATAGTTTATTTTAAACGAAATGCAAATTCTTCTTTTTGCTATTATTATTATTCATTTCGATAGCTGTGTTGCGCAAGGCCATGCTGCTTGAAAGTGCAAGATAGTTTGTTATCCTCATGGGTCATGTGAACTTAATGCGAACAAGTTAATTGCTAGTTTTTGGATGCGGAGAATCTATCCTGAACAACTCCTAAACTCTGTGTTAGCTACTTGTAGTGTAGGGCATGAATTTTAATATTTGACAGTAATGAAGAATGATAGATTGCCATTACTCAACTCGGCAGCTGGCGTGTTCATTAATCTTCACTCGGACCTCTCCGCACTCACATCAGACACATCAGTATATTCTGGCATAGGGGATGAGGACACAAATTATTCAAGTGCCGTGGCTCCATTCCCACAAACAATTTATGCTCCCTGAGAAACGCAATTTATTTGACAAGTTTGTGGGTTCAGCTTTAAGCCCCACAGCGGCGTTGTAAAAATCAAGAGTTATAATTAGTGGCGTATCAATAATGTATAACGCTGTGATCCCTTCATAGGCTCTCCCGAAATTTCTGATGGTGGCAATGGGCAAACTCGCCGACTAAGAACGGCGTACACCAACACGCAGCTGCTGGAGTTGGAGAAGGAGTTCCACTTCAACAAGTATCTCTGCCGGCCAAGGCGTGTGGAAATCGCCGCTCTGCTGGAACTCACCGAGCGGCAAGTCAAAGTTTGGTTTCAAAACCGGAGAATGAAACACAAACGGCAAACGCAGTGTAAAGAGAACCATCACGGCGATGGAAAACCACCGAGCCTGGAGGAGGCAGGCGGACGGGGTGATGGGAAATCTTTTTTCGAACAAGTGGCAAACAATGTATCAGGGGCGCTTTTGGAAAGAGAAGGTTATCCATTTCAGCAGAATACTTTAACTTCTCAACAGTCACAGAATGGACACAATAGTGATTCCCAAAGCGCAACTGTCTCGCTTTTAGGTAGCAATGACAAACATCCGAAAAATTTTCCCAACCCGTCACCCACTGTTCCTATCTGCGCCTCAACAATGGCCCCGGATTGTGCATCTGCTCCGGACAATGGCAGTCCCTCGGCCCTGGACGTCTCTTTACAGGACTTCAACGTTTTCTCCAACGATTCCTGCTTACACCTCTCAGATGCCGTGTCCCCAAGTTTGTCAGAATCTGTAGACAGCCCCATTGGTTTATCTACGGAGGCCTTTGATTTCTTCTCCGAGACGCTTACAACAATCGACCTGCAACACTTGAGCTACTAACTCTAACTGAAGTTTCATTATAGGGACGTCAATATCTTTCTCACATTGATGGTCTGTGTGTTTAATTGTGACTTTAAAAATAGGCCTAGACCATTAATCAATGAGGTAAGTTTTTCAATAATCGAGTGATAAGTTTTGTTTACAGAGAAAATATGGCAGGAAAAAAAAGTGATATTTTTCACGTTATATTTTTGTACCGTTCGCCGGCAAAGCGCCATATTTTCATAGAATAAATTTGTACTTGTTATTGAAAATAACAGCGGTGTTATTTATTTCTTCAATATTCAGATTAAGAAATAAGAGGTTACTATTAAACGAGGTATAAGATTCAAAGTATATTACTATTCTATTTTGCTGATTTGTTATGGTAATGTGTATTTACCTGTTTTATGAGGATTAATGATTTTTATTATAATTTTTCGAGAGACAAAATTAGATGTTTTCAAGGCTGTCAAATGTACGTTTATAATCGCTAATCAAAACTAATATCAGTTATCCCGAAAACTATTTGTGCGCAAAATTAATACGCAGTTAGGTATGTAATTGCGTGTTACATTCTTTTTATTAATCTTTGTTAATTTCTCTGTAGCCTAGTTGGCGTTAAATTTAGATTTTTTTTGAACAGTATGAAATGAACCCATGGGACGTTTTAGATGCCATCAAATCTGTAGACTAAAACAGAATCCCTCAAAAAGGAGATTGATGACTTGATGATGCGTACACAAATAAGTCCCTTACTGTATCTGACGACACATGGAGCCTCCTGGCCAAGAGTTGTAGCGTTTTGGAGTTCAGCAATTACATTTTATTGCCTATTAAACCTTCGACAGGGGGTTGGTGTTGAGGCAGCACTCCCCGTAATTCAATCCGCCGCTGAGAATGAGAAGGGAATTCAACAGTCAAACCACATTTTAACATTAATTATTTAGTTTACATAATTTATTATAATTATCAGTTTATCTGCAGTTTATAGATTTAATTTACATTTGATGAATGTAACTGTGTCCCGAATCAGATCAGTGCATCTAATACAAGAGTTATCAAATGAAGTATCGTTTTATCAACAGGCAACGCTGCAAGGAATGATCTGACAGTAAAAACAAACTTAATTCTGCTGGTGTTTTCTTAATATTAATACTTTTAAATTCCAAATCGTCTGATATCTGAACAAATAGCCTAGCTAATAAACAATCTCATTTGATTACCTCGGCATGCTCTCATAAGATCTGAATTCTATGGGCCTGTGTCCTCTTAGACTAACTCGATTGATACCCGCTCGATGTTACAGTCTTAATACAACTCAATTTTAATCTTTTTTCGACAAGCCAGGATCTCGGCAAACACTTTTCACCCTTTGCACAATAAAAAGCCTGTCAACACCGGTTTTATAACCTTTAAGTTTAACAAACACATTTGAATTTAGGTAGGCCTATATTTATTTTAAAGTAAGTATTTTGGCACTGATATTTGTCCCAGATTAAATGAAACTACAAATAATCACAAAGTAAAATAAATAGTTTCCCCATCATTAGTTCTTATCCGTGGCTGGTTAATCGAGTTGAATGATTATGGTGACTCGAGCCACTTCTGTAACTCCATGAAGTGCACGTTATAGGAAATTCTATTGTAAGGATACCAACACAAAACTGAATTTATAAAAGACGACTTCAGTGATACCTCGAGAAGAGTGTTCTGTGAAACCTAGCCTCGGAGAAATCAAGCTAGGATAATTTCCAAACATCTGACGCCACGTTGCAATCGCTGCATAAGTGTCGAAATGGAAATGAGGCCTAGCGGCCAAGAGCTCACACCGCACAGAGGCATTTGTTAGAGACGCAGAATGATCCGAGTCCTTGTATTAGATCAGGCTAACTTTACACCCACACAATGATTGATACACTATAACCACCACAGACCTACTAATGTAGTTATATTACACTCTAAAAAATGTTGGGTTGTTTCAACCCAACTTTGGGTCAAATATGGACTAACCAAACTGTTGGGTTAAATTTTTACATTACATTTTTAACCAACAATTTGGTAGTCCATATTGCCCAAATTGGTTAAACACCCAGCATTTTTTAGAGTGTATAACTTTAATCGTGGTCTGAGGGCTTTTCAGTTATTAACAAAGTAGTTTTTAATGCTCTTATCTTCCATTTGGTTTATTAAATGTTATATTTAGAATTTTCAACCATGCACAAAAAGATGTGAACAGAAAAGCCCCTAAATCGCATTTTACAAAACACAGCTCAAAATCATTAGGGCTCTAAAGGCGTAGCGCCAAATCAAGCCTGAACAAATAGTTTGACTGACGTCCTTTGACAAACAAACACGTGATCGGCATTCTTTAACCAGGTTAAAGACTGAGTTGAGATTTGGCACAGAGAAGTGATCAACATCCAACTAGCTACCCAAAAGAGATTTTTGCATCATAGGCATGCAGGGAAAGGCTTAGAATTACAATACAAATTCTTTTTACGATTTTATAATTAATCTTCTATTTCAATTTTGAAAAGCCCTGAATAATGTAAATATGTATAACTGTAACCGTCTCATTGAAGCAACTTTTTACATTCTACACATATACATTTTTGGAAGTCAGCCCATTTTTAAAGCTGTGGTTGTAAAATAGAAAGATAAACCAAATTTGCCTTTCCATAGTGAATATTCATCACAATAACTCATATGAGCCACTACTAGGACCTGGGTATCATTGCAGATGCATTTGCTAAAATATGTTATTGCACGGATGCTTCAAGTATAATTATCTGCTTACTTATTAAAGACTGCCATAAAGTTGGACAGTCACATAACTTTCATGATCCAACCCAAATTGAACAATCAACTTTGCCTTAATGCAAACTGACGTGAAACCATTTGGTATGCATAATATGTACATGTAATTCGGGGCTCCTGCAGCAATGTTATTTTCTCAAGTGATTTGCAGCATAAGTTTATGGCTTTGGTTAGGGAGCCTGACATATATTTGGTCATCCCAGCATCTACAAGGATCGATGAACAATCTGTGTAAAGTAAAATTTCTGTCCCGACAGCTATAAAATGCTTAAAGAGGAAAGGCCTACACTGTTAGTCCACTGACTCAGTCTGTAATGTCTATGCAGGCATTTAAAGTCAGTGCAGTCAGCCATCAACTGGTTTCCATGGAAACCTTGCATTTAATCTTGGTGGTCCCTTTTGTCATTCCTATGCAGGTGGGCTTCATGCAGATATTCTGAGGGTAGAGTGAAATTAGAGCACAAACACTAAATATAAACTGCAAGATGCATGAAAATGCAAACCGTATATATGAAATTTAAGTGTGCAGTTATGTAATGCTTAGGAATTCTTCACTCAAAAAAATCTGTTATCATTTACCCACTCACATGTACGCACTCTTTTGTGAAAAACAAAAGAAGATATTTTGAAAAATGTTCAATGTTGTTTAGTGCTCCACTGATTTTCATTGTATGGACAAAAACAGTCTTTCTGTGTTCTTTTGAGGAAAAAAGTCTTTAGGGTGTGGAATGGCATGAGGGTGCATAAATGATGACAGAATTTTCATTTATGAGTGAAATATCCCTTTAAGGGTTCAAACCTTTTAAGGATCTCAATCAAATAGAATGGCTCAAGTAGAAGGCCAACCACAGCAACACCACAGAATACAAATGAACAAATTAGCTCTATGAAGCATGATATTATCTCATAGATCATGTTTATGGAATTCCTGAGGTATGCAATTACTCATCTTCTAGTTGCACTTACGTGGTCTGCTTCTTAAACATCTCTTTTCATCTAACATAAAGAGTTTTTCCTCCTGCGGCTGCAAGCGAGGCTTCACTATATAATGTTAAATAAAAATGACTGGCACAGGTTCACTCAGAAACACTGTAAAAGCCTCATGAATATATCTACAGTAATTATTAATCAAAGAACCAAATCCCTGCCAAAGAGAAACACAGGAACAACGGTTACAAAGGTACCTTTCTGATGTAACTTATGATTGATGCATTCTTTTGTTGACATTAGACATTAAACATTAAACTCAAGGTTCAATCCAAGGGAGCCCAGACTTTTTTCTTCTTCTCCAGAAACTGGCGGTGAAAGTGGTGTCAAAAGACAGTTTAAATGTTTAAATGAAAGCTAATTCTAAGTCTTTTAAAAACAACACCTGAGCAGCCTAATCCCTCAAAGGCCATGGGGCAAAAACACCATCTCATCCATCACAAAGTTGAACTTCACAGATACCCCTGCACCCTACAGGCAGTGTGAATTACAGTGGCAACAGTGTGCCCTGAGATGTTCGGAGGCTGTTCAGGTGGTCTGATTCAGATATGACTTACCAACATGTCATAGTATTTGCTGGTGACCTCACCCATCTCAGGTATGTTTTCAAGTCTAGTATGTCTTCACGTGGCTGCCATAAACATTACATTTCAGTATTGTTTTGGGCCAACTAAGCAATTCTTCTCTACCAGCTCTCTGAAACAAAACCAAAGCAAAGGAAAATGTTACAGGCTCAAGTCACAAGGCTTGCAAGAAAAAAAAAAAGGAATGATTCAGAATGTGGCAGTCAGTGGTTTCCATATGCACATGCATGACAGTGCTGGCCACCACAGAGTCATGTCGACCAAAAATAATTAAAACATTGTTTTACCCCAGAGAAAACTACAAAGTATAATGCCAAAACTCTGGGATGAAGAGAAGTACAATATGTCTAATTTAATAAAGATGATGATCACTGGTTATGGTGATACTGGTGTAAAATGCATTTAAACACTCACACACATTCCTCCCTTTGTGGGTTGGGGCCAGAAGCTGAGACTTGTGAACTGAGGTGAGTCCAGATCAAACAGGATCGGCTGAGGAGCATGAGATACGGAGCTGCTCCCCTCTCCTTTAAAAGGTCAAAGGGCACATCACCTCTCTTTCCCCCTCCACACCAGATGGATCTGTGGCCAGGTCAAATGAGGTTCAAGCAGTGCTCAAGCCGAGCGAACAAGCAGGCAGGATGTCAGTGTTGAATATCAGCCAATACTTTCATAAAGTAAAATCAGCCTTTTATTGTTTCACTTAAGTCATTCCTATGAATAGCTGTATTTGCTTAGGTGCATAAATATATCACAGCAAGGCTTGTTCACAAAATATGGATCTAATTATAATGTGCAAAATAACTTGCTGTATTCCTTTAACAAATATTTTGGACTTTTGGATTCCACTCCTTATCATTTTTCTAGGAGAGGTATTTTGAGAAGGTGACAGAGTGCAGGTCTCCTGGCAGGGATCTGTTCTCTGCAGTAATCTCGGTGAAACAGCAGAGGAGCACAGAGAGAGCGCACAGAGCCAGATGGAAATGGATAGCAATGTGTTTTCCTATGAAAGCTGTGCATCACATTCTTCACCTGTCTCACTCCTCAGGATAAGTGGGCCCCACTCCAAACAGCAGGCTCATCTAAAAGGGCTGAAAGGTCCTTAGATCCTCTCACTAAAATCCTCTATTGCACCAGCAGTGTATAAAAAGGTAAAAAAAAAACCCAGGACATTCAGCAGTTACTTACCAAAGTTTGTAAATGAGGATTGCCTCTTTGGCTAAGGAAGTAGTGAAGCTTCTTGAATCTTGGAGATTCAGATTAGATTAGATCATATGGGCATGCTGTATCTTTCCCATCTGTTTTTTTCGCTCTCATGCTAATAAAAACATCAAAAGTAAATATTATCACAGTGAAAGTGAATTCGACGAATAATGCAATAAAATGACTTATGGAAAGTGCATCATTCCTGTCAAATCGTGCACGTAAAACTAGTGTCCACTGTATAGGGTGAGCACTCTAGTCAAATGTTTCTGCTGGAGCAGGCGTGATGAATAATAGTGTCTAATTTGAATAGTGGTTTCTGCTGCTTCTTCCGTATTTCATAGTCCACTTGTAACTTCCGTGTTTCGAAGGCTATATCTTACTGGGTCAAGCGGTTTATCACAATGAGGTCCATCCCGGAAGACTTGACGACACTCATTTCAGGTACTATCGCAATATTTATATATGTATGATAATACAACAGTTGATAAAGCGAACGTTTAGGTTTCGAGCGCAGTCGGAATAGAATATATATTTTTGTCTTCAGTTATAAACTCTACATTTATTTCTGTTCGTACTTGGTTGAAAAGAGGAAGTTTAGTCTACCGACAGACGTTGAGAATATTTCCCTGTAACTTGGTTAGAGCATAGAGTGGTCTTTGTTTACTTTTTTCTAAAGACGAGGCAGGGTGCGAATACATGTTTTGTGTTTTAACGTGTTGTTTTAATTACTAAGTCAACAATAGGTATGAAAGTAGAGAGTTTATGATGCTTCAACTGCAGATGAAATTTCTATTTTAGTTTTGTTGTGCAGTTTTTTTTTTAAGTTTGAGTCCTAACATACCTGTGGGAGACTCTAGCTTAATATGCTATCGATGTTTGAACACGGTAGATAGTTGCCAGCTAACGTTACGCTAATTAGATGGAGTAAGGTTGTTATTAGCTGGCTGGCCAGTTACAATGTTACAAAAACAAAACGGGTTGATAGTAGTTGTTTCTGGCCAAAGACCAGCTTAAGATGTATTTTCCAGCAGGGATGTAGCCTTGCCAGTAAACTAATCAAAGTGCCATTAGTTTGGAATAGTCGAAAGTTATGTTCCTCATACATGAAGTGCACCTGTTTGCATAAACCTAGGCTACTTGAGTTGAGGAATTCAAGAAGAGTGAAAAATGGCAACAAAAAAAAAGAAGCTACGCTTATAAAACAGTGTCTGTTTTCAGATCTGGAAACTTTTTTAACCGATGTCCTTAAAGGGGAGAATTTGAGCAAGAAAGCAAAAGAGAAAAAGGATGCCTTTGTCAAGCGCATTAAAGATGTGAAATCGAGGTACGACAGAATGTATTCATGTAATAGCTATTACCTGTTATGTTTGTGACTCTATGCTGATAAAGTATTCAACAAATCCAAATTATTTGTGTTCCAGCTACTCTCAAGATTTCAAGGACAAACGTAAGTTTTGATGTGTTTGTGTTATGTGTCTGGGGGAGGGGCTAAAGTTCAAGCATGGTGGAGTAAACTAGTACTTCCCCACTATGTTGTAGGCTACTGTGTGCTTCACTCTATCCTGCTGCATCATAGTTAGCATTCATTCTGTACATGAAAACTTCAACTCTGCATATGTAAACATCGTTGCATGACAAATATATATATAGCTAATACACATACATGGTTTCTCTTCTGATTGGAACACATGAAAAAAGTGCTTTAAAAATAACCTTCAAGTCACCATATAACTGTTCACAGATTAGTTTCGTGTTTTCTACTACAAATTTAAGGTTGAGATGTGGGTTGAGGGCTGAGTTTGGTATAGCACATTACAGCGGCACTATTACCACAATATCACAACGTGAACAGGAAGTTATTTGCTCAAATTCAACATGATGGCACAAACATATGCATCATTTTTGCTTTGCCATCATCTTTAGTATTAATTATATTGTGAGGGAATGTGATTCAAACTGTCTATAGTGTTACAGGAGGTCTGTTTATCTTCCATTTTAAAGGAATAGTTCAGCCAAAAAATACAAATTTGCTGAAAATGTACTCGCCCTCAGGGCATCCAAACTGAGCCTGTTTATTCATTTTTTTTTTCGGAATTCCTCTTTTGCTTGATTTGAGAGATTTAGCATTACATCACTTGCTCACCAATGGATCCTCTGCAGTGAATGGGTGCCGTTAGAATGAGAGTCCAAACAGCTGATAAAAACATCACAATAATCCACAAATAACTGACACCAGTCCATCAGTTAATGTCTTGTAAATCTGCATGTTTTTAAGAAACAAATCCATCTTTATTTAATTTTTTACATAAACCATTTGCTTTGGTTGTACTATCCATAATATTGCTTTCTCTAGTGAAAAAGCCACCTTGTCTGAATCAGGAGAGAAATATGAACACATCAATCACCTTTTATAAGTGAAAACAGTCCAAAACAGTTCTAAACAAATATGTTGGTGGATTTGGATGTGAGAGGACAACAGGGGATGGACTCACTGGAGAAAGCAGTATTAAGGATTATGGACTATAATGGAGTATTTTGACCAGAAGCAACAATTTATAGTTAAAATGCCTTAATGATGGATTTGTTTCTTACAAATCTTTAGCTTTTCACGTTAAAAGGCGTTAAATAAAAGACTGACATTGTGTGGATTATTGCCATGTTTATATCAGCTTGAACTCTCATTCTGATGTCACCCATTCACTGCAGTGGATCCATTGGTGAGCAAGTGATGTATGCTAAGTTTTTTCCAAATCCATTAAGTTTAAGAAGCAAACTCATCTACATCTTGAATGGCCTGAGTATATTTAAGCATATTTTAATTTTTAGGTGAACTGTTCCAGTGTTCCGTTAATATTCCAAATCTCTGCAAAGCGCGTGCCACTCAAAGGCACCATGTCCAAATTCCTGTGCTGTCAGATATCATATCTGCAAACAACATAGCCAACATAATATCTGAACTAGACAGTCTTATTGTGTCTTGCTGGTGGAGGTTTGAAAATGTGGCCTTTCTGAGAATGCTGATGAAGACTCTGTTGTGTAGGAGATGAAGAGCTTCCAGAGCCTGATGAAGCGGACACTAACGACGGAGGATCGCTGCAGTCAGAGCAGACTGACAGAGATGAGGAAAGCGCTTATGATGGTGAGTGGAAAATTGTGTGATTTATTTAAAAGTGTTACCAGAGAAGAGAAGCATGGAGCATCTGCAATTGTTTTAGGAGAACTTGTGAGACAGGAATGTCATGTGGCATTGTTCTGTACCCTTGAATTCTCTCCCGGAAGTCAAAAGAAAAGTTTGTAATTGTGAGTATTATGAAAGAATCGCTGCAATCTATTCTGCACTCAGATTGCATGTACAGAATTCACATAAATTAAGAAACAAAAAGCATTTCTCTCTCCGCTTATGAATGAATCAGTTATCATCTTTTCTGCAGCCTTAGCTGTCATAACACAGTATCATTGTGGCAGTCCTTTGTCATGTCCTGTCTAGGATTTTTTTAGTAGTGGTAGAAGAACACAAAAGCTGAATGAGGTGCTTGAAAGACTGATGTAACCCGGCAACAGGCTCAGGAACGGTTTGAAGGCACATACGTCAAGGGTTTAGCTCTCTTTTGTCTCTGAGCAAATGGTTTATGGTCTGCAGCCCAGACAATGCCGCCCACAGCCAATGTCAATTCAAGCTTCTGTTTTATTAGCGTCTGCTAAATGAATGCTATTGGTAGAATTTAAATTTAAGGAAATCCAGTTCATCTGACTCATTTCGAATCATGCATCATATCTGATTATTGCATTCAGAAACGTACATTATCGGGAGGGTAGGATGCAGGCCGAGAGTGGTTTGTGTGTATGTATATGGTAGGAAGAGGTTTACTGCTGTAGTGCAGTCATGTGTTTTATAGGTCATTTTGCCCTGTACTTGCCAGAGAGAACAGCTGTTTAGCTCCAAGATGGGATTGAAGCCTGTCAGTGCACACTGCAGAGCCTAGGCGAATCAAAACGGCATTTGGAGATTGACCAAAAAGTTATTTGAGACTATTTATTTTGGACAGATGTACTAAAGCAAGTGAAGTTGTGAGCTTGTGCAACCAGAATGCCACTATTTGGTCAAAGGCAGGGAGTTTGTCATTTTTTTTTCATAAAAAAAGAAAGTCAAAACAGAGAGACACATCTCAGGCTGTTTTTGTTGAGAGTCAGAGGCAGGTGAAACGTGTTGCCATTGGGCAATTGCAAAAGGCCAAATAAAAACATCGCTCTTAGGAGTTAGCATTGTAACATGGAATATAAGACATGAAAGGGGGTCATAGTACACATTTTCAGTCATGACTTATAGTTATGGGTTTGTGTAACAACATTACCATTCAAATGCTTGGGATCACTATGATTTATTTGAAGAAACTGACTCTCTTATTGAGCAAGGACAAATTGATCAGAAATGACAGTAAAGACATTTATGATGTTACAAAAGATGTTCTATGTCAAATAAATGCGGTTCTTCAACTTGATCTCAATCTCAATTTCCACATTCTTAAGACACACAAACTTTTCACTACGTTACGAACGCTTTTGTTTTACCAAATCAGCATATTACAATTATTTCTTAAGGGCTATGAAGAAGACTTGGCTGCTGAAAATTGAGCTTCTTGTCATCAAGAAAAAATGGCTTTTTAATAATATTAAAATAGAAAAACAGCCGTTGTAAATTGGGTACTAATGTTATAAATATGCTGTTTTTTTACAGTGTACATCTTTTTACACTTTTTGATCAGATAAATGCAGGCCAATTCCTTTTTTTTTTTTTTTTTTTTTTTTTTTTTAAATCTGTGAAACGTTAGTAAATATTTTTAAAATTGTATTATTTATTTAAAATTTTCACTAAGGAAGATGCAAAAATCAAAGTGATGCTCTGTGCCAACGAGTTCGTATTTTCCAAAATGTCATCTTTTTTAATTGTTTTGCCAGTGTTTGCTCTAAAAGACAGCATGATTTATGATTTCTCTGCTAGTGCTTCTACCAGACATTTTCTACCAGATTTAAGAGAAATCCGCTCCAACTCTGAGTGTGTTCAGTTTGCTTTTCACAGTCAGCGTGTGTCATGCTCCCTTGACAGCACTTTATACATAATTGCAAACATTCCACAATTGCCTCTGTCATTCATAACACTGCTCTGCTCACTCACACTCATTCAGCAATGCAATGGTACTGTGTACACAAGAGAAGGGAGGGCAGTGTAAACGAGAGGGGAAGTTTGCTTTGAAAACAGACCATGCATCTGTTTCACATACTGCTGTACCTGACAGATCGGTGCATGAAACTCTATCCAGGTTTGAATCTCTGCTAACTTTAGTCTCGCTTGATGTCGACCTTTGATTTTTAAACCTAAAGGCATGGAATTAGCTTTCTGGCTGCCTTTAGCAAATGCATTTAATTTGTTGTGAAGGCAGGTGCTCCTCTTTGTGGATTCTTCACCAGCACAGTTAGCACTGCTCATCATAAATAAGCTGAACTAAAATATAATAATTTTCTGTTTGTTGAAATCAGGAGTTCAACAGTCTCCTCCGGTGGCAGCTCAGGATCTTCAGTCCATTTTAAAGAGTGGCTATCTGGAGAAGCGCAGAAAGGGTAGGTTTCTGCATTCACAAACAGGTTGCTCATGAATAAAATGAAATAAAATAAATAGAATTAAAAAAAAACTCCTTTCCACTTCTTATAGATCACAGCTTCTTTGGCAATGAATGGCAGAAGAGATGGTGTGCTTTAAGCAACAACATATTCTACTACTATGGCAGTGAGAAAGGTGGGAAATCTACCGTTTTTGTTGTCACCAATAAATGTAGTCCTGAATTCAATTTTTTTTTCTGAAATTGGATCATTTCGTAATCTTGACTAGATAAACAGCAGAAGGGAGAGTTTAATATTGTCGGATACACGGTCAAAATGAACAACACCCTGCGGAAAGATGCAAAGCGAGATTGCTGCTTTGAGATCTCTGCTCCAGACAAGCGTGTATATCAGGTTGGTCACCTCTCATAACATGTCTGAAACATGCAGTGCTTATTCATATCCTCAGATCATTATCACTCACAATACCTTTTTTGCTGCAGTTCTGTGCTGCGTCTGAGAAAGATTCAAAAGAGTGGGTGGAGCACATTGACTTTCTGATCAAAGGTAGGACTGTACATCAGGAAAAACGTGTCTTTTATGAGCAAATGCATCATGTTTTGCATGTGTTTTCACTATCAGACATGGGTGGAGTCATTCCTGAAGATGAAGACGAGTATGATGACTGCTTACCTATGAACCAACCAACCAACCATCCTGCACCTATTGATGATGATATTTATGAAGAACTCCCAGGTTTGCACTTCATTTTCTTATTTTTTGGTTTATTTGCCTAATAATTATATTATATTATATTATATTTATTTATTTATTTATTTATTATCCACAGTTCCTATGGGTAGGGTTGTGGGGATGCTGAAGTATTTAAATTTTATTTAATTGTAAAGCTGCAGTCTGTAACTTTTGGCGCTCTAGCGGTTAATAAACACAACTGCATGCGTCTTGCGGAATAACATTGTAGCCGGAGCTACTTCTCTCGGTTTATGTTTATGACGAATCACGCAGGTATTGGGCTACTCCGCAGCGGTACCTACCCGAACCAGTCTAAAATAGTCCGAATATAAACACTTATTATAGGTGTACCGTATTCAGGACAAGCCAAAAACACGATTTGGAAAATGGATTCATGGTGTACTTGCTTATGATATAAATTTTGTAAATTCTGAACACAAAAAAATGATGGACTGCAGCTTTAAATATTTTGTTATCTATTCACTTCTGATGTTGATAAACAGTTATAGTCATGTAAAATCCCCTTAGGGTGGTTCCTCTATGTATGTGGTGGAAAATGGCTACAGAAATGTTTTATTTGGTGTATTGCTCTCCGCTCTGACTGGCACATCTATTCTCTCCCTCTCAGAGGAAGATACACCCCAACCTGTTAAACCAACAGTGACCCTGGCCAACAAACCCCCACCACCATCTACCCCTGTGACAGGTAATTACCACTAGGTCACCAGGCCTGTCCATCCCCTACCTGCCCTGCTGTCCCGTAACACCACACAGACTCCCAGATCTGCCTGGGTGGCTATCATTGTGTGTCCAACTTTTTTTTTTATCTTAAAAGGGCAAAGATAGGAAGGATGAGGTCTTGAAATGACAACAAAAGATAGAATGTGGAAGAGAAGAAATGGATATTGCAGGTACATATGGATTTGGGAGGTTAGCTGGTGAAGTCACACTGATGACAGGAGTAGGAAGTTAGTCTGGACCACAGGAAGGGCCTGGAAGGGAATTTTTTTTCCTGTATTTTTGCACCGTTTATTATTTGTAATGATACTTAATTTAACAGATTTGTGTTTATTAGTTAGACAAATGCTCAACAATACTCTTGCCATAATCTCAGTTATTATTTTAAAAAGCTATATTGGTTTTTCTGTGCCTGTGTGGGGAAGCATGTATCCTGCCGGGTGCTGGGCACTGGGCAGGGGTTGGTAGGCTCTGGCAGGAAGCTGACTCCATTGGTGCACTGTGGCCCACCATGGCCCTCTGCTCTAGGCTCACAGCACAGGAAGTCCTGCTGACAGAAGTGATGGCTGAGGCAGGATCTCGTGACAGATGCTCAGAGGAGGAGGCCAGCTAGAGCACTAGTGAGAGCCATAATGGAGGGGAATAATACAAGCTTCACAGATTCTGGAAAGCAAGATCGTCATATGAATTTTCCTTATTAGTGTTTGTTGTCATCATTCAGGGCTGTTTTGAATAACGTTTTAAAATCCTGTAAGTGAATGCAATAATGCTGATTCCAGACCGGTGCAGCAGGTGTAATACTACCTGGTTGTTTTAGGAGGCAGCCCTAAATAAAACCTTAGAGCAGCAGTGGGTAAGGTTATATTTAGAAAATAATTAGAATAATCTGCCAAATCAGCATAGCTGGGAATCTGCCAGCAATAATGTCTGCTGAAAGATATTTACCTTTAGGGGTATTTTTTTTTCTTTATATGAAAGCAGTTTTACTAAACACCCACTCATGGTGCTGCCTTTGGGTAGACGATGTAGATTAGTAAATATATTGTAGATAATGCTCTAAACCAAGAGCATGGTTAAATGTAAACCCAAGTGCATTGTTTTTGTTGATGTTTTGAGATAGAAAATAAATGTTCTTTTGAAAGGGACTGAAACTTTGCTGAAGATTATAAAAAAATCAAAAGCTTTATAAATAAAAAAGGCTTAAAAACAAATGTGGCTTGTAATACAAGTTGCAAGTTAACTTACAACAGTGAGGAGTCTTTCATTAGAGAGTTCTTCAGTATGCATTTCAACTGGCAAGAGCCTCAGTTCAGCAATTTATACTCTCTGCTGCCCACTAGTGGATCTTTCTGAGCCAGAAAAACACTGGGGTCTTCAACCAAGAACCTAGGGGCGCGCCACTATGGTCCCTAGCCAGGCCCTTGGAATCATCCTAAACTAAACTAGCTTGAAATTGTATTTGTGATTATCACATATGTCTTTTTGCAAAAAATTTTTGAGATCAAACAATAATCGGTGGAAATTAACACTTTTTTTCAGCAAAAATGCATTCAGTTGATCCAAAGTGACAGTAAAGACATTATAATGTTACAAAGATTCATTTCACTAAATGTTTGTGCTTTGTTGAATTTCTTTACAGCAAAGAATCAATCACAGTTTCCACAAAATTATTAAGCAGCACAACTGTTCAACATTAATAATAAAAACCAATGTATCTTGAGCGCCAAGCGTATTAGAATTAATTCTGAAGGATCATGTGACACTGAAGACTGGAGTAATGATGCTGAAAATTCAGCCTTGCCATCGCAGGAATAAAGTACATTTTAAAAGATATTATTTTAGAGAAAAGTTATTTTGAAACTGTTAATATTTCACATTCTTATCATTAAATTGTGGTGATATTTCACATTATTATCTGTATTTTTTATCAAATGAATTCAGCCTTGGTGAGCATAAGAGACTTTATTCAAAAATATATAAAAAAATAAAATAAAAATCTCACCGACCCCAAACTTTTGAATGGTAGTGTACATACATTGAGAGTGAGATGTTCAGAGACCAAACCAACAACCTAACGATCCCCATTTTTACAGCACTTCATAAACATTTTGTGATGCATATGTTAAGAGTGTATTGAGTTCAGAACGATGCCTTTAAAAACACAAAATTCTATCATAAATGCTCTTTAATAATTAAATTCTGTTTTTAAATGATCTTCTATTCTTTCCCCTGCAGCAGTGACCAAGAGCACAGATTACGCCAACTACTTCCAGGGCTTGTGGGATTGTGCTGGAGAGCATCCCGATGAGCTGTCCTTCAAGCGAGGAGACACCATCTACATCCTCAGCAAGGTAAGATGGGAGCCATGGCCTGGAAACTTCCAGACTTGCCGCAGTTGTCACAAACCACGTGATGGAGGACAAAAATAATACAGCATGAGGTAATGTTTATTACCCTGCCCTCTCAGACGTCAGCAGGAAAAGATGAATTTGCAAAAACATTCAGTTAAATAAATACACTGTGACGTCTGGATAACACATTTGAGTCAGATGCAGAAAGGTTAGTTTTGGGCCTGTTTTTTGCACGAGTGTGGAAGTGAAGTACACCCTCTCCCTGCACACAGTGATGGGATTAGTCTTGTCACAACGGAAACCATTTTAGTGCTCTTGGCCCTGAGCAGAGCAGTCTGGCAGCCAGTGGCGTTCTGTCACCTCTCTCCACGTCTGCCCAGTGCATGTGCGCGTCTCCGAGCTCATTTGTGTGTGGGTATTTCAGCATTGGAAGACGGCTCAATGCCATGTTCAGTGAGGGCAACCGTACGCAGACCTTTAGCATATACACATCTCAGCCAGTCACTATTTATGACTGTAATGGTAGTCTGTGTTCTCAGGAAACGCTGAATCCACATCTCTATTCGTACCAGGTGCTGCGGAGAAGTGCGTTTGCTTAAAAACTTCCCGTACCTGTCAGCTCCGATGCGTAGGCCGGCTGTGCAGATCTGGGAACTGCCCGTGGGGTTTGTACCTGGCTAACAGAATTAGCTCGATACCTCTCAGGGCTACTTAAAACAGGTCAGGCTGCTCCGTTCCCAGAAACAAACTCGGTATCTTGCGGTTTGTCTACTTAGCGCCGTTGCCCTTCAGAGAAAGAGCTGGAAAGCTTAATCGTGTTTGTGCTTTCTCTTTTAGAAGAGAGGTTTTGAGGTATCGACATTATGCTGGTGTTTATGAATAATGGTATGGAAATTTGTGGGTCAAGGACATACTATATAAGTGTCCATGATCTAGTTTAAAGCTAGTGACAAATTCTTATGTTATTTGTATTCATGTTGGCTTCATATAGTAAAAAAAAAAAAAACTTTAATACCATTTTCAGGAAAAGTTTCAATGTGTAATGTGGCATAAACAAGTTGTTTCTTTTACCTTTATTTAACCAGGAGGCAGCTTAATAAATATATTTTTTACAGTCACAGACTGGCAGGAGACAAATGAATCAATATATAGAAAACAGAGATAAAAATTCTAATGTAAATTAATTTATAAACAACTATCTAAAACTAATCTAAAATTATTGTTATTAGTTCAAGTAAAAATAATAACATATTTTCCTTACAGGTTGAATACAGATTATTATCCTCACAGTAAATTATCCTTGATAGATAGATAGATGGATAAAAAAATTTTTTTTAAGGTAAAATTTGATTATATAAATGTCAAGAATTATTCTTTCTAGTTTTCTAGGAGTTGCACCACATGAAATTTTACAACCTGAACTAACCTTGCCTTATCTTAAAAAGTTGAACTATGTGATTATTGACCTTGTCACAGAAGTAATAAAGATCTGCAGGGGTCCTCTCTGAGATATCTCTTACTGTTTTGTTGTTTTCTGCTTGTTGATTGTCTTCGGTTTTGTAGACAAAAGTTTTAAAAACATTAAGCAGTGAAGCAATTACATTTTTTTTCTTAATATTCTAAGAAAGGTTCATTAAGGATTATGCCAAAGTACTTAAATGGATTGTTCAACCAAAAATGAAATATTGTCATTTACTCACCTGTAGTCCCTAACCTGTATGGCGTTCTTTCTTATGCAGAACACAGAAGAAGATATTTTAAACAATATTTGTAACCAAACTGTTTTGGTGACCATTGACTTCCATTGTATGGACAAAAAACACAGACATTTTTCCAAAAATGTAATTAATTATGTTCCACAAAAGAAAAAAAAGTCATGCATGTTTGGAACAGAAGGTTCTGGAGGCATGACAGAATTTTCATTTTTAGGTGAACTATTCATTTAATAATTTTTTTTAAAGTCTTATTAAAAAAAAACAACTTCATTATTAAATCTGGACAATTGTATCATACTGAGATTTCTGATTTTATACCCCCTCAAAAATATTTAAATGCATTTTAATACAGAAATTAAAAAGTATCAATTATGTGTGAATTACATAAAAAAAATAATAATAATAATAGGTAGGACAGAATAAAGTGTACCCTCGTTGACCCCGTGTATGGGAGTTTGATTCTAGTATTTCAGTCTTATGGGGGATCAGCCTGTTATTGGAACATGAGCTGATGTGTGTCAAAAGAATATTTATTGCTTTAAGAGTACGAGTTAGCGATTTGAAATCTTGCTTGACTGACAGTTTTTAATAAACAAAATTCCATCTTTTTTGTAATTATAAGTGTAATCAGTAATGGTGCCATATTTGAAGTGAGTAGCTGTATACTGGGATGCCGAACTATACCAAATATCACTGCCACACATATCTCGACAACAGCCACAGACTAGAGCAAAAGGATTTAAAAGTTAATGAAATAAACCTTTTTTTGTTGTTGATGTTGTTGTTTTTAAATGACTGGCAAATAGAGGATTCAAATTCAAATAATCTCTGATGTCTTTCTGACGCATCTATTTTCAGCAAACATGAGATTTTCAAGTGACCTGACAGCTTCATCTGAGCTTTTTAGGAGGGCTGAGATAAAACCCTTCTAAATAAGGCCTAGCAATGCCTATGTGTGATGTCATCTAATGTGATCCATTAAGTAATGGTGAAAGTTTAGGTCTCCAGAAGTGATTACACAGGAAAGAAGCTGACACAAAGAACTGCTGCATACAGCTTTCCATAATTCTGCCCAATTTATTTATATTCGTTTTACTAGAGACACAGAAATGTGCAGCAGCAAGATAATGTATCTTCAGGAGAAATAGAGATGACATCCCAATTTCACCAGTAGCTAAAAATCCATAATTTGTAATGGATATATAAAGCATGCCAATGGGGAAATTATCTCATTCTGTTAAAAGTCAGCAGGCTGTCAGAAAATGACAGAATATGGTCTGAATGGGATCCAGGGGTGACTGCGTTTTTCAGAACAAGTCTGCCATCTAGTGGCTAGAATGAGTGCGGTGGCATTTTAACCAAAATAAAATTAGCTTTTTGAAAGACATAATTGTGTTGTTTGGATTTTTTTTTCTTTAAAGACACCATTAAGGTTTATGGTTTTGTATACATACACACACACACACATATATATATATATGTGTGTATATTTGATATATGCTCTTCCTTTATTTATTTGTTTATTTTTATTGATTGTAATTTTTAAATTAATATCTTCTAAGGCAGTCTGATTCAGGTTGGTTGGAATGGAATTGAAATTGTAAAAAGCATTGTCTCTTTACAAATAATAACATTAAAAAAAAACAGGACTTTTTAAACAAAAAACCCACACCATTAAATCCCATTTTTATGAAATATGCATGAAATGTATTGCACTGCATAAAAGAGATAAGCCTGAACCCAGGATGTTGCCAAACGAGGCTAGGAAAGAACTGCTTGACACAGTCCAATGATGCTGTGTCGTATTTGTGCCATTTTATGGGTACTACACAGCTTGGTTTACCATGAATATTGCAGGCGCTCTTTTGTAGCGTAGCCCCTTCCCCCCTCCTTCAGCCAGGCTTGCGGATGACCGTAAAGCTGGTGTGGGTTTAGTGTCCAGCTGTGGCTCACAGGCCATTCAGAGCAGTCTGGGGAACAAGCCAGTGGGGCTATTAGTGGCCTACCTCCTTCCCCTTGGCCATGCAGCAGCTGCAAGTCTAACACCCCACCCCACCTCCATTTACCCCCCTGTCCAGACCCTCAGCGGCTCTGAAAGGGTATTGACCATCAGACCAGGGGGAGGTGTCAGGGCCCTAAATCACACACACCACACTCTCTTCTTTACAAAGCAGTCCAGTGTGTGCTGTAAATGATGCTTGGTCAAAATAGTGTGTCACATGGTCCGTCTGGGGTCCAGAAGCATTGTAAACCTCAAAGACCCACATCATTTCAGTGGCATAATATGCTAATTTTAATCATGCAGGATTTAAATTATTCAACTTGCATCAAGATATTTCAAAGGTCACTTTAGTCTGCTAAATGCTAAATTAGGAAGTCTATGTGACCTTACATGTCGGCTTCCTTAGATAGGCACTGAATAATCGTGTGTGGGCATGTAGGAGGAGTGTGAGGTCTGCATTGCTTTCCTGTTGCAGACTTATTTGTCACCCTCACCTTCTAATCTGACCCTCTTGCACGCGCACATATTCGCACACACACGGCACCAGGCGCTGCTCTGTCAATGAGGTGTGTCTGTATCAAAGGACAGCTACAGGAAGTTTCCACTTCACCCCTTCACATGTGCACTTCCTGTCTTGTTTCACACAGCCTGGACAACTGCCCTATATTTGGCGACCTGAGGTGTGTAAATTTTGGACATTAACATGTTTTGCTTTCATATGTATTTTAAAGACAGCAGAATCATTTGTTTATGAAATTACAATATTGTTCAAAATGTTTTAGTAAGATTTTAAAAATGAATACTTTTAAGATGTTACTTTCATATTACTTGCATAATTTGGCTGTTATATACTGCGGAGGTCTTCAAATATTTTAATGCCACGTACCCTCAAATATGATGAATATAATTTTTGCAAAGGACTCCATTCTTAAAATATAAAGAATGCTATGTATATTGAGACTAACTCATGCTATGTGAAAAAATAGTATGATATTATTTAAATATCATTATATTTAACTATGTATATACATTAAAATATGTATAAACACATTAAAAACATATTTTTAATTTTAAAATGTTTAAGATTATTATTTAAAATGTATTAATTATTAAGCATCATAAGGACAAATTTTAATTAATTACAAATAATTAGTAATCATTAAATATATTTGTTTGGTTTCTCAGTAAAAAAAAAAAAAAAAAATATATATATATTATATACACATTTTTTTTAGTTAGATTATAGTTTATGTCAATATATGTTTATATATTTAATACTGCATAATAAACCTACTTCTATTTCTATATCTAAAAAGTATAAACTGTAATACATTGTATATTATGTTATAACATATATATTAAATGTATATGTTAAAATAATAACTATAATCTAAATGAAAATGCTAAGAGCACAAAATCCAGGTATGAAATGAAATGTAATTAATTAAATTGTTTTTCCTGAAGAACATATAGGTCTTGAAATTTCTGGAATCAATTCATTTAATATATCAATGCTCCCAGTTTCTGTTAAGTCTGAAAACAAGCAGCTTAAAAAACACCTGATCTACAGTCCTGACTTTATTAGAACATATACATGCAATATATTCTAAATTATATTCCAAATCTAAGCTTTACAGATAACGAAAGATTTATTTAAATCTGTGGTCTTTCAGCAAAATTTTTCTTTTTAGTCTTATGAGGAGGACAGTGCACACTGAGGACAGTTGGCGGTGGAGAGACGCTCTCCATTACAGCATGTGTGTCTGTGGCAGCTGTCAGCAGCTGCATAACCAGACCTGTGTTTTATAGACAGATACGTGCACGCAGGCAGTAAGAGGTTTGCTGGCCGGAGCTGAGCACTATACATTATACAGCAGGAATCACTTAGGCTGCCGGGGTCAAGTAGGGGCCCACAAACTTCATATTTAACTTCAGATGGGGTATGATTCAA
This sequence comes from Sinocyclocheilus anophthalmus, assembly GCA_018155175.1. Classification (NCBI taxonomy): domain Eukaryota; kingdom Metazoa; phylum Chordata; class Actinopteri; order Cypriniformes; family Cyprinidae; genus Sinocyclocheilus; species Sinocyclocheilus anophthalmus. The sequence continues at coordinate 298,760 of JADLZN010008653.1, read as the reverse complement.
ACCTCATTGCTCTTTCTGAACCATACAGAGAGAGATGTTTTTCTCCGACGGTGAGGTGACGAGCAGTGAGTGTCTTGTCAGCTTTAGAGAGATCCAAGACTTGAATGTCAGAGAGAAAAAAGTACACTGTCAGAGTACACTGGATTGAGATGTTTCGAGGTTTCAATGTAGCTGACCGTTCTTTTCAAGTACAACAAATGAGTGTTTATGTGGGAACTTTCAAAAACATGCAGAACTGAGGTTGCAGATTGGCAACCTGGGCCCCCCTGATGAGTGAGGGCCCCATTAAGGTCCTCTATACTGCCCTACAAAGGCAAAGCACAGGAACTACACCAAAGCTGAAACTGTAATTGAGTTAGTGTTTTTACTTTATTGTTTACATTGAGCCAAACCTGTCTGTCACATAGACAGATCATAGAGACCCCATTTCAGTCATAACTCAATTTTGACGAAAAGTGTCACTGTGTTCTGCCTTTGCAAAGTAGTATAGGATTTTCGATATGACGTTTTGATGCCAAGGACTCCCAGATATGATGAATGCCTAGACCCCTTCCTAAATTATAAGGCAGCTATATTTCAAGCGTATAAATAGGTTTAAATGAAGTGTGATTTAAAAAACTACAAATTAATTGTTTCTGAGATTACAGTAGCATAAATATGTATTTATAATGTTACAAAATATTTCTACTTCTAATAAATGCTGTTGTTTTGAATTTTATATTCATCAAAGAATCCTAAAAAAAGTATCTGTTTCCACAAAAATATTAAGCAGTACAACTTTTTTTGACCATTGATAATAAAAAAATGTTTTATTGAGCACCAAATTAGCTTATTAGAATGATTGTTCATTTTAATTGTAATAATATTTCACAATATTACTGTTTTAACTATTTATGATAATGCAGCCTGCATTGGATTTTTTCTAAAACTTGATAGGTAGGTGTATAATTTGTCTTTTATATTATATTATATATATTTTTAATTTTTTTAAATCAGTTAAATTGGTTATATCTTTTAAAATGGTTACTTTTTATTAAGTTGATAGTGTATCTGAAATTAACATACTAATACAAATTTTTACATTTACTATATTGAATTCCATATTTATTTATTAATTGATTTACTTCCTTATAATTATTATTTAGCATTTCAGCTATTCAGATTTTTTCTCAAACTGTGAAAATCTAGCGCTGTCAGTAGAATAAAGATAATTGCATGAATCTCTTGATTTCTGACCATGTTTAGAAAGCAGGATAAAATAGAAATATTACCAAATTTGGATATTATGCACACATTAACGCTGACAGCCCTAAAATACATTTTGTAAAATGTTGTACATTTTCTGGTGGACCCTCCAGCAGCCACTTGCAGTTCAGTGGGGGTCCCCAGACCCCAGTGCGTCCCTAGTTCAGTTCAGTCCAGTCTCCTCTCCCTGCTTCCCTCCATTCTCCTTTTTAAAAGAAAGCAAGATGTGGCGTGATAGATCTGCCTCAGTATAACCCCAAAGTTTAGAAGGCATCTGTGAGAAACCGAGAAGTATCGTGGATGTGGAGAAAACACAGGGTTTAGTGGCTTTGAAGTGAATGGCACCGTGTAATCTGTTTGTAATTATGGAATAAAGAAAGAGAGACGGATGGACGGATCTTATCTGCTTCTTATCTTTATGGTTATCTTTTCCATGAGCTGGAGAAGAGCTGATCTGTCTCTGTACGGGGAGAAAAGGACTCTGTCCTCGGGCTCGCAGATCTGTTGTGCTTCATACGAAATATATCGCCCGTTCACATTCTCTTGTGTAATCTTTATAGGTCCTATGGGCCTTGTGTCCTTGAATTGGCCTTGGAAAGACAGACAGGAGGTTGGGAGGGAGACAGAATGGGGGGTAGGGATGTGCAGATAGAGACAGTATGAAATGAAAATGAAGTCTGAAGATGATCGGGTAAATGAACTATATATTGACAGATTTCATTCCCCTGAGCGTTGACCTATGAGATTTGACCTCGCCGATTGTGTCACTGCACTGACTTGTCTCAACAGTGAGTGAGTTTAATGAACGTAGGTTATCATTTTTTTTATTTTTATTTTTTAACAGGAGTATGACATGTTTGGCTGGTGGGTAGGGGAGATTAAAGGGGCCATCGGAATCGTGCCTAAGGAGTATCTTCTCGATTTGTACGTGCTGTAAGGGGTCTGAGGTGAGTAAATGATCCTAGAATGACCGCTGACAAACCTAAGCTGTTCATGGATGGATGGATGGACAGATTAGATAGATTACATTTTACAAAAACAGTCATTCTACATCAAAATTCCATGCTTAATTCACTGTGTTATGTATGTTTCTTTTTAATACTTGTAAAATTTACTAGAGCAGTTACTAAGTGAAAATTATTTCCAATTAAATCCTGCTCCATTTTTGTTTTAATTGTATATTTTCGTTCATTTCTAGGAAAACTCTGATGGCCTGCTGTTGTAGCTTCATGTTCCACAAGTCGCGTACTCTTTCTGTGTGTTTCTATTATTCTGTGTGATATGTAAAGCAAACTGCCAGTTCAAAAGCACAAGTGATTGTGAAATACATGAAGGACGTGAAGCTTATCTTTTGCTGATTATTTCATTATCACGTGTGGACTGAGTGAATGTAAACCCCTTTTTTTGTCTTTCAAAGGCATTCAGTTGTAGGTAAAAACTGTATGAAATAAAGCTTGAGCATTCACAAAACGTTCTGGATTCTTTTTAGCAGTTTGTATTCTAGCCACCAGGTGGCAGCAGCGTATAACGTTCTATTGTAATGAGATTTTTGAGACAGATAATTTCAGAGCAGATGTGGAATGTCTTTGAGACTTCGTTTGATTCCTCCACAGGGACAGACAACCCAAGACAGGGTTCTACACAGACCGTAAGTGCTGTTTGTACGTACAATCACGATGTCGCAGTATGTAATGAACTAATGGGAAACCAAATCTCTGACCTTTTTATGCAGAACATAACAAACAAATCAAATAGCAGTTATTCAGATGTGGAATTAATAATCTGCTGTAGGAGAACTATTTGGCATATCGGATTTTATCTTCATGGACCGCTGCGTTGACATCCACAAATATCTAGGCACTGAAGTGAGAAACTTAATTAAAACACATGTCAGGCCGTTACCTTCTCTGCCAGAAGAATGTATCCAAACGAAGTGTTACTATTTGCATATTAACTTGCTCAGTCAAGCTTCACACAATAAATACTAAAGACATTTTTATTTGATCATTACATAACATCTTTATATACAGTGATAAACAATTAGACTTGGGCCTGATTTTAAAGTTGAGCAGCATGGAACAATTTCAGTCAAATGTTGGCCCCATGTTTAATATATAAAATTAAGTTTTAAAAAAAACGTCTTCGGCCAGATCTGAGAATACTAGAACCTCAATCCAAAAACCAAAAAATATAATATTGTCACAATTTATTTTAAGGTCCAGTTCTCAATATTAGCTAACAATTAACTACAACTTCTCCCTCAAAAAACTCCTAATTTGCTGCTTAATAGTAGAAGGTAGGCTATTTGTTAAGTTTAGGTATTGGGTAGGAATCAGGATGTAGAATATGGTGATGCAGTATATCTGCTTTATAAGTTCTAATAAACAGCCAATATGCTAGTAATACGCATGCTAACAAGCAACTAGTTAATAGTAAGAATTTGTCCCTATACTAAGTGTTATCGAGAATATCAGAGTTATATTTTATATTATTTTCTTCATCAGAGACTCTCTTTTTATTGCCATTATTGTACATGCAAAAAATATGTATTTATTAACTGTACATTTAAATGACATCACTCTAAACATTTTTAAAATTAGGATAAGCATAAAATAAAAATAAATTCAGTACATTGTGATTGCTGGTAGTGCTGTCAAATGATTAATCGCATCCAAAATAAAAAAAAAAGTTGTATACATAATATATGTGTGTACTGTTTATATTTATTATGTATATATAAATACAAACACATGCATGCATATATTTAAGAAAAATGTTATGTTTATACATTAAATATATTTATATTTAGTATAAATTATATTAATATAAATATATAAATGTATATACACTTGTAAATATTTTCAAAATGTATACTGTATGTGTGGGTATTATATATACATAATATTTGTGTGTACTGTGTATATTTATTATGTAAATAAAAACTTATTTTGGATGCGATTAATCACGATAAATCGTTTGCCAAGCAAAAGGCTTTATAATGTCTGACAGTTTTTCATCCAATGAAAAATATCTTTTATTGTGGTACAGTAAGCTACTGACTGAATTGTCTTAATAGGATTATTTGTAATAAATTGCCCAGAATGAAAAAAATACGTCATGAAATGCGTTTCATAATTGTAGATATATATTTTTTTTCAAATCTTAGCATTAAAAACAATTCTGTATTATAGCAGAATAAATTCAGCTAAATAAATAAATATTCCAGAATGAAAAAAGGTATTTATATGTTCTGTTCTGTTCTGTTGTTAGCATTAAAAACAGTGTTGTATTATTCTGTATTATAGCAGAATAAATTCATACGCTGTTTCTGATATACTGTTTATTTACTCTTTAGCTCTTGTTTCCTGATAATTTACAGGAATGGTGAAATCTGGAACACCGTGACTTTCCTGATTGAACTCGTCCAGTCTGTTAAAGAATCAGCACTAATGAAGGAGCTCAGGGTGGAGAGGATGTTTCCACTGAGCCTTGTGTGTGCTAAATTCACATCACATGTCAGTAGCTCACTCCTCTCTGTCAGGGAAGGAGAGAGGAGAGGACAGGATGTTAGTTGTGAGAGGGGTGAAGGTAAGACACCTGTCGAGGGAGGTGGGGATTCATTAGTATTCATTATACATTTCCCACCAGTTAGTTTCTGAGCAGAGCGGAGAGAGGAGGGGCTGCAGCATTCATCTCCTCCACAGAGATACACACAGACGGCTGAAACAGAGAGGTGTGTGATGCCATAGAAGAGGCCAAACGAAGCGTCCAACTGCATGAGAATCGGCACAAGATTTTGGTGCAGACGTTGAATTTCCTCCTCTGTGAGTTGTTTAATGACCACTTCCTTACTTTAAAGGAGTCATATGAAGTTGCTAAAAAGAAAATTTTTTGGTGTAATGAAATGTGTTTATGTGGTTTAAGGTTAAAAAAACACATTATTTTCCACATACTGTACATTATTGTTTCTCCTCTATGCCCCGCCTTTCTGAAACGCGTCGATTTTTACAAAGCTCATCGGTCTGAAAAGCAAGGTGTGCTGTGATTGGCCAGCTATCCAGTGCATTATGATTGGCTGAATACCTCAAGCGTGTGACGGAAATGTTACGCCCCTTACCATACTGTGATCATGCCCTGTCCGGCCGGAGCAATGATTTAAAAACATGAAAACCCATTATAAACGAGGCATTTGTTGCATCCAGTGGGGACATAATTACTGATTATAATGACTTAAACTGTCTTTTTACACGTTGTGTTGCATCGCGCCGCGTAAACATAAAAACATGTCTACATTTGTGATCAGAGAAACGACATGCAACAAGCGCTACTCTACACTGCTCAAAAAAACTCGCTTTAAATATAAAAAAAATATAAAAAAATTTTTTTTTTATACAAGCCTCTTTAAATATGAAAACGTACTTACAGTGTGTGAGTCAGAACAGTCGGCATTTTAGTCTACTCTACCAGGATCAGTAAACGTCCTCCATAAAATGTGCTGCACACACCCGAATATTTGGGTTGAACTGTTCTGGAAAAAGTTGTAAATACAACTTAACCACTGATTTTAGTCGTGTTTTCTTTTGGAAGTCCAAACAGAAGTAATTTAGCTTTCACAATAAAACACAGCGTTGCACACGGCGCCTAGAGTGAGCAGAGGCCGGGGGTAGAGTGAGGAACGGCCGGAGGGCTAAAGTGAGCAGAGGCCGGGGGCTAGAGTGAGGAACGGACGGAGGGCTAGAGTGAGCGAGGCCAGGGGGTGGTTAGACGTGTGAGGAACGGCGGAGGGATAGTAGAATCGCATCCATATGACCCATTTAAGGGATGTTCAACCAAAATGAAAATTCTGTCATTGTTTACTCAGCCTCGTGTCACTCCAAACTTCTATGACTTTATTTCTTTTGGAAAACGTAAATGAAGATATTTTGAAGTGTTTTTTTTTTACCATAAAATTAATGTCAATGGAGACCAAACAGTTTTGTAATTTAAAGCTAATTAAATATAATGAAAAAAATAATATAATAATTTTATACAGTGGGGAAAAAAAGTATTTATTCAGCCACCAATTGTGCAATTTCTCCCACTTAAAAAAATGAGAGAGGCCTGCAATTTTCATCATAGATATACCTCAACTATGACAGACAAAATGAGAAAAAAAAAAATCCAAAAAATCACATTGTAGGATTTTTAAAGAATTATTTGCAAATTATGGTGGAAAATAAGTATTTGGCAATAACAAAATTTCATCTCAATACTTCGTTATATACCCTTTGTTGGCAATGACAGAGGTCAAACGTTGTCTGTAAGTCTTCACAAGGTTTTCACACACTGTTGCGGGTATTTTGGCCCATTCCTCCATGCAAATCTCCTCTAGAGCAGTAATGTTTTGGGCTGTCGCTGGGCAACACGGATTTTAAACTCCCTCCAAAGATTTTCTATGGGATTGAGATCTGGAGACTGGCTAGGCCAATCCAGGACCTTGAAATGCTTCTTACGAAGCCACTCCTTCGTTGCCAGGGCAGTGTGTTTGGGATCATTGTCATGCTGAAAGACCCAGCCACGTTCATCTTCAATGCCCTTGCTGATGGAAAGAGGTTTTCACTCAAAATCTCACGATACATGGCCCCCATCATTCTTTCGTTTACACGGATCAGTCGTCTTGGTCCCTTTGCAGAAAAACAGCCCCAAAAACATGATGTTTCCACCCCCATGCTTCAAAGTAGGTATGGTGTTCTTTGGATGCAAATCAGCATTCTTTCTCCTCCAAACACGACAAGTTTGAGTTTTTACCAAAAAGTTCTATTATGGTTTCATCTGACCATATGACATTCACCCAATCCTCTTCTGGATCATCCAAAATGCTCTCTAGCAAACTTCAGACAAGCCTGGACATGTACTGGCTTAAGCAGAGGGACACATCTGGCACTGCAGTATTTGAGTCCCTGGCAGCGCAGTGTGATACTGATGGTAGCCTTTGTTACTTTGGTCCAAGCTCTCTGCAGGTCATTCACTAGGTCCCCCAGTGTGGTTCTGGGATTTTTGCACACAGTTCTTGTGATCATTTTGACCCAACGGGGTGAGACCTTGCGTGGAGCCCCAGATCGAGGTAGATTATCAGTGATCTTGTATGTCTTCCATTTTCTAATAATTGCTCCCACAGGTGATTTCTTCACACCAAGCTGCTAACCAATTGCAGATTCAGTCTTCCCAGCCTGATGCAGGTCTACAATTTTGTTTCTGGTGTCCTTTGACAGCTCTTTGGTCTTGGCCATGGGGGAGTTTAGAGTGTGACTGTTTGAGGTTGTGGACAAATGTCTTTTATACTGATAACAAGTTCAAAAAGATGCCATTAATACAGGTAACGAGTGGAGGACAGAGGAGCCTCTAAAGACGAAGTGACAGGTCTGTGAGAGCCAGAAATCTTGCTTGGTTGTAGATGACCAAATACTTATTTTACCGAGGAAATTAACAATTAATTCTTTAAAAATCCTACAAAAAATCCTTTTTTTCTCATTTTGTCTCTCATAGATGAGGTATACCTATGATGAAAATTACAGGCCGCTCTCATCTTTTTAAGTGGGAGAACTTGCACAATTGGTGGATGACTAAATACTTTTTTGCCCACTGTGTGTATGTGTGTGTGTATATATATAAATAGAGATATATATATATATATATATATATATCGTGAGAAGATGACCTTGTAGTAAAATTACGAAAACTTGTATTGTCATATTTTAATAACTACACTGCCTTATTTTGTGTGGTGTCTTGTTTTTTGTGTTTGTTTGAAAGGTTGTGAGAATGTGTGTTTATTTTTGTGGTTGTTGGCAAATAAGAAACCCAATATAGTATAAATCATGAAAGATTACAAAACTTAAAATTAAAAGAAAACTGAAAATATAAAAAAATATATAAGCTTATTCAAAATAGTATAAATACGTAATATATAAAATAATACAAAAATAACACTGGGGACCAAAAACACATTTGAATGACATATTTCAAATATCTTTTCTTTTCCACATGCAGAAGAAAGTAAGTCATACAGGTTAGTAATGACATGAGTGTGAGTAAATGAGTCAACTTTCCTTTTAAGATCTGCTGTCACCATAAAGGTAAAAATTGTTACACTCACTTAAGTGTAACAAAATAGCTACAAAATTGAAGTAGAATGTTAGGTTATGATCTAGAACACTGAAAGAACACTCGTTGCCATTCAGGTCCTGTTTTGAGCGGCTGGGAGGTTTGCGGCAGCAGATGGGCTGTCCCGCTGTGTGCCTGATTGAAACACAGAAGCTGGAGCCGACTCATAACAACATCACCAGCTCCTGTCAGCTCCAGCCAGGGAACAAATCAGCCTTCCCGCGGCTCTTCTGCAGGGAACACGACTCTGCTCAGAGGAAAAAGCGAGGCCTGGCCAAGGGCACAAAGGGTCCTTGCGTTTTAGGACTGCCTGGCTGTCGGTGTTTACAAGCGCTGTGCTTTTGTACCCACAGATGATAGTCGTGAAAATCAAAGCTGGAGGTGCAGATGGCAGGTCTGTATGTGGAAAGCATCTGCAGACTGCACTGTGAATATCGAAGAATTGATTATATAAGCTGGTTCAAATAGACTGGTCACTATTGATCACATGTTTGAAGTTAAAAGCTCAGATGAATGAGGTCACACTTGGATCACAGTTTTATATAGTAACTGATTACATGTAAATTGAGTACTCGTAATTGACCCTTCACCAAAACCCACCCTCCTTAGGTACTGTTGCTATGTCCAACAAGCCAAGCTGCTCTCACACCACACATCATGTTCCCACGCAGTTAAAAATACACTGTGAAGCAAAGAGGAAACTGACAACATGCTGACAGACAAGACAAAGCAGGTTACTTCTCGTATGAAACAAGGTCTCAGCTTTTGAATTTTGTCATTTTTTAAGAAATTCAAACAATAATACCGTTTTGTGGCTCTTTATTGTGTTGTGACAGATCAATGTGTGGCCTCGTCAAGTGGTCAGTTAAGAGACGAAATAAACATGAATGAACATCAGAACACATTTTATTTCAACTGCGGAAAGAAGTCAATACACACAATTTTTCGAGTTAAGTTCCACAAAGTTAATCTACCTCCTGTCTGATTTGTTTGTCAGACAATATGATTGGTCAATTGCAGGGTTGTAAATCAAGACTGTCTTGCAAAAGGTCAATTGGATTACATTTTAATATTCCATAATACATTTTAAAATGTCATTATCAAATTACAGTTAACTTTTATGGTTATAGAATACTATTGTCATAAAAGGGCGAGTAAATGTATGCAGGTACAATTGTATGAGCATGTAGCTTTGACTCACAATATAGAATGGCGAGTGTACAGTCAGTGATATGATGATGCAATCCATGGAAGCGACCTGCTTTTGACTTTGGGGGTAAGAAAAAGAGGCAACTAGGTTTACCGGAAAGTTATCTGCAACATTAATCGTAATCAGTAATGGATTACAATTTGTAAATAATGGCCGAAACGTGTCCAACAATGGTAAAGGGGCTCAGAGTATAATGTTTTGATTAGAGGGACCAAATGGAACAGGCAACTGTAGAGCAGCAAAAACGTTCTGGCAAGGTAAAGAGTCTTCGTAGTAAGTCGAAACAACATGGCGCCTTCAAAGTGTGATTGGTTGGTCAATTTCTCAAATTTAGCACAAAAGCATTTATACATTGTTCATCAAAAGGTTTTTCTGAAACGTTTTAGTTGGATGTTCTTCTAACGGTTTTAACATACTACTTAATGCTTGTTTCTAAACGCTCAGAGAATGTTCAAATGTAACAATTCCCATAATGTTTGCAAAATGAATCGTTCTGTTAATGTTTTCGCTAATGAAAATTCAGAAATAATGTTTTCATAACCTAATGCCAAAATGTTCTTGGAACGTATTTTTGCTACCTGGCTAGGCCCTGGTTTTGACCACAGTGATGGGTAGCATTTGTGGTTGAACAAAGCAGGGTGGAGTGTCTTTGTCTCTTGTGCTGATGATATAGTGAGCTGGAGGCTCAGAGCAGAATGATATGGAGCCAACCCTCTGTCCTCTGGGTGACATTCAAAGGCTCCATAAATCCTGCTCTTTATGGGGCCAGTTTGCCATAAATCCCACAACCTAATTGGAGATGTAATGAATTACCATAATTAGTCATAGGCGGTTTTACATTAAATGGGAGGTGTGTGTGCCGCGGGGAGCAGTCCATCATGGGGGACGGAAATCTGTGTTTGTGGACAGCAGAGATTTGGTTGGAAGTTTCCCCAGCTGTCTAATCAGAGATCAGACATTTTGTTTTCCTGCTGTCTGATTTTAAGTTTCAAAGCCAAAGGGGTGATTAGGACATAATCTTGTGTGTGTTTTTCTTTTCTCAGAGAGATTCCTAGATCATAATTCGGAAGATTAGAATCATCCAAACATCCTGCAGACAGGGAGCAATCTTGCCATCTTCTCAGCTTTCTGCTAAATTTGTCTGTGATGAAAGAGCTACCGTGCTGGCTGTCATCGAGGGCCGTTTTGCTAAATATTACCATTTGATTTTATAGGCTAATAAATGATTTGGTTAATGGATCTGCACTCCTTCCCCTGCTCTGCTCCGGACAGCTGGGCAGCCAGCGCCCACGACACGGGGACTGATACGTGGAGTTGTTTTGGCGAGACACATGATGCTAAAACCGCTATAATTCAAACGGGGCAAAGAGGCGGGGAGAACGAAGAAAGTGTTTGGTTGTCAGGTGTGTATGTTCCCGCGGCCCGCTGGGTAGAAAATGTGAATGCAAGAGGGAGAGCAGCAAGAGGCACAAAAAAAGATGCGAGGGCAGGACGGGAAGAGAGCAAACGGATGGCCCGATAGTTATGGATACGTCTCAATTTTAGGGAATGAGTGGCCGTTTATATGAGTAAGTGCTAAGCAGAGGGTTAAAAGAAAATGACCGTGCACAGACGGATTATGTCGGTAATTGATGTTTTCGTTTGTATAGCGACAGTTGAAGGTTTATTTGACAACAGGGACAGCACGGGATCAATTAATACGTAAATGTCCAATGTGCCAAAAATAGCCAGAGGCATTTTGCATCTGCAGGCCCTGGAATCTGATGGTAAAATGTCAACCCTAAAAAATAAAAAAATTAATCAATACAAATCATAAACAATATAAATGCATGCTTCATGAGATACAGATACATTTACCCCATCATAAAAAAAATAACAAAACATCCGCTAACAAATACCTAGAACCACGATCAATGCCAGCTCACTCAAACACATACACATGCCAACTGTCAGACAAAATAACCAATGTATACCTAATCCATAATATCAATATGCAGGCAAAGACAATGTAAGCATAGGAACAAGTAACAGTAGCATTAATCATTCAATCAGTACTCAACCAAACATCCTCATGTACTATATATAGCATAAAAATCTCAACTAGTAAAGCAGACAAGACAAGAATTTAGTCTGTAAAATTAATGTTGACAACATGACTCTAGTAACCATTTGATCTTGCAACTTAAAGGGGGGGGGGAGGCATAAGTATTAGAATTTGTAATATCATTTGGGATGGAGTTCCACTCACGAGCAGCCCTAATTGAAAACACTCTTTGACTAAATACACTTTTTCTTAAAGGGACTATGCAGTCACCTCTTACTACACTTCTCGTTAATCTGTAACCATTTGGTGCGAAGTTTACAAAATTAGAAAATTCAAATTAAATCCATGTTTAATTTTATACATAAGACAAAGATCTGAACATACAATCAAATTTTCCCTTCTTAAAATTTTATATATTTTTTAAAAAAATATCATGATAGTGTATGATGATAGTGTACGGATTTCTTATCTAAAACTTTCAAAGTTTGTTTATATAGAGAGAGAATTGGTTTGAGAGAAGTGTACTGCTTGTGACCAGGTTGTCAAACAATAGGTGATATGTGAGAAGATCATTGAATGCGTAAACATCTTTGTGTGGAACACAGGATTTCAGGGAAATTATACTGAAATTGTTTTATGTGTTTGTGTGTATTAAAGTTGATATGGATTAAGATATTAAAGGCATATTTTCAATCACCCTCATGAAAAAGAAGTACACTTAGTACACTTTAACAGAGTAATTGATACGGAAAAACCTTACTTCAAAGAATAATACTTAAGTATGTAATGCTTAAATGATAGTTGCAATTAAATAAAAAGTTTACATTTCTATTTACTAAGTACATTTTTGACCCACACAAATAGGACTTTGTACATATATGTAATTTCATAATTATTTTAATTGTCTTTGAAATATGGTGAGTGTACTGACAAGTATTTATGGTAAAATATAACTAAAATATACTTTAATGTAATTTCTATTGAAACTTCTGTGTCATACTTAAATATATTTGAAATGAACATTTAAGTTAGTAATATTTAAATAATTAAGCTTTGAAGTAAGTAGGGAATAAAACTACCCAAAAATATAATCAGATTATTTTACCTATGTTATGTAGGAAGCAAATCAAAACGTAAGTGTGAACACAAAAAAAATTAGGATTAATGTACTTTAAAAGTAAAAAGACGGTAATGTTGACATGTATAAGAGTTGTGCTTTTGTGTACCTAAACATAGCTTTTGTAAGTGTACTGTGCTTCAAGTAGGCTCTTTAGTTTATAATAGTCTATTATCTACAAGTCGTTTGTTTAAATATATATATATATTATATATATTATAAGATACACACGTGCAATTTATACAAAAGCATACACTTCCTCTGTTGTGGAGTCCATTGGCGTTCATGTATGGATATTGTTTTTCTTTCAGAAATCTTTGTTTTCCAGTCTCCAGCATAAATTAAAGGTCTACAGGTTCGAAATAAAAATGAAGGAGGACTTAAATGATGACCATGTGTATTTTTGAGTGAAACTATCCTTTTTAAATAGCTTAGCATATTAACAATATTGTGTCACTTTTAGGGGTACTTAGATTTATTACGGTCTAAGTTGACGAACATGTGGATGTGTTATACCTCTTTGCTCAGTGACTATCCAGAACCTGGTCATATTCCCCTTTTTTTCTCTCTTCACATTTCCGTCCACACACACACTACAGAAGGCACACCTCAATACTACTTCTTGGAAATAAACAGGGGCGTTATTTATGTGGTCCCAGGCGTTCCTAGGGAAATATACTACTTTTCCAAGCGCTGAGGTGAGGAAGGAGGATGGCTCCGGGTCAGATCCATAAAGGCCCGGTCTTCATTTGGATGCCTCTAAATTGATGCAGACACCACTGAAAGGTAAGGCAAAATTTAATGTGGGGTCAGTCGCACTAGCAGATGCAACTCATGAGGCGTCTATCTAATATAAAGTACCTTTGTGGACCGTGGCATTACAGAGCAGGGTGCTGGCTGACGCACTCACATTCTCCATGGATGCGGCTAGGCTCGCGGATTCATAATGGCGCCAGCGATTTCGGCCTTCAGATTTTTACCAGCAAGAGTATTTATCAATTAAGGAAATTAGTGATAGTACCCAAGTGCAGATACGAGCACATTTAGACCCTGTGTCACGGACTGGAGACCCCCGATGTTAAGTTGCACAGTCACAAAAGGGCATTTGTTGTGTAGAGCTTACCTATAACAGACATGTAACGTGCCGTAGATGTGAGCCAATTAAAGCAACATGCGATAAGCATAGAAGGACAAACAGTCGTGTCCATGCAAATCGGTAGAAAGCTCCCATGGAAAACTGTAGTCTGTTACTGATTACCAAAAGTGTGATGAAAATGTGTCCAGTCACGTTAAATCGTATTAGAGTACTACAATTTTTGAAGTTTGTACGGCGGCCAAGACTGACTACTTTTAGAATTAGCAGTGGTGAGACGATTAACTGTGCCAGTAACGAGAACTATACTGGCTACATACACTGGGAATATTTTACCAGTGATACATTTTTTTAGAGGGCTCTTAAAAGACTTCTCTCTGTCTGCTGGTCACATACTTCCAAAGGGATCGGGTGATGCGTGTGCACCAGCAGCGCTGAGCACTTACCATTGATTTGAATGTGAAATGCATGCGGGAGAGCTCTAGCCATTCTAAGACTCCCTAAGTCTGAGGGACGCAAGGTAAAACTGCTTGAGTTTGAACGATGTTGCGTGGTAGAGTTTATTATCATGTGGAGGCAGTGGCCAGCTATTGAAGCACACAATAACATGATCGTATAACTCTACAGCATTCCTTACTGCATTTAGCAGTGGACTTTGAAGGAATGAGGTGTCGTCTGCAATCAGCTGCTTTGTGTTAAATCAGAGAGAGGACAGCAGAGCAAAGCGATGGGTAATTCATTAAAAGCACTGTGCCCTGCAGACCCCAGGCCGTTATTAATTGTTGTTCATGCTGCTTATTATTAATTTGGCAGTGGTGGTAGCAGAATACAGCCAGGTCTCATTTATCAGAGTAACAGAAAGATCCCCTCAAAGACTTTTCAAAAGCTTCTGGCAAAGTTTTACGTCTGAAATGTGACTAGTACTGCAGCTCTCAAACAAGTACCATGGCTTGGGATGTTTCTTTAACATAAAAACACAGTGCCTTTATGAATCAGTTTAAATAAAACTCTTAAAGTCTAAATAGGAGAGTAATATGTTTCATAAATAAAAAGTTTGGCTTATTATTAGTATTATTACACTGCAACAATAATTTCCTTAATCAGTGTTTTAGTTTTTTGTCTTTTTCTTAAAATAAAATGAATTCAGTTGATACTGAGAATTGCAACAAAAATTAATAATATCTCGTTTTAGGGCACAAAAAATTAGAAACTTAATATACATTGTAAAATTATCTTTGATAAGTACTTCAGTGGTGAGTTTAGTAATATAAAGCATTATTACTATTGTAAATGAGCTTTTTTTATATTTTCAGTTTTTGTTTTAGTTTAGGTAATTTTTTTAATGCGCTTTTTTCTTTTTTCAATTATTTTACCATCTGTATATTTTGTAGTATTAATTTTGTAGTATATTCTGTGTATTTCGTTATATGTCTTTTAATTTATTATAGCTTTATTTATTTATAGATTATTTATGATTTATACTTTAACTTATTATACTTAAAAACATATTTCAATTAGTACCAGGAGTTTTTCATTATATAATATTTTATGTTTTTTGAAACTGATTTCTTTCTTTAAGCTTTATTACATTTTTTTCTTTGTTTTTGTTTTAGTTAAATATTGATTCTTGGAAGTTTTATTTATTTTTTAACCAGAAAACAAGACAAAACTACTGATTAAGAAAAAGATTTCAGCTGTATTTGCCTGGGTCTTTCCCCTTAAATCGTCTCTTTATAATTAGTAGTGTCATGTAACTGGATCTAAAATAAAGTAAGACTCTGCATCTACACTGTGAGGTTGGAGATAAATGTTTGAAGAAAATCAGCACAAGTTTCTCAGCAGGGTGGGTGTCATCATCCCTGTGCCTGGTGTCATGTTTAAGACCCCCCAGTATTTGAAGGGCTAATAGAGAGAGAAAGCAAATAGCATTGAGAGAGAATGCCTGTGTGTGTGTGTGTGTGTGCATGTGTAAGAATGAAGCCTTGCTTGGCATCGGAGGTGATATATGTGCCAAATTTTCTCCCAGAATAAATCAGGGCCATCAGCATGACAAGCATTTTTCCACCTGCTATAAACATCTCTCCCACGCGCTCGTCCGTCCCAGTGTTGCAGAATATTTACTGGGCTGCTCCCCTGTTTACTGCAATGGCACACCTGACTCTGATTGCCAGAAAAGTGTCCAGCTTGGCATGCTAACGCTTGTTGGCGCATGACTGATGGTCCTGTGTGTTCATAGCGTGAGCTAGCCAATGAGAAGACAAATCAGCCATCTGATACTATAGTCATCCGAGACCAAAGGCAGCTGCCAAACTCTGTCTGAAACGGTCAATGTTACAACATCCAGACACAGGCACGCACACATTTAGCGATCAAGCTCAGTGTTGTGATTCACAATCCAGCTGGGATTTGGGTCCAGGAAGTGAGCATTTAGGATAAGTTAGGAACGTGGTTCTTGATCAGATTGGAAATGCTGAGCTTAAAAGTGTCATTGAGGAATGACTGGACGTTCATATCTGGGCCGTGTTCCTCTGAGGACCTGCCAAAGTGTCCCTGAGGTGATTTAGCACCTCAAGCCCAAGAGGGTGCTCACATCTGTAAGGGGTTTCTGGAGAGGTGCTGGCATGTGACTTATGCCACGGAGAGGTCATGGACATGTTGCGTTCTTTGATATAACACTGTGAATGCCTCTCAGATGTCTGACTGAGTCAGGAGCAGAAGTCAAGCAGATCATTTCCCTGTAATGCGATAGTGATATATCGGCCGATATTCTTTATGTATATTATAGTACAGTACCAGTCAAAAGTTTGGACACTTTCCCATTCGTGTGCCCAAACATTTGACTGGTATATATAGAATACAGTATATACATAAACAGAATATATACAGTAAAAATGTTTGCAAATTCACTCAAAGTGGTGATCAAACACGTATAATGACGTGACAGAGATACTAATGGAGGCAGGGAAATTTACAATTTAACAAACGTATTATCCAAAATGAGTGATCTGACATCAGTGCACTGAACCGTTAAAGTTGAAGTTAGCTAACCTAATTCAATTTCGAATTCCATGAACTATGCCGTTGAGTTTTATTTCACTTCAGAACATAATTCACGGATTTGCACTACTGTTTCACACACAGACGAAACCCTAATAGAGAAGGGTGAAGTGGGGACATAATACCTCTTATAAATAAATATAAATTCACGTCTCGTGCACTTTAATGCCCTTTGAATGTAACGTGTACGTTCCCTTGGAACTGGAATCATGGCGGAATTTCATGTTAAGTCCACTTCGCAGGGCACTTGAATAAGACCACGCTTGAATGCTGCTGCCTGAACAAGAGACCTCCTTACTGAAGTGAAAGTGTTGACTGGTGTCACTATCTCGCGAACGCGCCGGCGGATCCCTTCAGCTCGAGGAGCCCTCTCGAACGCCACCCTCCGCGCATCGGTAGCCCCCCGGGATCGCTTTATCGGTCGGAGCCGGACCGGTCTCATTCGAAAGCGGGCCTCTAGAAGTACACTCGATTCGCGTTCGAGAGGGTTCCTCGAGCTGAAGGGATCCCCCGAATTTGGTGCGGATTCGCCGCGCCTTTACGGAGATATGGCCGTTCAAAGTTTCAATGGTTTTCCATAGACTAAGCTTTAATCATCCAGTTTCATCCAGGTCGCCAGTAGCAAACAATGGAGCGTGCTCTGCTGGACAAACTAAGTAATTACACCATTTCAAGCATTTTATCTGTGTTATATGTTCTGTAAAAAAAAAAATTCATATCGGCAGCATATTCGCCGCTACCGATATATCGGCGACAGGCTCATATCGGCCGATAATATCGGCAAAACGATATATCGGTCGGGCTCTATGAATGTACACATCACACAAAGACTAGTCATAGTCTAATAAAAGCAGTTTTATTTTAAATGGAAATGGTCATCTCATGATGGCTGCCATGTTTAAATCACATGGACAGCTACTTGTTTTATGTCAATAATCTTCCTGTTACTGGATTCTTTTTCAGTCTCAGAATACATTACACACTGAATGGCACATTTCTACATTGGCGTTACGAAATGTTTTCTTTTAGTTGATGCTGCATCCACACCATTAGGTGTCAGTATACGTTCAAGACAACTGCCATATCAGCCAATGTAATGTTAACAAAAACAAAGACATATCAGTTATTGGTCGATATTAAGAGATTTTAATTTATCAGTGTCAGTAAACATTAGATGTATAGGTCGATTGATTTTTATTTGTGCATGCTTATTGTTAGGGTTGTCACTAATGATTATTTTGGTAATCAAGCAATTGGATGATTATTCAGATGATTAATTGAGTAATCCGATCATTTTTTGTGGTAATAAAAATAAGCAAACAATAGACTTTAAAATGACTTAAAATACACATATAATAGCAATAAAGGCAACAATAATAATTGGTTCAAATAAAATAACAAAAGCAATCATATGATTTTATTGAACAAAACTGTTAAAATAGACAAAGTGATAAAATGATATAATCATAACTTATGCACATTAAGTATTAATGGCTGCAGATGGTGCCAGCAGCCTGACAATTGTTTTTACACTTTGAGGCGCGTTCACACCAAGCACGATAACTATAAAGATAACAATAAGGATATAGTTAAAACAAATCGTTCTCAATATTAAATAATAGCAGAGTCCACACCACCGCGATAACGATAAAGGCACAGAGAAAAGACATCATTGGAATCACTTTCAGAACGATTTTTTGCCCAGCTGATGAACGATAAAAAACATTCAAAGCCAATAAGAATCCACTTGACTTTAAAGAGCTCCAGCATTTAAAGCGGCAGGCCGACGCGGCCCTGAGAATAACTTACAGAAATCATTCAGGTTGGACGCTAATATGGTATCGTACAAGTGATAGTTCTGGGTGTGAACGGGGCTGTACAGCGCAAGGCAAATTAAAAAAAAAAATGGACTAAAACATGAATTCCCATTGGCACAGACGTGCATGTTTATGGGCTTACATTTCTGCCATAATTCTGCGCGCAAAAGATCATATTTTGAGCGCACAAAAAGTGCATCTTGCACGCGCGCGATCTGATTTTTGTGGAGAAAATGTTCGTTTCGCAATGAAAAAAGTCTTTCGAGCGCACGGAAGTCAATTTTGCATTTAAAATATGTTTTTGGATTTGTGCAGACCTCTTTTGTGCTTGCAATGTTTCACTAGCTTGCTCACCTGAAGCCCTCCTCAGTGCTCTCTAAATGCCAACAGTTCGCGTGCTCAACACAACCCAGCGTTAAAATGTGCCATAATTCCAGCCAATCAGAGACTGAGGCTGCTAAATTCTGTTTGGCTGCCTTGACAACCATTCACAACATTCCTTGCATTACCTCGACTGCAGAAGAGGAAAAATACAGTGCATGCTTAATTATTATGCAAGTTGATATTCTGTTTATATTTTTTTCCAAGCACATTTTACCTATTCCAAACGACATCAATCTTAATAACTACTATAAATCTTGTATTTAATCATTTATAATTAATATATAATTATTCATGAAAGTGAAAAATGTCTTATATTCAGGTATGCATAATTATTAAGCAGATTTTCTTTAACAGATAAAATGAGCCAAAAAAGAGATCTAACTCAGACTGAAAGTAAAAAATTATTAAATGCCCATGATAAATATTCAAAACTAATACAATACTAGAAACTGCAAAGTGAATGCATAACCAATGGACAGCAAAATGCTCAGTGGTCAGCAGGGTCAGTCAAAAACATGTAGTGAAGAAAAGATGCATGTTAACTGCAAAAGAATTAATAATTAATGTGAAGAATTAAATGTGAAACCATCAGGAACCTTTTAGTCTCCAATGACACCATTTTCCAGAACTGCAACCTACATGGAGTCTCCAGAAGACAAGGTGTCAGGTTCTTCGAGATCTTAGGTAGTAATAAGATCTAAAATAATTACCTACTAATGAAGAACTTCACATACGAGGTGTTAAGAAGCTTGAAAATGATTATCTATATATATATATATCTATTGCTATTTATAGACAGATAAGTGAGAAGGACCAGCACCAAAATCCTTTGTACCTGAAGAATGGGGATCTTCCAGATATCTTGGCAGTAAGTGTTGGAGTTCATTTTTAGTCCATCTAGAGATTTTATCTGTAAAAGAAAACCTGGCTAATAATTATGCACACCTGAATATAAGGCGTTTTTCACTTACAGCCTTCATGAACAATAGGCTAACATATAGTGTATAAGTGATTAAATACAAGATTAATAATAGTAGTTATTATTGGGTTAAATGTGCTTGGAATTAAACAATATGCTCAGAATATCAAACTTGCATAATAATATGCATGCACTGTATTGTTTCCGCTTCTGCGTCGAGGTAATGCAAGAAAGAAATGTTTGTGATTGGTTGTCCAGGCAAGCCAAGTCAGAATTAGCGCCTCGGTCTCTGATTGGCTGGAATTATGGCACATTTGTTGGCATTTAGCGAGCACTGAGGGGGGCATCAGGTGAGCAAGCTAGTGAAACGTTGCACGCGCAAAAGAGAAGGTCTGCACACATCCAAAAACGTATTTTAAATGCAAAATTGATTTCCGTGAGCTCGGTGAAAACAAGGGCGATATTTCACACATACTCAGCATCGCGCGCGGCAAAAATAAATTTTGTGCGCTCAAAATATGATCTTTCGCGCGCAGAATTGTGGCAGAAATGTAAGCCCATAAATATTTGGCCACTTTTTATGATAGAAATGCTACAGCCGTGTCATTTCTTGAACAAAACAGACATCATGTGGACATCAAAACATGCAAAGTCGCCATGAACAGTTAGGTTTAAAAATGATTTACCTCTGATAGAATGGTTTACATTGTTCCCAGATTAACGTTATAAGCAACCCAGACTTGTGCAAACATGGAATTTGAGATGGTCCGCGCATGTAAATCATAACTGTTTGTGTGGAGCATCATTGACAGTGAATGGAGCCGAGATGCATGTCACGCATATAGGCCTAAATAAAGTGCATATTAAACCAGCGGCTGCATATTCACATATTTATTTAATTGAAACGCAGCCTTTGTGAATTCAGTAGCACTATGCTAAACGGTCTAATAATGCATTTTATGGATTCTCTACTTCCGGTATTTAGATTACCTTTGCTTTCATCTAAGGTTAAGATGAATCTTTTGAAAACAACATAAAATGTGATCTTTAGTAAATCTCAAAATGAATATCCACTTTTTATAGTGTACATTATAAGTAGCATCGAAAATTATTTATTTTAGTTTTTATTATTATTGTTTTTTAATGTCTTTGGCAAAAATGAGTATGAGGCTGTTGTTTTAAAGCTCTCGTCCCTTAACAGCTCGGGCCAGGGACCAGCAGAATCCAAATCGAGAGACCAGTTATAATGTACTTTATAAGTTTTCCAGTGCTTCGTGTTGCCTACATGGGTTGCATCACTTTATTTATGCAGCTTCAATAACACTACTCTTAAATTAAATATGTACATACTGTAAATATATAATAAACCTAACAAAAGAAAATTAGAATGAAATAAAGATTCACTGACCCTGATTCTCCAATATATTTATCTAAAATCGTATTCTTGACCACTCTAGATTGCTACTGACACCAGCATAATTCTCACTGTAGTCACATTCAACACCACGGGTCCAAAGTGTGTGGATATAATTTCTCCCCCACATGTACGACGTCACATCAGGTCGTACTGAAGGAATTCCTTCTGAAACAATTACCTGAGTGTTAAGCCCTGGTTGTGTGGGTATTATACGAGTAGCAGGTGTGGTAATTTGAGTCATTTGTGGCAGCGTAATGATGAATGGTGTCAGGAGTAAACAATCAGACCGAGGGAAGTGGATCTACTGCAGAGTAAGGAGAATTTAGTTTCATCATAAAATAATTCTCCCTTCCTCTATTTCACTTCGACACTTTTATGCTTTTTTTATTTTCTAGCTTATTGCGGCCGTGGGCCACGTGCTGATTTATACGGTCTGGCAGGGATACAAGGGACCCTCAAGAGACCAGGCCCTCCCTCCCAAAGCTCCACATTCTCTCTCTCTCTCACACACACACGCATAGAGCTCACCCACTGGGCACTTCCCTTTTCTTCCTCTAACAAGATATTAGTTTGGTGCAGTTCTGGCACTGCTATCCATCACATCGAGGGGGCTGTGTGAAACAGTGCGCCTTTAAGCACTGCACGCACTTATTTAAAATGTGTCTGCAGAAATCGGTTATGCCCATTCATTCAGGAACAGGTTACAATGATGCCATTTTAAGGTGGTTTCCTCTAAGGGGCTCTTTGTCTCAATAAATGCAATACAATGAGCCATAGATGAATAGCGACAGGTTAGAAGTGAGTTAAAATGTTTTGTAATGAATGTTATTTAAGCTGAATGTGTGAAGCAAAATCCATATCTGTTTTTTGTGATTCAAAGCAGGTGAAGGAGTGCTGATTAAACAATGTATACAACATATAGTTCTGGTTCTCAAATCAGACTGGTCGAAGAGAGAGTGATCTGATTGAAGTGCCGCTGTAACAGTCCAACAAAACTGGGACTTTTCGTTTGTTTGCTGCTTGTCTGTGATTCAAGTCTGTGAATTTGTGGTGGACTTTTTTTAGGTGACTTGGCTGGTTACGAAGATACATCATTAGGTGGTGACAAGAATGTGAAATGATTCAAAACACTGATTCACTAATTCATGAACCACATAGCTCTCTGAGTAGGTACTTCTTTTGAATAAGCAATTATTTAGCAACTGGTAAAAAAAAAAAGTATGTTCTATATACTTTCAATGTCTTATTATGAATGAAATCTGGATCTACTACATTTGTCATTGTTATGTGACCCACCATCACTAGACTAGACTATGCCGCATCACTGCCATTCACAGCTCCTCTTCCGTGGCCTCATGGGATGGACCTTAGTACAGATACTGAATTTTATGCAGATGAAAATGAGACTGTGAGGTAGTGTTGTTGTCAAGACCGCCTAAACAGAGACCAAGACAAGACCAATACTTTGAGGGGTTGAGACCAAGACAAGTCCAAGGCAGGGTGGGACTGAGTCAAGACCAAACCAAATTCATCTGCCTGAAAAATGTCTTAAATGCAATCAATTAGTACAATTACAATAATAAGACACTTTATAGAGCTGTTACCAATCAAATGAAACCATTAGCAACACAATTCATCTTTTACATCTGCAGAAGTGGCACAGAAGTTGCATCTGAATTGTTACAATTACAACTGCATAATATATATAAATATTTAAATTGTTTAAAGCAGCTGATACATTCAGTAGCAAAATACCAGTGTGTGCTGCCCAGAAACACAAAACATTTCTACTATGGATTTGTTTGGAACGGTTTTCGTAGTTTAAAATTGTGTCTAAAATGTAGTTTACTTACGATTAACTTCTTGTTTGTTGAACGTTTGTATAAAACCAGTATCACGTTTGCAATCATGCTCATATTCGTGAAAACAGCTCTCTTGCTCTTGTGACATGACTTAATTATGGTATAATATAACAACATGATCTCATACAAGTACTTTTTTGCAGTCTTTTATGGGGAATTTGTATTAATTTTGATGAAAGTTTTTACACAATTCCCTATTAAATTCTGAGCCAGTGCAACAGTATCATAAGGAATCAAATTAGAAATAAGTTATCGACTGTAGGAAGTTTAACATCCAATCACATTACTGATGTTAACAAATAAATTAGACAATGCACTGGCAATTTAGTGATATCCCTGCACTTGTGGTATACTGGTCTTGACTGGTCTTTTCAGCTGAACACCTGGCATGTTGCTAAACAATGATACAGTCTATTGAACATACTGTACTTCTATCCTCCACAGCCTTTATAAATACTGTAAATCCAGACATGTGTACTACTCTTTCACATACTACTTTGTAGTAGGGAACTGTGACTTCGAATGAAGCCAGTGTCTTAATGAATAAATCATTGAATTATTCACTCAACTGATGCGTTTAAAAATGCAGATTCATTCAGGAATTAATTTACAAAACACCACGTGCTGTATCTTTGTTTGAAACTATTTTGTAGCAAAGTAAAAAAAAAATAACTACTAATATTGTGTCTAAAATGGAAGTTTCTCAATGTTAACATCTTGTTTATTGAACTAGTCTTTACCAGCAGTATCACAATTGTGCTGTTTACACAAATATCCTGTAAATACCTGTGACACTGGACCAATATTTGGCAAAAACAGTACACCTGCTTGTGTGACACTGGTTAAATATGATTGTGAAGATACACTCTAATTCCCCTTTCTTCAGTATACCTTTCATACAAATACATTTAAGGTACACACAATAGTATGTAGGATGTTATATGTTCAAGGTTATATCAGCCCATTATAATATAAAAAAAGATTGCAATATAACACGTATCTTTGGATTTGCCCTCTAGAAGTATTTGTGAGATGAGGGCGACTTGATGCCGTTTAATACCCAACCAAATGACACTGCGCTCATGAGTCACTTCACAGCACTGCACACACAGTCATTTCTTCATCTCCAGCAGAAATATGCTCTCCCGCCCGCAGTGACGGGGACCCCATCCGAGCGGAACCAGGCAAAGGTAGCCTGTCAAGGCTGATGAATGGGGGACATGCTGCATCCAGATTCATTTCCCTGCCGACAAGTGAGTGACGGGGAAGATGTCTGGCTTTGGCAGCGGTGGCATGGCGGGCTGTTTTTCAGATGGAGCTTAATGTTGAGACAGGACACATAGACGAATCCCCTCCCCTTCACTGCAGTCCAGATCTGATGGAAGACAATGAGTTATTACAAGGCGATAGAGCGTATATATTGTATGAAAGACACAAGAAGCCTTTGAAGAGGATCTTGCTTGTAGATCACTGTACCCGTGTCTGTGTGTTTGTAATTCAAGCGGCCGTGTGTTTTTGTTGGCATCCTATCATAACACATTGTAGGACCTTACATACCTGCTATCTTTTATTACGCACTTATATTCTTTTGGCGGTGGCACCAGTGCTGGTGCTGGACATGATATGATATATTCAAAAATATATGTAAAGTTGTATTTAAAAATACATAATATTTTATATTTCTGATATAATTATCAAATATACATTTTTATTTGTAAGTTGCATTCAAAATCCACCAACATTTAGGTGAATTGGTGGCAAATTTGTATGATCTCATTTGTTTGTTTTCATATGATTTGCTTACACCCCACTTAGGTTAGATTTGGGGTGGACCTTCATGCTTATTTTTTTATTTTTTCTATTGCTGTCAAATGATTAATCGCATTTAATCGCATCCAAAATAAAAGTTTTTGTTTACATAATATATGTATGTGTACTGTGTATATTTATTATGTATATATAAATACACACACATACAGTGTATATTTTGAAAATAGTTACATGTATATACATTTATATTCTTTATAGTTATATATAAATATATTTATTATATAAACATAACATATTTTTCTTATATATACATGCATGTGTATTTATATATACATAATAAATATACACATTATACACGCATATATGCGATTAATCGTTTGACAGCACTAGTTTTTTTGTAAAAATCATATGTTTTATTAAAGCATACAAATCACCAAGTCATAAAACACATAAATTTTCCGGTGAGAATGGGTTGAAAATCAGAGGCTGCGAGTGAACCTTTCATACTCTGTATAATATAGGTAATTTTGCAGTCATATACTGTTTTTCATTTCTGCACATTCACTTGCTCCATTAGATTAACTGTAAAATAACAAACAATTATGACATACTCACGGGAGCGATGGGATTTCTGGCTGTATGGAAATGGTCACCTTTGATATTGATCCATTTGTACATGCATATAAACACAATAAAGGTCAAATGCAAGCTAAATAATGGTAAACATGATTCTGATGTGTGTATGAGTGAGCATATGTATATTGAGACAATATGCAGTTGGTATCATAAAAAGTGCTGACAAGCCCTGAAGCAGATGGTGGTGTCCCCTGTGGAGTCATTCCCTTCTCTGTCACCTTTTGTAGCTTCTGTTTGTGGAGAATTCATTCTACTCGTTCAGCATGAACAGATGACCTCCACACACTATGATGAACACAGAAACACACACACAACAGAATCAAAAGCAGTGTCAGAAATGAACTTATACATATAGGGACAATGTTTGCTCCCTGCTTGATTATTATTCTTTAACCATATAAAAACTGTGCTTTTCTTATGTCCAGTACTTTATTGTAATCAATTCATTAACATACATTCCCAATCTAATAAATTAGATGGAACTATGAACTATGGAAACATAAACTAACATTGCTACACAGTCAAATTCAACAGATCAACTGTTAGAATGTTAGAACAGTTAGAATTCAGAAATGTCATGATTCAAAACCTTTAGAAAATTCTGTTTTATTCATAGATCCCCAGACCCCGTGGAGGACCTCTTGTTGAAAACCCTAGCATCTGATGTAAGACAGTGTTCGCTTCAAACTTGGTAAAGGTGAAGGTCTGCTCAGTTTTTAGTGCTGTCATGACAGTGGAGCGGGACTGACAGCCATGGCCATTCCTGCTCCTCTTCCCCCTGTGGCAGCTCAAGGTTAACAGTCTGTAGAAGAGGGAAACAGACAATTACAGACTAGTCAATAGCTCTCTCAGAGTGGAGCACTATAGTATACCGCTGAAGTCAATAGCAGCATCTGAAATAGCTTCCTATTAGGAAGCATGCTGCATGGCTAAAAATAAATTTACTGTCACGATACTCCTCTCATTCAGGAGACAGCAAAAGAGGTCCATCGGGTCTGGCATTGACTATTCCTTAAAGGTGCAATCCGTAATTTTTTCCTCATTATAAAGTTTTAAAGAAATTAATTGTACTTTTGACAGATGTGTAAAATGGTGTACACTCACATGAGATAAAGGCTCCAGTCATATCAGTGATTTAGAAAAAGCTATGTTATTTAAAGTGTAGTAAGTCACTTAACGGAGGCCACCAGTTTGAGATCACACCACCAGCTGAATACTGCTAACTATATCTCTGCAACCCTTCCTGTTATCGGAAACTGTCAGTTGCGAAAACAAATCATTCATGGGTGAAAAATATGCCTGTGAATAGAGTATACAATAGCAAATGTAAAAGAGTTGCTTTTGCGAGGGGCTACTGTTCATCCACACCACTAGGTGTCAGTATTACATCTGAGATGACTGCTCTATAATCAAGTGCAACATAAAAATTACTGAGTGAACATAAAAACGGTGTACTATTGAATAACTTGCTGTTTTCCCAAAGAATATTCGGTGTCAATGGCAAGATATTTTTTGTTTAAAGAGGACATTGGATGCAAAATGGTGTTTGCATATAAATGTGTCTTAGCAGTATGTTTTTTTAATCCCCAAAAAACCTAAACAGTCTCATTTATCAGGCCATTTTGATTTTCTGAGCTGACGAACTGTTCCGTATTAGCATATTTCCGTCCTCAGTCAGTTGTACGCTGTCCGCCATTTTCTGTGCGCTCAAGCAGCTATAATGACAACAATGTCTCGTAAGCAATGCAGGTGCTTTGTAGTTGGATGTAAAAGTGAACATAGGAGCCACTGAGGGCGCAGTGGATTAGTTTTGTTTCTGATGTTAAAGGGCCATCAAATACACAAAAAAACGGAAGAAAGGGGCGGGGTGAGCAGTAGCTCATTAGCATTTAAAGAGACATGCACCGAAACAGGTTGCTGTGAACAGAGCTGTTTTTGACAAAGTAAAAAGGTGTTGTTTTACATGACCATTGAGGAATTTTAACCAAAGTACGTTGCAGACATTTCATTAAGACCCTAAAGAATCATACCAACTTGTTGAAAATGGGCATCCGATGTCCCCTTTAACGATGCGTTCACCATAGTTTTCTCAAAATCATGCGAGGTGATTTTTCCTAAAAAATCTTTTCCAGACTGGAAATAACGGAAGTGGAATAGTTTATCTGCCCTATTCCTGGACCTGGTTTCTGCCCTAAGCCCATAATTGGACTGGTCTGTCTTCAGCAGGTGAATGGCGCTCTCATTTGAATATCAACCATGTCCACATGCTGGTGGCCATGACAGCTTCATTACCGCCATGTGTGAAAGTGACGGGAGGGGTAATGCATACGGTACACTCATGCCCACTGTGCTCTCTGCCTTCACACCCACAATTTCTATCTCTCCCTCCCACACACATCACAGACAACTCGACAAACCTTGTGTGGTTTAATAAGACAGCTTCAGCAGTGTGTCCTCTCTACCCCAATTTGGTGTGCTCCCTGCCGCCCTCACTGGTCTATGCTGAGTAGAGGAGGTCCAAAGATGACTTTACCTGTCAGTCATGCAGCCGGGAGCCCTTTGTTTCCCCGATTATGAATTTATAATGAATTTCACCCTCACCTCCGGACGACACAGTAATCTAATTAATGTAGCAAATGTGTCAGACGTGTTCTAGCTAACGGCATATGACATTAGCATAGCATAGCTTCATTTAGCAGTCTGTAGAAGCAGATGGTGTATAAGGCTTAGAGTTCAATAAGAATCGCTTTTTCCAAAAAGTACTTTTTCAGTAAACAACTGAACATTAAAATAGATTTAATGTTACCGGGAGTGCTAACCACACATGTTACAGTAAAGCAATAAGGTACAAAAGCTATAAAAGCTAAAAGTATGCTAATATGAAATTCTGTGCCTAATTAGTTGCTGTATAATCAAATATTTTGTTGATAACTTGCCTTGTGCTATACGGAAAAAAGCAGCATGTCGGCATCGCACGCCACTTTCATGTTCAGTGTGTATACCCTTGTGAAACAGAAGTGCATTTTAGCTTTTAGAAATAGTACTTATCACAGAAATAATATGCTTAAATGCAAACTGAATGTAATTGTTTCGAACACCTAACTGCATGTTAATTTAAATTAAATGAAGATGTGAGAATTTATAGTAAACTAAAATATACTTTAATGTAATTTCTAGTAAAACTTTCATTAATTTTAACATATTTGTAATTACACCTTTGTAATGAAGTTGCAATTTATTACATTTAATATAAATTAGCTTTACAAAATAAGTATGCTTCTTTAAACCACTATATATATACAGTGGGTATGGAAAGTATTCAGACTCCTTAAATTTTTCACTCTGTTATATTGCAGCCATTTGCTAAAATCATTTAAGATTTTTTTTTCCCCTCATTAATGTACACACAACACCCCATATAGACAGAAAAACACAGAATTCTTGACATTTTTGCAAATTTATTAAAAAAAAACTGAATATCACATGGTCCTAAGTATTCAGACCCTTTGCTCGGTATTTAGTAGAAGCACCTTTTTGATCTAATTCAGCCATGAGTCTTTTTGGGAAAGATACAAGTTTTTCACACCTGGATTTGGGGATCCTCTGCCATTCCTCCTTGCAGATCCTCTCCAGTTCTGTCACGTTGGATGGTAATCCTTCGGCCCAGTCTGAGGTCCTGAGCACTCTGGAGAAGGTTTTTGTCCAGGATATCCCTGTACTTGGCCGCATTCATCTTTCCCTCGATTGCACCAGTCGTCCTGTCCCTGCAGCTGAAAATCACCCCAAACCCCACATCATGATGCTGCCACCACCATGCTTCACTGTTGGGACTGTATTGGCCAGGTGATGAGCAGTGCCTGGTTTTCTCCCTACATACCGCTTAGAATTAAGGCCAAAAATTCTATCTTGGTCTCATCAGACCAGAGAATCTATTTCTCACCATCTTGGAGTCCTTCATGTGTTTTTTAGCAAACTCCATGCGGGCTTTCGTGTGTTTTGCACTGAGGAGAGGCTTCCGTCGGGCCACTCTGCCATAAAGCCCCGACTGTTGGAGGGCTGCAGTGCTGGTTGACTTTCTACAACTTTCTCCCATCTCCCGACTGCATCTCTGGAGCTCAGCCACAGTGATCTTTGGGTTCTTCTTTACCTCTCTCACCAAGGCTCTTCTCCCCCGATAGCTCAGTTTGGCCGGACGGCCAGCTCTGTGAAGGGTTCTGGTCGTCCCAAACGTCGTCCATTTAAGGATTATGGAGGCCACTGTGCTTTTAGGAACCTTAAGTGCAGCAGAAATTTTTTTGTATCCTTGGCCAGATCTGTGCTTTGCCACAATTCTGTCTCTGAGCTCTTCATGCAGTTCCTTTGACCTCATGATTCTCATTTGCTGTCTGACATGCACTGTGAGCTGTAAGGTTTTATATAGACAGGTGTGTGGCTTTCCTTATCAAGTCCAATCAGTATACTCAAACACAGCTGGACTCAAATGAAGGTGTAGAACCATCTCAAGGATGATCAGAAGAAATAGACATCACCTGAGTTAAATATATGAGTGTCACAGCAAAGGGTCTGAATATTTAGGACCATGTGATATTTCAGTTTTTTCTTTTTTAATAAATCTGCAAAAACTGTCAACAATTATGTGTTTTTCTGTCAATAGGGGGTGATGTGTGTACATTAATGAGGAAAAAATTTACTTAAATGATTTTAGCAAATGTTTGCAATATAACAAAGAGTGAAAAATTTAAGGGGGTCCTGAATACTTTCCGTACCCACTGTAAATATAAAATAATATACTAGGTATATATGAATATATATATAAATATACAGTGGGGAAAAAAAGTATTTAGTCAGCCACCATTTGTGCAAGTTCTCCCACTTAAAAAGTTGAGAGAGGCCTGTAATTTTCATCATGGTTATACCTCAACTATGATATACAAAATGAGAAAAAAAATCCAGCAAATCACATTGTAGGATTTTTAAAGAATTTATTTTGCAAATTATGGTGGAAAATAAGTATTTTGTCAATAACAAAATTTAATCTCAATAATTTGTTATATACCCTTTGTTGTCAATGACAGAGGTCAAACGTTTTCTGTAATTCTTCACAAGGTTTTCACACACTGTTGCTTGTATTTTGGCCCATTCCTCCATGCAGTTCTCCTCTAGAGCAGTAATGTTTTGGTGCTGTCGCTGGGCAACATGGATTTTCTCCCTCCAAAGATTTTCTATGGGGTGGAGATCTGGAGACTGGCTAGGCCACTCAGGACCTTGAAATGCTTCTTACGAAGCCACTCTTTCGTTGCCCGGCGGTGTGTTTGGGATCATTGTCATGCTGAAGACCCAGCCACGTTTCATCTTCAATGCCCTTGCTGATTGAAGGAGTTTTTCACTCAAAATCTCACGATACATGGCTTCATTCATTCTTTCGTTTACACGGATTAGTCGTCTTGGTCCCTTTGCAGAAAAACAGCCCCATAGCATGATGTTTCCACCCCCATGCTTTAGGTATGGTGTTCTTTGGATGCAACTCAGCATTTTTTCTCCTCCAAACACGACAAGTTGAGTTTTTAACCAAAAAGTTCTATTTTGGTTTCATCTGACCATATGACATTCTCCCAATCCTTTTCTTGATCATCCAAATGCTCTCTAGCAAACTTCAGACGGGCCTGGATATGTACTGGCTTAAGCAGGGGGACATGTCTGGCACTGCAGGTTTTGAGTCCCTGGCGGCGCAGTGTGTTCTGATGGTAGCCTTTGTTACTTTGGTACCAGCTCTCTGCAGGTCATTCACTAGGTCACCCCCTGTGTGTTCTGGGATTTTTGCTCACAGTTCTTGTTATCATTTTGACCCCACGTGGTGAGATCTTGCGTGGAGCCCCAGATCGAGGGAGATTATCAGTGGTCGTGTATGTCTTCCATTTTCTAATAATTGCTCCCACAGTTTATTTCTTCACACCAAGCTGCTTACCTTTTGCAGATTCAGTCTTCCCAGCCTGGTGGAGGTCTACAATTTTGTTTCTGGTGTTTTTTGACAGCTCTTTGGTCTTGGCCATGTTGGAGTTTGGAGTGTGACTGTTTGAGTTTGTGGACAGGTGTCTTTTATACTGATAACGATTTCAAACAGATGCCATTAATACAGGTATCGAGTGGAGGACAGAGGAGCCTCTTATAGAAGAAGTTACAGGTTTGTGAGAGCCAGACATCTTGCTTGTTTGTAGGTGACCAAATACTTTTTTTACCGAGGAATTTACCAATTAATGCTTTAAAATCCTACAATGGTGATTTTCTGGATTTTTTTTTCCTCATTTTGTCTCTCATAATTGAGGTAAACCTATGATGAAAATTACAGGCCTCTATCATCTTTTTAAGTGGGAGAAATTGCAAAATTGGTGGCTGACTAAATAATTTTTTTCCCCACTGTATAGACTGAACAAATTATAAACACAACACGTTTGTTTTTGACCCCATTTTTCATGAGCTTAACTCAAAGATCTAAGACTTTTTCTATGTACACAAAAGGCCTATTTCTTTCAAATATTGTTCACAAATCTGTTTAAATCTTTGTTAGTGAGCACTTCTCCTTTGCCGAGATTATCCATCCACTTCACAGGTGTGGCATATTAAGATGCTGATTAGACAGCATTATTATTGCTCAGGTGTGCCTTAGGCTGGCCACAATTAAAAGGCCACTCTAAAATGTGCAGTTTTATCACACAGCACAATGCCACAGAAGTCGCAAGTTTTGAGGGAGCGTGCAATTGGCATGCTGACTGCAGGAATGTCCACCAGAGCTTTTGCCCGTGAATTGTATGTTCATTTCTCTACCATAAGCTGTCTTCAAAGGCGTTTCAGAGAATTTTGCAGTACATCCAACTGGCCTCACAACCGCAGACCATGTGTAACCACACCAGCCCAGGACCTCAACATCCAGCATCTTCAACTCCAAGATCTTCTGAGACCAGCCACCTGGACAGCTGGTGCAACAATCGGTTTGCATAACCTAAGAATTTCTGCACAAACTGTCAGAAACCATCTCAGGGAAGGTCATCTGCATGCTCGTCGTCCTCATCGGGGTCTCGAGCTGACTGCAGTTCGTCGTCGTAACCGACTTGAGTGGGCAAATGCTCACATTCGTTGGCGTCTGGTACTTTGGAGAGGTGTTCGGTTTTCACTGTACAGGGCAGATGGTAGACAGCATGTATGGTGTTGTGTGGGTGAGCGGTTTGCTGATGTCAACGTTGTGGATCGAGTGGCCCATGGTGGCGGTGGGGTTATGGTATGGGCAGGACAACGAACACAGGTGCATTTTATTGATGTCATTTTGAATGCACAGAGGTTCCATGACGAGATCCTGAGGCCCATTGATGTTTCATTCATCCACGACCATCACCTCATGTTCCAGCATGATAATGCACGGCCCCATGTTGCAATGATCTGTACACAATTCCTGGAAGCTGAAACATCCCAGTTCTTGCATGGCCAGCATACTCACTGGACGTGTCACCCATTGAGCATGTTTGGGATGATCTAGATCGGCGTATACGACAGCGTGTTCCAATTCCTGCCAATATCCAGCAACTTCGCACATCCATTGAAGAGGAGTGGACCAACATTCCACAGGCCACAATCAACAACCTTGATCAACTCTATGCGAAGGAGATGTGTTACACTGGTTTTCGGACCTCTCCGGACCCCCCAATACAGTAAAACTGCACATTTTAGAGTGGCCTTTTATTGTGGCCATAAGGCACACCTGTGCAATAATCATGTGGTCTAATCAGCATCTTGATATGCCACCCTGTGAGATGGATGGATTATCTCGGCAAAGGAGAAGTGCTCACTAACCCAGATTTAGACAGATTTGTGAACAATATTTGAGATAAATAGGCCTTTGGTGTACATAGAAAAAGTCTTAGATCTTTAAGTTCAGCTCATGAAAAATGGGGGCAAAACAAAAGAGTTGCGTTTATAATTTTTTTCAGTGTATATACAATATATATACTATATATATTAATATATATAGTATCCAATGGTTGTGAAAAAGTGTTGCCCCTCCCTTCCTGGTTTTTTTTTTTTTTTGCATGTTTGTCACACTTTTGTTTCAGATCATCAAACAAATTTAATATTAGTAAAAGATAACACAAGTAAACACAACATACAGTTTTTAAATAAAGGTATTTATTATTATTATTATTAACAAAATCCAAAACTACATGGCCCTATGTGAAAAAGTGTTTTATTTCCATAGATTTTTTATTGTATTTCAGTCAGGTGATTGGCTGGACCATTCTAGCAGCTTTACTTTCTTTCTCTGAAACAAATTGAGTTTCCTTGGCTGTGTGTTTGGGATCATTGTCTCGCTGGAATGTCCACCCTCGTTTCATCTTCATCATCCTGGTAGATGGCAGCAGATTTTTATCAAGAATGTCTCGGTACATTTTTCCATTCATCCTTCCTTCAATTATATGAATTTTGCCAGTGCTACACCATGATGCTTTTGGGGTGATGTGTAGCCATTTGACCTCCAAACATGGTGTGTATTATGGCATCCAAAGAGTACAATTTTTGTCTCATCTGACCAGACTATATTCTCCCAGTATTTCACAGGCTTGTCTAAATGTGGTGCAGCAAACTTTAAATGAGCTTCAACATGCTTTTTCTTCAGCAATAGAGCCTTGCGTGGTGAGCGTGCATACAGGCCACAGCCAGCGGTTGAGCGCATTACTTATTTTCTTTGAAACAATTGTATCTGCTAATTCCACGTCTTTCTGAAGCTCTCCACAAGTGGTCCTTGGCTCTTAGACAACTCTTCTGATAATTTTTTTTCAGTGCTTTGTCAGATATCCTGCGAGGAGCACCTGGTCGTGGTCAGTTTATGGTGAAATGATGTTCTGTCCACTTCCGGATTATGGCCCCAACAGTGCTCACAAAAAATAACAAACATTCAGAAGTATAGAAATCCTTCTGTAAACAATGCCATCAGTATGTTTTGCAACAATAAGGTTGTGAAGGTCTTGAGAGAGCTCTTTGCTTTTACCCATCATGAAATGTTTCTTGTGTGACACGTTGGTAATGAGACACCTTTTTATAGGCCATCAGTTGGGACTAAACCAGCTAATATTAATTTCCACTGACTAGGGGCAGGATTGCTTTCTAATTACTGATAGATTTCTGCTGGTGTCTTGGCTTTCCATGCCTTTTTGCACCTCCCTTTCTTCATGTTCAATACTTTTCCCCCCGTGTCATTCTACTTTATTACACAGAACTTAATTTCGGAAATTATTTGTTTTGTTTTCTTTGTATGTATGGATTACTTGGGTTGTTACCGACATCTGGTGAAAATTTCATGTCAACAGCACCTTTAGAAATATATTTACTGAGAAAAATGGTGATGTGTTCAATACTTATTTTACCCACTGTTCATAATAGCATTTTTTTATATATATATACAGATTTTTAAGTACACTGCAAGTGCAAATTCAATGCAATTCAAAGAAAAAATCCAGTCAGTACACAGCCATCTTGGAAGTGCATTTAAGTACAGCTCCTGAATAATTAAATGAGGAAAGACCCTCAAAACATTTCAAAAACATTTCAAATCAGCAATAAAGTATGACATAGATAGTAACATAATCCAAGTGCAGTTTAAGAGTGTTAATGAAATTCTATAAAGTAATTTTTTTTTTTAATTCACCAGATAAAGATTTTTCTTTATCTGGTGAATCAACATGATTCACTACTGGATTAAACAACTGAAGGAGCTCATGGAAAAACAGATGTTACAGTATAATTCAAATATCACGTTTCAGTTGTTCTGACTGGCCTGCTGAATAAATAAAACACCTCATGAAAATGTCACAGTAAGGGCCAAACACGTCATCTCGGAAGGTGGACAGAATGACAGGCCGCTGACATTAACAAACACAGCAGCCTGCACTGGGACTCTGCCTGTCAACATGGTATTGCCCCCATACAACCGTTAGAGTGGCTTGTCTGTTTGACGCATGCACACCTCCAGCCTCTTTTACTGGTATTTGTGCGTCCAGTGGGAGTCTCAGGCCCGGTGCTGCCAGCGCTGCTATCAGGCAGCTGAGTGTGTGCAGAGCCTATTAAGACGGTCTCCATCGTTAGAGAGACAGCAGCAGCTGGCCGTCAGGGTTCTTAGGGGAGCCGTGGCGAGTGATGTTCAGGGGGCAGGAGATTAGAGGAACATTTCAACCTGTTGGGCGACTCTGCACATATGAGCCTTTGCCTGCAGTGTGAGAGGTACAAGTAAGACGGGAGGAGACAGGGTGAGGGAATGTCTTTTTAGTGAAAGTGTCAATGTGACTCTTTCTTTAAGCTGAAGTGTGTAATTTCTGTGCCTCTATAGGGTCATCAGATAGATTTGCAAATTCACACTATTGGTGTTGTTGCCAGATCTGACTAAAATGAGATCAAATTAATTAACGATTTAATTAAGAATAAAGCCCAACAAAAAACAATTGGGTATTGGTAAAACATCTATTTTACTGAAATATTAGCACCATAATTTTAGCAACCCACGTTCCCATCTCTCTCAACCCCCAGCCCATAGTTCACAAGCTGCACGTGCAATTAAGAGCTGCTTCATTGCTAACACATGATATAAGACATTTGCAAGTTCGTTTCATACAGATTGTATGTAAATAACATCAGTGTTATTTTTTTTTCTGTCATAAAGTATCCTGTTACCATAAGACAAACTACTTCAGTGTGTAAGTGAACTGTGCGAATGAATCAAACAGTTTGAGACCTGTTTGACTGTTTAGATTAATTAGTATTCATGAATGGCTAGTTCTGATTGTAAACAACTGAAAGAAAACACACATGACATTGCGTAAATATTATCATAGAAAATGATTACCAGGCTGTTACCCAGCTAACAGTGAACATTCTCAGAACGTTCTGGCGAGTTATCAAACGTTCTTCTAGCACAAAAACATTATTTAGACATCGTTCATGGAACGTTTTCTGAAATTTAGTTGGAGATTCGTCTCACTTTTTTTTTTATTGTTACAAGGCTACTTAAAAATATTCAGGCACTTCACGTAATCCTAACATTCCCATAATGTTTGCAAAATGATAAACTTGAACGTTCTCTTAACACTCGTAAAAACAAAAATGTTTTTAATCAGGGGGCAGTCAGAAAGAGATGCATTAACGAAAACACTAGTGTGCTATTTATGGAGGCTATATCTTTAACACCAAGCATTTCTGCAGACTCTGTTGATCTTCTCCTTGATTCCTTTAACTCAAAAGTGAAGAATTTTATTGATGACATTGCTCCTTTTAAAGTCATCGGAACTGGCGAGCAGAAATCAGCTTGGAGAATCACAGCAGTTCGGTAATGAAAACAGACATGCAAAGCTGAGCGGATGTGGCGGAAGACGAAATTGAAATTCACTATAGCATCTATAAAGACAGCATTCGTGCTTTCAATGTGGAACTAGGCTAAGCTAGACAGTCATTCTTCTCAAACCTTATAAACAGTAACTTAAACAACACTCGCACTCTTTTTGCTACTGTTGAGAGACTGATAAACCCCCCAAATCAGATTGCCAGTGATATGCTCTCCGACAGCAAATGCAATGAGGTTGCTTCCTTCTTTTCTGAGAAGATCAATATTATCAGGAAGGCGATTAGCACATCCCCAAGTTATGCAGATGTTAGACATATTCGACCACAATATCATAAAGAAGATACTATGTCTGCTTTTGAGGAAATTGATAGAAAAATTTTGGAAGAAATAGTACAGCCCCTTAAATCGTCAACATGCTATCTTGAAACACTTCCCACATATTTTTTCAAAAGAGTGCTAAACGGTTTAGAAGCTGATCTCTTAGAAGTGGTGAACGCCTCAATTCTTTCTGGGACTTTTCCAAACTCCATGAAAACTGCAATTGTTAAGCCCCTCCTGAAAAAGAGCAATCTCTATAACACCATATTGAGCAACTATAGAACAATATCAAATCTTCCTTTTATAGGAAAAATTATTGAAAAGGTAGTCTTTAATCAACTGAACAAATACTTAAACTCAAATGAATACCTGGAAAATTTTCAATCCCTGTTTTTCGACCGCATCACACACAGCAGACGCCTCATAAGATATAAATGGTATTCGCTTTACATTCTGATCTGCCAAATATCATTGGCTGGTACACTAGATCTCAGTGCTGTTTGATACTTGGCGATCTACATCCTACTAGAGAGACTGAAACCTTGGTTGGGCTTTCTGATCATGGTAATTAGGTTTCAGTCCATACTTAAAGGGAGAGTTAGTAGTGAGTATAGCGGCCTAAGTCTAAGTGGACGTCCCTGACATTGCGAGGCCCACAAGGCTCACTTCTGTGCACGCTCTCTTGATTAGCCTTAAATCTCCCACTAAGTCAAATATGATAAAGAACAATCCCTCCACATCTATGCAGATGATCCCAGTTTCTACCTTATCTCCCTCCAAACGACTACACGCCCAAAAAAAAATTAAAAAAAAACAAAACCATGTGACTCCCCTCCTGACCATGCATTGATTAAATACAGTGGATTTGCGCGAACTTCTTCGTAACAAAGAAAACAGACGTCATTGCATTTTGGAACAACGCTGATTTCTCAGGTGATGCATACCTTCTCTAGGGGTCTCACAACTAAAAATCCAAGTCCAGACTCTGGTGTGATTCTGGCGACAGACTTAGTTTTTCGTAGTCATTGTACAAGCGTAACTAAATCAGCATCTATCACTCTCAAAACCATTGCAAGATTAGAGGTTTTGTTTCATCAGTTGGATAAACTTGTTCATTCTTTATCACCAGACAGGGTGGCTATGTAAGGTCTCCCACCGCCTTCCCAAGACAGACTTAACACTGCCTCTCCGGAACGCTGCTTGCCAGAATCTCTATCTGACTATACGAGAAAATCTGAGCATATTACCAACAGTCTCAGTCCTTACACTGGCTTCCAGTATATTTAGACTAATGTTTAAAGTACTTTACTCGCTTATAAATCACTCATGGCCTTATGTACCCTAAATTATAGCATATATGCTCACTGATATAAACCTAACAGACCACTCAGACCATTAGGATCAAGTCAGTTAGAAATAACAAGGGTTCACACAAAACAAGGGGAATGTGCTTTTAGTTATTATGCCACCCGCAGTTGGAATCAGCTTCCAGAAGAGATCAGATGTGCTAAAACATTAGTCACATTTAAATGCAGACTCAAAACTCATCTGTTTAGCTGTGCATTTATTGAATGAGCACTGTGCGATGTCCGCACTGATTGCACTATATTATATGTATAACCGTTTTCTTAAATTCATTTTAAACCGCTTAAATCAATTTCACAAAAATAATTTTGAAAAGTTTTTAAATTCCTTTTTTTGATTGAGTATTGTGTTTCTATTTTTATTTTATGTAAAGCACTTTGATTTACCATTGTGTATGAAATGTGCTATACAAATAAACTTGCCTTGCCTTGCCTTGCCTAATACATTTAAAAAACAAAATTCTGAACGTTAAGAGAACATTTAGCAATAACGTTTTCATAACTTAATCGGAACATTAGAAAAACGTTATTAAAACACATTTTTATTGACTGGGTAGGCCAATATGGTAATCTCTAGCGGCAGAAAATTCGTAAAATTAGGATTTATTAGTAAAGATTTTACTGGGGTAAAGCATATGCGCATGTGCGTTGAAAGCCGGCTATTTTTTAAGTATTTTTCTATTCTATATACTTCTGTTATGTGATTACCCTTACCAAAAAGTAGTATACTTCAAGTTTATTTTAGTAAGTATACTTAAGTAAAGTTCAAGTATATTTTTAAGTATACTTTATGTAGTAAGTATACAAATATCAGTGTACTAGTAGTATTCTTGTAAGTGTACTATTTCAATACTCATTGGGACTAAATTGGCCCACTTTCTAGTAAATAAAAGTATACTTTTAAATATACTTAAAGTATAACAGTAGTAAACTTTGAGTAAACAACTAGTTCACATCTATGTTTTAGTATGTACTGCAATTATATTAAAAGTGAACTTATAGGTATACTGAAAGTTTACTAATTAAATACTTGTAGTAACATTTTAGTACACTTTGAAGTATAGTCACAGTAAACTACTAGTTTAGTAGTTTTATACCGCAAGTATACTCAAGTTTTCTTTGCGTGAAACTTTACATCATGCTAGAGTATACATACTACTGTCCCATTTTAGGTAGTATACAAATTAATAATGTTTACCACATGTTTTTGTTTTACAAGCAGTACCCTGTTTCTTTTGATGTATTTGTAATGTTCAGAGATCGACCTACAAAACATAACAGAACAAGGTATCTGCTTGTATAACAAAACATTGATTCTAAGCTTCATGCCTTCTTTTTTTTAACCTTTGATGTGGATAAGTTTTCATAATAAAGAATAACCCAACATTTTGAACAAACAGCTGAAAAAAGACTATGAATTGAATTCAGAACGATAATCAAAACGTAGAAAGAGTCGATCAACACCCCAAAGCTTGACAAGTCATTATAACCTCTTCATTGGTTCCGACATTGCATCGACTTTACACAGTTTTGATGCTGTTTTATGTTTGATGATCGTGTTAGATTACATGTGGAACCATCTGTTGTTTTTTTTTCTTCTTCACTTGTGTTTTTTGGAAATTCTGTACAGAAGATGTGTACTAGCGCCCCCTATAGTATAACAATGAAAACACGGATTCTAGGAACACAAGTATAGCTAAAATGTATTTAGACTTTTTCTAAGTATAAGTCAAGATTACTTAAATGTCATTTTAAATATATTTCTGAGAAGTACATAAAGCCCATGTCTGAGAAGTACATAAAGATTAGACTGAAAGTATACTTTCCTATTTTTAGTTTAAAAGAAGTATACTAATAGCACACTTGAATAAACTTCTTTTTCGTAAGGGTAGTTATTTTTAAACTGTAAGGCCATACTAACCAGCCACACCATGACCCTTTGTTGTGACCTAAAATATATGTTTGCCTTGATGATTTAAGATATAATTTAGTTTATTGGATAATGCTCGCGTGGCCCTTATTTTAATGGCTATATTTTAAACCTCTTGCGTGTGGCGAAAGAATACCTTTATCCTCCTGTTCTAAAATGTCTTGATGATTTGATGTCCCAGTCAAAGCCTGTGAAAGCAGTGGACGATTTGAAAAAGGGAAAATACTGCTAGCTTTGAGGGCTTTTTCTCTTTGATGAAACGTTTATGATTTTGCAGGTATGAGACGGTCCAGTCATGGAAAGACAGAAGAGCTGCGTCGCTATCTGCTGGTCATGTGTGGCCTCACACGATTGTTAAATATTTATGAGAAGGCACAATTTGTATGACATCCAGACAATGATCTTGTATGGCTAAGTATGGCAATAAAATAGTTTGAGTAGAGATTATTATTAGGATTTAGCTCTGTAAGGTCGTGTTTAAATCACGTAATGTCTTAATGCTCTGTATTTGCTTATTAGGATGGGGTTATTGCGTTTAAGGGACTTCAGACACAAGCATAAATTCCCTCTTGTAAACCTCTCAGCGCACATCTGTAGTTTTAGCAACAAACTGTCTTCCACACAGGCCACATTATGCTTTTATACATTCACTTGATTGCCAAGGAAGACATTAATGTGTGTCCACATGTGGTTTAAATAATTGAATTTATTAGGTTATCTTCATCAATACAGAAAGTATGAGTGCGAGACAAAACAACACCGTTTCAGCAATGACAGTAACTTTTTTCCTGTTCCATTGTCTCTCCTCGTGTGCTGTAATCTTCATTGTTGAATATTGTTCCTCAGCAATGTCTTTATGTTTTTAGTAGAAAAGAGTCTATCACTCTGATTCACAGTGCACATCGTCCTCCTTCTTCCATGCTCCCTTCAGATTGAGATTCAACGAGTTTGTTTCCTGAGCCGGACTGTGAATGGCCTCAGAGACAGTATAGCGACTTCGGCCTTCAGCACAGGCCTCGATTTTTTTCACACTTAGTTGGGACTGTAGGAAGAGATGTAAGCAGCTGTCGGAAAGCAGCACCGGGCTGTGAACCACCCTTGAGGATGTAAGTATATACAGTAACTGATCACAGAAACCATTAGCATTTCAGTTACTGTATTTTTTGAGATTCAAGAGATGAAATACTGAGATACGTCACATGTTCTCAAGCTAAACGTATTCTTTCAGTCATGGTTTTATGTTCTGTTGTCTGTATGTATCTTGTTCTTTAGTTCTATTTGGATACTTACTCTTCTAGAAATTTCCTGAGCCCTTCCATACGGGCTCCGATCTCTCTGGCATTGTTGAGACTGAAGAATGGGTTTTTTGGAGGAAGTTTGGGTAGATGTGTTCTGCAATTCAGAAACAACAACAGAAGTTGAGTTTTCATTTGTCACATAGAAAATTGGGCTCAATGGTGACTTTATAATGTCTACATACGCATGCATACTAATATGGTAATTAGCAGTATTGTTAACTAAAATGTTTAAAAAAAAAAAAAAACCCGTTTCTGTTTGTTACAATACAGCTGAAATAAAATAAAACGGTAACACTTTCGTTGGGGGACCAATTCGCACTATTAACTAGTTGCTTATTAGCATACATATTACCGCTACTAGTAAGCATATTGGCTGTTTATTAGTATCTATAAAGCACATATTCTGCATGACCATATCCCTAATCCTACCCAATACCTAAACTTAACTACTAACTATTAAGAATTAGTAGTAGTAGCAAGGAGTTTATTGAAGCAAAAGTCATAGTTATAGTTAGTTATCTTGGTCCCCAAACCAAAGTGTGACCAATAAAGGGAAAAAAATTTGAAGAAAATTACTAAAATTTTAATGAAATTGAAGTCTAAAATTAAATCTAATTTAATTACTATTTTAAATACTAAAATGGTATATAATAAACTACAAACCATCCTAGTAATTAGACCATTAGTATTTTGTATTTATATTAACTGATCAAATTGGTCATGAATGGTTTCAATTATTATTTAATTAATAAAAAAAACATGAAAACTGTAATGGCGCACAGACAATGAATGCATACACCTCTAAAAAAAATAAAACTATGATGATCATGATTTTAATTTCTGTATCAAAATTAAAAAATTTTAGGGTGACATTCATTTTTTTTTTAAAAATACATTCAATAAAATGATTCATTCTTTCATTCATTGTTCAGTACACCTTCTATGATGATCATGTTGTTAATTTCTGTCCAGATAACAATGCATAATAAAGGATATCAATAAAATTGATATACAGAGGGTTTATGTCTAAAAACTTGGGTTTTTCAATTTTCATAGACTCTGTTTTACATCATTGACCCGATTACAAACGATTAACCATAAGTGAACAAATTCTGAACAAAGTAAATAACAATAACAGGATGTAATGGTTACATACATGAGCATAGCATTTTCCTGTAGCTTTTGTCTTAGCCACACAAACTCGCTGTATCTCCGCCGCACACAGGAACTCTTCTTAGTGAAGGCCAGACTGTTTGTCTGAATGAATGTGAAATATAAAGAATGATCAGGAAGTTTCTGCCATCTGTTTTGACCACTTTGTATCATATGTTCGGATTGCACTTACATGTATACAGATTTCATAATCCATGTAAGCATGCCAGAAATCCTCTTTCTGGATGCGAGGATCCCTCACCCACACGCCAGTGAATTCCTGCATAAGTCCAAGAACGCTGGAAAAGACCTCACGCATACGCTCACAAACTCACATTGGACAAGGACACATAACCAGTACTCAGAGGTTTAAAAAAAATGGGAAGAATAAAAAGGGAAGTGTTTTCATGAGACATTGGTCTCGTTGACCAACTGGGGCTGATTCATGAGAACTGTAGACTGGGGAAAAACATCCAAGCTCATTTTGTGTCTCTGACGGACAGCAGTGCTTCATTTTTACCAGCCACCAGAGACATAGCAGACTAGCACTGCCATAAACATAAAAGGAGCAGGAAAAAGCAGCTGGAAAAAATGGGTACCATAATCATAACACCTGCATGTTTGAAACAACTAGCAGTACTTAAACAGTTATTCATGTACAGCTTTTCAAACCTCTTGATATTAGATAGGTTACAGGGTTATTATATTTAGCAAAAATTATATATAACATATTCATTAATGGAAATAAAATAAATGTTAACTGAAATAAAATGTTAAAAAAATAATTTCAGCTATTCTAAAGCAAGATTTCTCCTCTTTCATTATGTGCAATGTACAAAAATAACAAACTGAAATATGAAAAAATATATAGACAAATGACAAAAATAAAACAATGAATGAATGAAAATTTTCTGCATCATTACTCCAGTACAAAAGATTTCTATTTTAGATAAATGCTGTTCTTATGAACTTTCTATATTCATCAAAGAATCCTGACCTAACCTAATAACTAATATGTTCTTTTGGGGGGGGGGAGCATCAAATCAGAATATTAGAATGATTTCTGAGGGAACATGTGACTGGAGTAATGATGCTAAAAATTGAGCTTTGAAATCACAGGAATAATTACATTTTAAAATATATTCAAATAGAATGCAGTTATTTTAAATAGTAAAAATATGTTTAAAATGTACTGTTTTTGCTGTACTTTGGATAAAAAAAATGCAGCCTTGGTGAGCAAAAAACCTTCTCTTAACATTCTAAAAAACATTACAAACTGTTCAAAACTGTTGACTGGTATGTAAAAACAACTTCGGAATTGACAATAAAATACATTATCACATTAAAAGTAATCTCAGTTATCTAAAATAAACTAGCCCCAGGTAGCTACAACTCATAGTTATTTGATATACAGCTTAGTTCCCCAAAGCTC
This sequence comes from Sinocyclocheilus anophthalmus, assembly GCA_018155175.1. Taxonomy (NCBI): domain Eukaryota; kingdom Metazoa; phylum Chordata; class Actinopteri; order Cypriniformes; family Cyprinidae; genus Sinocyclocheilus; species Sinocyclocheilus anophthalmus. Next base: position 254,175 of record JADLZN010008653.1, on the reverse strand, counting down.
AATTAACCTCACCCTCAATATCCTAGGTGTATTGCTTTCTTCTTTTCCAGACGAATCCCTTTGGAGTTTATATAAACATTGTCTTTGATCTGTCAAGCTGTTTTCATGGCATCAGCCTGGTGTAGCATTGCACCGTTCCCAAAAGTTGAATAAAAAGCGCCCATCCATAAAAACATTTTCTCACACGGCTCCGGGGGGTGAACAATGGCCTTCTGTAGCGAATCGATGCGTTTTTGATAAGAAAAATATCCATATTCAAAGTGTAATAATCACTTCAATGTAGCTTGCCTCACTGTTGTCCACTGGAAGCGTTTCTTGCGATGACGTAGGCGTGCAGCATGCGCCCTCAAGAAGTGACAGAACGGGAAGCGCGGGGAGATCATAAAGACCACAATGTCTAATTTGAAGTACAAAACGAGGATTTGTAAAGAAGAATGTCGGAGGATTTCGATATAAGCCTAGAGGAGACTGGTTTTCTTTTTCTAAAGTAAGGAAACTTTGCTTCTTTACTCCTGTAAACAAACATTGGTTTTCACAAGACCCACCGGCACATGCGCAACGCTGAACTCATACGTCATCCGCCCGGAGCTGCTTCAGTGTACAACTGTTGGCCGCAGTTAGACCATTTTTAATATAACTCCGACTGGATTCGTCTGAAAGAAGAAAGGCATATACACCTAGGATGACTTGAGGATGAGTAATTTATGGACTAATTTTCATTTTTGGGTGAACTAACCCTTTAAGACACTTTTTACAGACAACTGCAATTTAACATAAGAATAATCACAACACTTCTGAGGTAATTTTAGGTTTATTTAAAGCACCTAGAGATCGCTCACTCGAGATTAAAGGTTAAACAGTGATCTTTACAGAAAACAGGAAACCAGAAGATCGAAACTGCAGGACAAACGCCTTTAACACAAAAACCTCAATGCCCTGTTTATACTACTGCTATGAAACTGACACTGACCTACAACTAAAGTGTTGATGTTCACAAAAACGTGATTGTATAGGCTACATTCTAGAATTTGTTTTGTGCAAATCTATGAATTCACACTAAGCCCTCGCAGATCACAGGATCATCACAGTATAACTTGAATAAGTGCATAACCAGGGGTTAATAGTACGGCTAGTACATCTACACACCAAACAGTTCCTCTCCAACAGGTTTTGTACCATCTGTCGTCATCTCCTATGTGTAATCACAGTTCAGATCATAGTAACAAAGAGGACAGAACGATAAACATCACAAATGAACTTTCAAACAACAGACCAAGAGCTACAACAACATCTGATTAATAAAACACTTAGCGGATTTGTAAAACCATACACTACAGCAGAGCTCTAGTACTCCAGTCACATTTCTACAGATTAGTGTGTTGGGAAGAGCTTCACATTGGAGTGTGGATTCACACACTTTGAATACACGGTACATCAAACGGTAAACTTATGCCACAGTGTTTGTGTATGTTTAAAGCTGCCAGGAGGTACAGTAGTATCCACTGCTACACATTTCTCTCTCTCATTGCTCGTCTTCTCCATGCCAGGTCAGCTTGTCCTCGTAAAAGCGGATCACCATCTCGGGCCACCTTTTACTGGCCTCTCCGGCTGACAGTAAAGCCGCCTCATCTGTGTTTTTCCTGAAATAAAGAATACCATCAATAATAGCGTCTTAATGGACAAATACAGCAAATTAAAAGCACATAATCAGCAGCTGCAGTGGTGGATTAGTGGAAATAACATTGTATACTATCCTTTTTTTTTTTTTAAATGTGAGGTTGCTTTTGATCTTTCTCTCTATTTATGTGTTGAAGAGGAGCCGTGGACATGAAGAAAGGAATAGTATTAACATAACAGTACAGTATTAACCAAAACTAGTAAAACATTTTTTTTTTAATCAATTGAAATAAACTAGAAATAAAATATAAATATTAGACAAAAAACTTGGCAAATAACAGAAATACGTAAAAATTGCTAAAAGTACTAAAACTCTAAACCTGACATAAAAATAAATTAAGGTTATATTTCAATATTCAAAAAACTAAATCTAATAAATAATATAAATTACATATAATAAATACAGGCATACTAAAACTAAAACTGAATAAAATTTAACAAAAACTTATAGATATAGTTTATTCCATGACAAATTCGGCATTTGCACTCGCTGAAAGAATTAATCCCCCCCCCCACACACACACATTTTATTTCAGTTATTGTTTATTTTATTCCAAGTAATGTTTTAGTTTTATAATAACTCTGGCACTGTGGAAATGTCAGCACCTGACATCAATGTGCTGCTATTTTGATCAGCTTGTTGCTTTTCTAAACAGTTTGCTAGTTCAGGCAATGTGATGTAAAGCATTAAAGCCAAGTTAACATTTAGGTGTGTATCAATGCATGATCTGAGAAAAAAAAACATTCTATGCATTGATTAAAATACAAAAATTGCATTACAGCATTCAAAATGAATAAAGCAGTGTAAAGAAAGCCCACATATAGTCCAGTGTAGAAATTTTACCACTTGATGAGGAACATGAGTTCTCCTTGTTGGTCTGTGCATCCGATGATGCAGTCTGGTTCTGGGTTGCTGGATTGGCCTGCTGGGATCTCAGCATTGTGATCATCAACCTCCTCATTACCCTTCTCCATGAGCTCCTCCTGAGGCTGCTGGTGAGCCTGCATGATTCCAGACACAGAACTAAAGTATCATAAAGCCTGACAAGAGGGATACATTATATATCACATGGCAAGTGCAATAAACCTGCAGTTTTTGGAGAGCGTGTACAGGACTAAAACTCTGTACCAATGGTGTTTAGTCCTGCTCCCCGGAGGGCCAGCCTGCAGAGTTTAGCTCCACCTTCTCTAATAAACCTGAAGACCTTGATTAGCTGGTTTAGGTGTGTTTCATTAGGGATAAACTCTGTGGAAACTTGTCTTGCAGAAGCAAGATTGGACCCATTTGTTCTTTACAATGCACTGACAGTTATTCATATTATGGCAAGTATTTGGCAGTTTGTTAGTGAAGTGACATGTGGCCAAGTATGGTGACCCATACATGGAATTAGTGCATACTCTGCATTTAACCCATCCAAAGTGCACACACACAGCAGTGAACACACACCCGGAGCAGTGGGCAGCCATTTATGCTGCGGCACCCCTGGGAGCAGTTGGGGGTTTGGTGCCTTACTCAAGGGCACCTCAGTCGTGGTATTGAAGGTGGGAGAGAGAGCGCTGTACATTCACCTCCCCCCCCCCCTTGCTTATTTTGAAACACTGTAGTGCGGTAATAGTCCTATGGGAGTGAAAGTAAATTGCACAGCATGTGCACCAGTACAGTATATAAAGACACTAACCATATTGGCATCCAGCTCAGTTAACTCTTGCTTGGGCTGGACCTCCAGGTCTAGAGACTGACACCCCTCTCGTTCAGTCTCTCCTGAGACAGTTAGGTTTCTGAGAAACTCCTCTATCAGCTCAGGACAATCCAGGTTGTCCTCTGGCTCCCAGGTATTCTCTGCACTGTGGTAAAAAATGACAGACATGTCATATTTTGGGAAATATTCATAATATAATTATCTGACACACAGGCAACATTTGTTCCAGAAACTCACTTCGTGAAGCCTTTCCACTTTAGATAGTATTCAACTTTTCCATCGTTGACTCTTCTGCGGATGATTTTTTCCACTGCAAACTCTTGGACAACCGTGGTCTCTTCTGCTTTCCTGTTTTTCACATTCTGCTTTTTCCTCATGATTTCCTATTTAACAACACTACATTTAATAATGGTTTCAATACAGTATTTCATATTATAAAGCATTTATGTTATGTTTAGCATTAAAATAAGATCATTTGACATGAAGGGGCTTAGGGAAACTAGTCAGTGATGAGAATTTTCAGTTTTTGTTATTATAGGCCTTTAGAGGAAAACTTTACATTACACATATCACATTGTACAAAACTTACATTGTACATATCATAAACGTTCAACACTGAAGTCGGACATTTTTAAAGAAGCATTTGCCCCTTGAAATGTATGCGTTTGTTTGCTCTTAATGTATCAAGCGATGTCCATCTGACACGAGGAACCAAGTATTTCTTAGCTAAACAATGGCAGCCAGTGAAGTCACCGCTTATATCCATGGCGTATCATTTCCCACGAACTAAACTTTCTTAGTCACCGACCGAGCAGGCTAATGTTATGAATGATTGTTATATTGAATGCTATTCTTTCTATGCCAACTGGTGTGAATTTGGTAAGTGCGCGTGCCCACCTGGCGAAGCCTCACGCGCTATTGTTTATTCCCACTGCAGCTGATTAATGCTCAGTCTGTACAAACAACGCGCTGCATCCACACGGAGGATCAATGCAGTTCAGTACTCGAGCATCGCTCACTGTGTAGCGTTCACGGTCATGGCTTTACTGTTGTGTTTACATAACTTTTCATGAATGAGTCAAATTAAACATGGCCGATTGGGAGAAGGGGAGGAAGTGGTTTCAAAGGGAAGAGGTCATTTCAGGAAAGCCGGGGGAAGAATCCTTAAAGGCGCATCCCGAGAGCAAGACATGGCTGAATTTCTCTGTACACACAGACTGTTTTTTTTTTCTTTTCTTATTCTTCTCCTTTTTTTTTTAAGGGCGGGACCTGTTTCAGAGCTATTGTTCAGATGTGTCACAGCCTTGGAATTACTAGCGGCTAATACTATATTTGGAATAATTTGCATTCATATTGCCACCTTTGCAGTTTTTGAGGCCAGTTTTGTGAGTTAAAAAAGAACGTGTGATTTATTGTATATATAAACTTAAAGATAGACGGAAAATATCTGTACGTTGTGTTGACGTTGCAAATGTAGTATTGTCGGATGACACTGGAGGGCGCATGCGCCACTCATTTTGTGCCTCTTCTGTATAAACCCAACAGCTTGAGTTCAGTGATCCAGATTTATTTAATGGTAGACCCAATTCTTTAACGATTTTCAGTTTCGGATTAAAAACGAACTTTAGGCCAAAAGTATAATTTATCTTATTTTTTTGGTTTATTATTATTGTTGTTAATATAATAATAATAATAATTCTATGCACAGTGTCTGGTTTAGACTCTATAACTGCATCCTAAATTAAGGAGTAGAATATTAGTATTAATGCGGATCTTTAGACCCACCCACGTTTAATGAGGATGCACACATGTGTATGTATGTATTTATTTATTTTTATTTAAAAAATATATATCAAGTCAAGTCAAGTCTGCTTTATTGTCAATTCTTCCAAATGTACAGCACATACACACAGAGAATTGACATTGTGTTACTCTCAGACCCTTGGTGCATACAGATAACTTAAATACAGATTATATACAAAATACAACTATACAAATATATAAATAAGGTAAAATGTAAAAAATATATATTTATAAAGCACAAGGCATATGGAAGATATACAACAGTGCAGATATAGTGATGTAGTGCAAAAAAAAAAAAAAAAAAAACGCAGTTTTACGGTCATTTATTGAGGATAATAATAAATATGCGTTTATACAAAAAAATGCATTTAATAAGAATACCATTTAGTAATGATGGGAATATTAATCGAAGAAATCCATCTAAACCGCTTCTGCATGCGGGTTGTTAAGGGGTTTACAGTGGTAATAATACGGAGTCTACGTTAGGAAGCTTTAATGTCTGATCCATGGTTTGCGTGTGTAGAAACCTAGCTCCTCCCATTTAGAACTGATTGGCGTTTCCGCCTTCCAAGTCAGAGAGGCGTTTGAACGGATTGGTTCAGTGTCACCCAATCTGCATGAAAGAAGAAAATTTGGAGTTCACAAATACCACAAACAAATTCTCCAGTTTTAACTTTTTGTTTCCTATATTTTAACGGATGTATTTTACATTACTTGCTTAAAATAATCTTACCAAAACTGAACAACATGAAGACAAAAAATCCGGACTTTCTAAACTTACATTTGATGTCAAACCAAACCGCACTGTCGATTTTCTATACTGTGTCCACAAGAGGCCGCTAATTATCTATTCATAAATCTCCATTTGCAGTAGTTGTTATGTTCATCATAAAAAGTTTCATTTTTACGAGAAACTTGTAAAATGTTTATTAACATTTGTTAAAGCACATTTAATCGAAGTTACTTTTATTTACTTTATAGCGTTCTTATAATTATAAACTCCGTTTTGACCTTCTGTGAACGTGTACCCCAACGTTGTGACACAGACCAGTTTTTACTTGAACATAGTTAGGTATCCCCCCCCCTTTTTTAAGCCTAACAATTTTTTTTATTATTTAAAATTCTGTACTGCACTTAACAAATGCATTTTATCATATACAATGTGTTATGTAAACCATGCTGTAACATCTTAAATTTGGTGTCAATCAGACTAACAGCTTATAACTCTAATAATATATTTTTTAAATGCTCATTGTCATATAAACATTAATATAATTCATTCAGAATATATCTTTGGTAATTTCATCTGCATAATGTGCAGCCTTTTCTTTATTTTCAACAGAAACGATCATTCCATGTGTGGGAGGAGCTGAGGGCCCGGGTCCATAATGGTTGACAGATGTGCTATAGAATGAGAGTTCTGTAGTGCTCAAGTGAAATCCCAGATCTCTCTCTCTCTCTCTCTCCGCACACTCCAGTCTGCTCTCCATCTCCAGCAGTGACAGTCCTGAGTGGGCCGTATGTGAATATGTTCTTTAATGCAGCCATGTCTCCTGTCAGAGTAGAAATGTGTCCAGATGGAGGGACCCCACTGTGCAGGCCTGGCCAGCACTCGAGGGGTGAGGAGAGCTGATGTGTGGGGTGGAGATCCGGTCTAACTGGACTCTTTCTCAGCGTGAGGGTTGCTGAGTTTTGGCACGCCACCGTCCCTCGACTCAGGTTACAGGTACGCTCGTGCCGGCCGTGTCAGACATGTTGTTTTTTTGTGGCTTGTCAACCCCATGAACCTTGAACAGATTAGTTTGAGTTCAATTTAATGAAAGTGTTGGAGCTTAATTCATCAAGCAGTTTGTGAAAGGGTCAGCTGATTTACACCAAGGAATCTGACATTAAATACGATCACTTCATCTGTGCATCTCTATCTATCTATCTATCTCTCATTAAATGTTTTTTTTCTTCTTCGAAAATGAACCCCCAGAATATAACGGTTTTTACAATTAATCCTGAATGGAACCTGATGGTCAAACAGAGGTTTAATTGAATTATTTTGTACTAAAATGAACAAAATTTTTTTTTTCATGTATTGAATTTATTTATAAAAGAAAGTAAATTATTTCTTTCTTAACACAGGAATAAAGCATTTTCCACCTCATTTGAACAAATAATAATATTATTGCTACTTATTATTGATTCAATTCTACTTTGGCACAAATTAAATTACTTTTAGATCACTTTTATAATTTTACACAAATGTTATTTAATTAGCATTGTGAAGTAAATAGTAATTTCTACTCATTTAGTCCTGAAATGGTACCTGATGGACACTAGAAGAACCGGTTGTTTAAAAGGGAATAAATTATTTTTATATTTATATATATATATATAATTATTATTAATATTATACATATATGAGTTATTTAGTTATTGTAAATCACACTTTGTGAACACTTTAAATTTAAATTACTAAAAATATTTAACATTGTAAGACGGAATAAAACATCTCGTATCTTAGGTTTTTTGAACAAATATTTAATGGTTATTATATATTGACGAAACCTCCTATGCACAAAATAAATTACTTTTCCCCAAAAAAATTAATTCCCACCAATTAATAGCTATTTGTAATTTTTACAACTTCATCCTGAAATTTAAACCTAATTGACAAACAAATATTGACAAATATTACACGTTTCAAGTTAAGTTAATTCAGTTTTTTTTTTAGATTTGGGAAATCAACAATTTATGTGAACCACCTTAAAAAATCTTAACACAGGAATAAAGGATCTTTCATCTTATTATTGGAACAAATATTATTGTTATTACTTATTATTGGCTCACTGCTACTTTGGCTTATTTCCATTCTATCCAGTTACATCTTTCATTTATTTATTGAATTTCTATGCGGTCGAAAGAGGCTTGAATTCAGCTTTTCATTGCAAACTCACAATCGTGGATGTGATTCAACCTCAACACATGTCAAAATTCCGCCACGGATGAATCCGAGAATCAAGCGAGCCGGGGAATCTCACTGAAAGCGCCTCGCAGTCTTTCCCAGCAGTGTGTTTGTCAAAACTGTGGGTTCTGTATGTTTTACCGGGTATATCTCGCACTCTGCCTCTCCGTATCAGCACTCAGATCACCATTATCAGCAAAGTGTCGGCTACACTCAGAGCAGTCATCTGTCATTCTCCTTCTTTTGCTTTGAAAAGCCCAAACCTGACACCGGCTGACAGCCTCTGTTGTTTACCCAACTAGAAGGACACGGGCGATTGTTCAGAGAACATGACACGGCATACTGGGCGGCAATATGGCGGACGGCTGGGCCCCCTCATCAGCCGGCTCTCAGCACCTCCATCAAGACTCAAAACCCAACAGAGTATCAGATTCACGGGCCCATATTTAAGCAATCTGAGGTTCGCATGATGATTTGGGTAAGGGACTGGGGAATTGAGCCAGGGAATAGAAACTGACATTCTGCTGGGGGAGAGACGGAGCAGTTGAGGAAAGACCACCTGGGTAACCTTTCATAGAGCTGTCCTCTGGTGCCAAAACACCCTGGAATAATATTCTCCCTCTTGCTCCGTTTCACAGTCTTGTACTAAGTGCTAAACCAGTGCCAGAACGTTCGTGAGCATATTCAGTTTTAGTAAAGGGATAGTTCACCCACAAAATAATTGAAAATTCTGTAATTTACTCGCGTTCATATTGTTCCAAACATATTTGACTTACTTTCTTTTGAGGGAAATAAAAGAAGATATTGTGAAGAAAGAACAGTTTCGATTCCCATTGACTTCTATTGCATGGACAAAAAAATTCAGTGGAAGAACTGAAACTGTTTGCAGCATTCTTCAAAATATCTTCTTTTGTGTTCAACATCTATTTTGAAGAAATGCATACAGTTTGGTAAAACCTGGGGGAGTACATTGATGAAAGCAGAATGTGTATTTTGGGGTCAAATATCCCTTTAAACTGATTCAGATTGTTCACTAACAAACTTCTAATCCATCTAATGCTATAATCCTAATAAATCATGGTAACACTTCACTTAAGGCCATTATGTGTAATGCATTACAAAGGGTTCTTAAAGGGTATGATGCATTATAATTATTTATAATGTGCTTTGTTTTCTAAGCATTATATCCTGTGTAAAATTATTAATCCAAATTAAAATGGAAATGTAACAATGAATTGATGATAAGTGATATAATGTATTTACTGGGGTTACAGTTATTCGTGAGATGTCACAAGAATGCATAAAAAATCAATGCATAATAATGCATTAAAAACGATTTATATGTAGTGTATTATCCCAGTACATAAAGGTTTTAAGTAAAGTGTTATCTAAATCGTTTGTATATAACTTCATTTGTAATAAACACCAAATCCTAATTTCATTTAAAAACTGAAATTTATTAACACATTTTATTTGAAAAAGCACAAAAACATTGATCATATATTGCCAATGATGCTGAAAGGCTTTTGTTGTATGAAACGTGCGACAAGGGATAGTTCAGCCAAAACATATTTTTTTAGAAGATATTTTGAAGAATATCTACTGTCCAAACAACATTGGAGCCCATAGACTTTTAATGAATACAAAATACTATTGAAAATATCTTCTTTTGCCTTGACATGAGGGAGACTCAATAATAACAGAATCATCAGTTTTGAGTGAATTATCACTTTTAATATTCTCTCCATGTGCATGTATATGTGTGAGATAATGAGAGTTGTTCTGATCACCGAGAATAGAAATGCCTCTTTGGCTTGTGTGCAGAATGGCAACAATGAAAGATTGTTAATCTGATGTCTTATAAAGTCTTATAAAGGTTTCATGGTCATTGTGGGGACTGTGGGTGCCTTTACACACTTGAATGGGGAATTCCAGTCCGTTCTGCCCACAACAACAGACCTGGTGGGAATTGGCAGCTTTCTCACTCTCTCTATTTTGATGTCTCTCTCTCTTGGTCCTTCTTCGTTCCTTAATATATATGTTGTGTGTGTGTGTGTGTGTGTGATAGGGCCTTTTGAGAGAGTGAGCAGACATCCTGTGTGTGACAGGGATCACTTTTAGTAGAGCACTTAACTCATTTCCCTCCTCCAGCCCACACACAATCCTTTCATTCACTCTAATTAAGACTGAACACTGCGTGTGTGTGTTGTGTGTGTGTGTGTGTGTGTGTGTGTGTTTCTATATCTGAAATGAAAAGATTCAGGTGTTTCTTCCAGTTTAGTTTGTTTACTTCTTACCAGACATCGTCTTACCAGAGATCAGGAAAGCAAAAGGCTAAAAAACAAAGGTGAATGCAAACAAATAACTGGAATTGTGTAAAATTAACACCTCCCTTATGTTTTCTTGTGTATGTCACTTGGTAGAAGCTTGGCAAAGAAAGCAGATGTCAACATAGGCAGTTTGCAAAACATGACTTCATCTTTGAAAACCATGAAGAAAACTATGCAAGGTAAAAGAAAATATGGGTATACAATAAATGCAGGTTCACTTGCAATCAGAACCACAAACCTCAATGTTTCATGTTGTGAATGTTATTGATGGCCATGAAACCGTCAAAATTCAACCAAATGCTCACAATAAAGTTATTTGTGCATTTTTCTTAAGTTCATGTCATGTTAATATTTATGCATGCATGTATTTATTTATTCGTATGTATTACGTTTATGTGATTTATTACAAATCTTTGATCGTAAGGGTATTACTGTTGACTTTTGCATGATACACGATTTTGGCACTGTATTGTCCAATGTCAAATTTGGTTGGCAAAGTAATAAAGCGACAGTGTAATACTTTTATTCAGCAAGGATGCATTACATTTATCAAAAATGACAGTAGACATTTATAATGTTAAAAATCAAAAAAGAAATGTTCTATTTGAAATAGCTGTTCTTTTGAACTTTCTGTTTATCAAATAATCGGATGTGTTTTCCACAAAAATATGACTGTTTTCAACATTGCAAATAATAAGAAATGTTTCCCGAGCTCCAAATCGGCATATTAGAATGATTTCTGAAGGATCATGTGACACTGAAGATCCTGCCATCACAGGAATAAGAGAAATGTTATACCCCAAACCTCTGAACGGTAGTTTGTGTGTGTGGGTGTGTGGGGTGTGGTTGTGTATCTCATATATGCATATATTATCTATATATGATATGTTATAATATATATATATATATATATAAAATTGAAGATAATTAAAGAAAAGGCTTAATACAGAGTCGCATCCATGGCTCTTCTGAAATGCCCCATGGCCACTTTCCCATGCTCTTCTAAACACAGGCCAGAGCCTCCCAGTCAAACTAGCCGGCTATCTCTTAAGCAACTTAGATCCTACATCATTCAGGTAATGCTGGTAATAGAATAAGATTTGGGAGAAAAAGTTAACAGAATGTCCACCGACACCCATTAAGTTTTCTCCAAGAGCCCTTTTAAAGCCTGTGATAACTTTTGTCGCTCTGCTCTGCTTTTGAAACCAGAATCTGGCAGCGGTGGTTAGAGCCGCATGTAACACAGTCCAGCAGGCGACATGTTGACCTGTGACTCTGACAGGATATGCCATGAGAGGTAACAAGAGCGGTGGATATGCCTCAGGCCACTGAGAGCATGAGCTCTCACATGCATTATTCAAAGATCCGCCTCAGGGGACAGCAGCACTAATGGTCTCCATGAGAATGTACCTGATAGCAGGACTGCGGTCAGTTCATTTAGCATCATGGCACCTCTGGCATCCAGCTTCATGACAACATATATGGCTAGGATTGCTGGCTGCATTCAACCGGGAAAAACACTGAGACATGAGAGTTTAAGTTTAAGTAAGGGCTCGCTGTGAGAATCTGGGGTAAAAACAAAGTCATGAGTAAAGAGCAGTATTCTGTATTACTGTGAAGTACATACTCCAAGTCTATCCAAAAAAATTTTAAACAATTATCTTCTTATGACAATATTTTACAAAAAACATAATGCATTTGGACTCACTTGAAAGACAAACGTGTTTTTGAAAGCAGACCAATTTTTTTAATACATCTTAGAGATCGATAGAACATTTGTGTATATACACAAGTTATGTAAAAAATGCCCTCTCTCTATATATAATTCTTATATGCTTAAGTATTCTATATTATATATATGAAAATGAGCTTAAAGTGCAACACGCTGAGCTTTAAATTTGAGGGTATACATCTAATGGAGGGAAAGGTTAATGAATTACAGCTGTTAATATGTACAGTCCCCTGTTGCAAGGGACCGAAGTAATTGTGGGACAGTTCGACCAACAAGCCATTTTCATGGACAGATTGTGGGTATTCCTCGTTATTTCTACATTAATTAAGCAGGGAACGGTCTGGAGTTGATTCTAAGGTGCATTTTTGCGTTGGAAGTGGTGCTGTGAACCAACAGTCAGCGGTCAAAAGGAGCTCTCCATGCAAGTCAATTGTTTCACCAAAACAAAACAAAATCTATCAGAGCGGATCACGCAGGAACATTAGGGCGTGGCCAAATCAACAGTCTTGGTCCATTCTGAGAAAAAAAGGAATGCAAGTGTGCTCAGAAACATAAAAAGGCTCTGGAGTCCCGGGATGGAAAAAACGGCGGTGGATGATCGGGGGATCCTCTCCTGGTAAAGAAAAAACCCTTTCACAACATCCAGCCAAGACAAGAACACTCTCCAGGAGGGAGACGTGTCACTGTCAAAGTCTAATCAACTTCATGAGAGCAAATACAGAGGGTTCACCACAAGGTGCAAACAAGGCCAGATTAGACGTTGCCAAAAAAACATCTAAAAAAGCCAGAACACCTCTGGAAAAGCATTCTTTGGACGGCTAAAATTAAGATCAACCTGTACCAGAAAGACGGGAAGAAAAAAGTATGGACAAGGCTTGGAACAGCTCATGATCCAAAACACACAACATCATCTGTGAAACATGGTGGAGCAGTGTAATGCATGAGCTACATGGCTTCAGTGGCTCTGAGTTACTGGTGTTTAGTGATGATGAGACAAGACAGAAGCAGCCGGATGAATTCTGAAATGTATTGTGATTACTCTCTGCCATGATTCAGTCAAATGGCGCAAAATGGATTGGACGGCGCTTCATAGTACAAAGGCCGATGGCACCCCAAAAACATACAGCAAAGCAACCAAGGAGTTTGAAATGCAGTATTTGCAATGGCCCATCAGTCTCATGATCCAACCCGATTGAGCAGCATTTCATGGCTGATGAAGACAAAAACTAAAGGCAGAAAACCACAAAAAAACAAAAAACTGAGTCAGTGCAGTAAAGGCCTGGCCAAGCCCACAAGGAGGAGGAAACAGTCTCTGGTGTGGCTCATGAGTTCCAGCTTAAGGCCGTCATGCTGCAAAGGATTCTACAAAAACAACCAACCCAAAAACTATATAAAAATGTTATTATGATAAAAGTCTTGTCTACATAATTGAGCCCCTGAAGATGGGGGATGTGTCTAAAACTGGTTGTAAATTCTAAGATTTTATCTATATGTTTGTTCAACCCTTGGAATAAAATCTGAAATCTGCACTCCAATTCACATCTTGATGGTTTTATTTCAAATCATTGTAGTGGTGTATATAAAGGCAATGCACGAAAACTCAGTCAGGTACGAATACTTACATACCTGACTGTATGTATTTAATGTTTTATATTTTACATATATTTAATATATATAATAATAATATATTTTATATTGTTTTTATCAATGTTATCATTTTTTAAAATTATTTACTTTTTTTTGTTCATTATTTTTGGGGCAAACCCATATATAATATAACCTATAATATATTTTTTTACACTTTAGTTTTGGCACCCATAAAAGTAAAAAGTTTTTTTTAGACTGCACAATGCCAAATCTGCATTGTCACTATAAGTCAAAAAGCCTAACATACAGTAACTGCGGTTTTATAGCTTTGTATGTTTATATTTTTTTGCTTTTAACACCAGCAGCCGTCAAGCTGATAAGCTAGCATTTCAGACACACTTTTTGCGTTCTGAGGAAGCAGATAGCATTGTTTGTTTGTGTTTGTTGAGTGTGTGTTTGTGATTTCAGTGTGCAGGTTGGAAAGCGGCACTCCAGTTGGGACTCAGGGACTCCTCTGTCTCACTCCAACAGGTGTTGATCTCACGGCAGGCCCTGACAGGAAGTTTCCGCAGCTTTCCACCAAACCCATTGGAGTGCACATCAGCCTGACGGATGGATGAATGACGCCAGTGAAAAAGGAGTGATATCCTCCGGGCTAACCCGCTCAGGATGAGTGACAGGGTGCAGGCGGGAGAATAGACTGTCTTTGAACCTGAAACAACTATTTTCCCTCCCTTTCTCAACTCTTTTCTCTTCTTCAAGGTGCAGATTCCCCCCAAACTCTGGCCGATCCTTTCTTTTCTCTGTGGTGGTGTTTTGTTTCGACTGGCTAAGGGTGTGTGTGTGTGGTGGGCAGTGCAGGGTGTGAGGCGTGTTAAATGCTCTCCTTTCAGAGGCAGAATGTGTCAGTCAGCTCACAGGCCCTGTTTTGTTTGGAGCTGTCAACTCTTCTGGAAGAGGGAGAGGAAAAACCGGGGGAGTGAAGAGGGAGAGAGAGAAATCAGAGGGCAAGCGGAGAGGGACGTGTGGGTGTAGGCAGAGAGACAGCTGGGAGGCCTACAGGAGAGCCTGACCTCACCTCAAGAGCAAAGGGTCACTGGCGGGCCACTCACAACTATTCCACAAAGCTGAAATGAGTTACTGAATACTAAGCCCATGCACAGCAGAATAACTCATACAGCTAGAAGAGCAAATGTTATACAAAGTATAGTAACATGAAGGTGTTTTGTAAAAGAGAAATGGTATATGGCAAACTTAATGGGACAGTACACTCACAAAATAAACATTCTGTCATCAGGTCTGTAACCTTCATGTTGTTCCAAACCTGTGTCGACTTTCCGCAGCAGAACGTGGACGCATATATTCTGCATTCAGGGAAAATAGAACTGGGGCTGTCAAACTCAAAAAAGTAAAAAGCCTAAAAAAGCAGTCTATAACTTTCAAGTCTTCTAAAAAAATATGATAGCAGTTTTGCATGAGGAAAATAACCAAATTTAAGATGATATTCACATGATATTGCACATGATGCTTCTTGCGTGACTTTTAACTATACATAATGTGCCAGATTTGAATATACACTAGTTTTACTGTATTGTATTATAAGCTATTGAATGTCTTTACAGGACTCCTGAAAAAAAATATACAAAAATATGTCTGCTAAAATATTTTTCAAATATATTTACATACATTTTCTAACAATATGTTTTTGCAATTTTTTGTATTTGAAAATACATTTTGAACATATATATTTTGGTATATGAAGGTTAAAAAGCTAAATATATTTTCAATTTCATTGAAAGTCGCTGTTTACTATATATATATATTTCTGAGAAACTGTACTTTTAAATTATTATTTTTCTTTGCAAAACCTTGTGAAGAACATCCCAGTTCACCAAATAGAATTGAAAAAAATCGGATTTTCTGGATACTCACCTCATCCACCATTGGTTGGCCAAACAGCTAACCCCGCCCCCAAACTCAAACCATTGGTTGAGCCATGTTGCCATATAAGGCTGGTGATGCTCAAACAAAGGATGAAAATGTTTTAACAACAAAATATATCCACAGTGTTTTGAGGTTAACAACCTGAGGCTATCTTACAGCTATCTCTGCATTTTAAACTGGGATAGAAAGCATTTTATTAAAAAGTCATAACAGAGTCATACAACATTTAGTCTTAAACCTCCCATACTCAGTTCTCTTGCCTTTGTTGGACTCAGCAGTGAGTTAGCGAAACGCCACATTCTCATCATATTGTTTGTTTTGTGGTGACTTTCTTTTGTACTGGGACCTCCTCCACTCTGGTTGGAGAGCTTCCCTTAAAGGCTGCCAATCACAGTCAGGAGAATGAGGGATCACTGACAGATAAGAGGCACAGGGTGGAAGGTGAGGGTCAGGCGAGTAACAGAGGACAGAGTGACAGAAAAAGAGAGAAGCAAGACTATAAAAACTAAATTCCTACAGATTTCTCCAGTCCATTTCTTATTTTTCATCACCATGTCCACGGTGGTTTTAAAGTGAGGATCAGGGGAGAGGGTTTGCTGACAGACCCTCTCTCACAGGGAGCGGGACAGACTGGTATGCATCTGCTCTGGCTCCGTGCCCCACTGAGTGTCAGCGTGCAGATGGAAGTGGTTATTTGTAATAATAAACCCTGGGAATGGGAGAGATGTGTGCCCTCACAGCCTGAGACATGCGTGACTCTGAAGCTCAAACACCACTGAGGACAACACAGCCCCAACTCCATCAGGGATCTTGCTACTCTTTTTGAATACTCTTTCTGAATCAGTTCAGAATGGATGGCATGAGGCTTTGCTGTAATTTTTGTACATTTGCCTCCATTTTGTTACATTCTCAATAAATGCATTAAGGTTCAATGGCATTATTATTATTATTATTATTTGGGCATCCGATCTATATTATACAAAATGCAATTCATAAACAAGGACTTAACATACAAGAGAGAATGTTCAGGTTTAAGGAATCTCAAAGAAGAGAATGGTTTAATTACCGCATTAAATTTCATTTTTGATATATAGATTTTTTTTCATATATAAATATTTTCTGCTTTATTTGAAATACTTTTGTTTTCGACAAAATCAGATCCCTACGACTGGGTGTCAGTAAGTATATTAAAATATTAGACCTTTTAGGAATTGGACGGTTAACACTTCAGGTCCTGCACGTAGGTGTGTGACTCCCCAAAGATTATTGAGGAGACTTATGAATATAATAAAAACATAATTTATGAAAAAATTAATTAAGAGATTTTTTTTTTTTTTATAATAATGATGAACAGTGTGCCTAGTGGAAAACAAGAAATATGTTAGAAGCTTTTATTCGTGGTACAAAGGTAGGACATTAAATTAATTATTAGGTTTTCAAAACCATATGAAACCAAAATGAATACAAAGATTTCATTTCAAAGCACTTGGCATAAGTTTTGTACTTTTTTTATACTTACAAACCTTTAGTTCACTTGCAGTCTTTGAATTCTTATGATGTAAATATTGTGACATAATTTTTTGTTGGTTCTGTCAGATGACTTTGCACTGATTTTGCTATTGTATACATTTCTGCCAAGCATAAACTCACCAAATGATGCTCGAGCTTTTTCCTGCCAATCACAGTTGAGGTTCACTATAAGGTCTCTTTAATTAACTGTAATTTCAGAGTCTTTAAACTGTCACTGCGACATTTTGGAAAAAAAACATTGCATGCTCCAAACAGAATTTATTACTGTACACAACCCAGAGGCCAGAAGCAATATTTTGCATGAAATGATTCAAGTATTTCTTCACTTGCCGGGAATAATTTACGTCAAGAAGCGTGTGACGGGACCGTACTCGGGGACAGGACCTGAGTGAGCCCTTTTATGAGCTGAACGTCCACAACATGTCAACCTTTTTCCTTCCACAAATAAATATTGCACAAATGGAAAAAAAGCTCCATATTTACGCTCAGCGCATGAAAACACATAAACATTCGTTTTCAAAGACTGCGTGCTTAAACTCTCATTGCCCTCGCAGTGAAAACAAGGCAGGATGGGGGATTCTGAAACACACATAGGCTACAGTATGTCTTCATTTTGGGTGTTTAAAGTTTTAAACAAAACTCCAGCAACCTGTAATTAGAGCATTGAATATAATCATAAGCTACTTCCTTTGTGTGAATGCTAAAATGCATCCCTTATTAAGCGATCAAATCAACCAAACCTTTCATTTGCCTTTGTGCTGATGTCCCAAACACTTTCTCCCCTTTCACAGAAATCTGGTTAATTAACTTCTGTCCAGTCTGCCGTGTTGATTGGCTACTTAAGGACTCAAAGTCTTCAAGCTCTTGTCAATATTGTGTGCATCAGAGCTCTGATTGGCTCTTCTTTTGTTAACGAGCTGGTCTGTGCGCTGACAGCCATGACAGCGATGTGGCGTGATGTCTTTGTATGGAGAGAGGGGAGTGCGGTCCAGCCAGCTCACGCTGTCACTCCGCAGCTGCTGGCTGTCTCCGGGTGGATCGCTTCATGCCCCAGCCCCTCGTACACTGTCTGTTGACCTTCCAGGCTCGGGGCTCTGCTTCTCTCTCACAGCTGTGTGCTTTGAACCCGAAATCGGTGTGTTAGAAGCGATCAGGGCCAAGCTCTGTTTTCAGTTCTTTCACCCCCAGGCCTCACAAGCTGTTCTGTGTGATCAGGCTTTTTGGGCAATGAGATTGGATATGCTGGTCAAGAATTAGAGAAACAGTCATTATACAGGCAGCTTGTGGTTTGGCTCTGATCAGGCTGCTCTTTTCTCTCTCAGGCAGTCATTACTGTGTCAAAAAGAACATGTCTTTAAAGATGAGAAATGTTTTATGTTCAGCATTTGCTTCAAATGTCTTCCCATGTGAAATGTATATGTTCTTATATATGGTTGTGTTCTTTTTTTGGTAATAGCTTTATAATCATGCAGTGCTGTTTAAGGCATTCAAGTTCCCATAGAGTTCTGTTTAATTTAATGCAAAGAACTTATTTGAGGCGCTCAAATGGGCTTGACCTGGCAACGTACTGTAACATGAGATGGTCCCCACTTTTATATTAGGTGGCCTTAAATATGTACTTACATAAAACCTAAGTACAATGTACTTATTGTGCTCATATTGTATTGAAAAACACTTTTGCTGCTCTTGAGGTGGGATACGGGTAAGGTTAGAGACAGGTTTGTTGGTATGGCTAGGTTTAAGGGTGGTTTAAAGTGTAAGGGATGGGTCAACAGTGTAAATATAAATGTAATTACAGATATTAATTACAGATGTAATTACAATTTTTTTAATATAAGTACAATGAAAAAACATGTATGTACACAATAAGTGTCTTTGTCTATGTCCTTATTATGTCTACTTTAAAGAATGTAATTACATAGTAGTTAAGGCCACCTAATAGAAGGTGGGACAGGTTAGTAGTTAATAGTGTTTTGGAAGTTTCTTTAGTTGACCATTGTAGACAAGCAACAAACCAAGTACCAGTTGGTGTAACTTAAGCTTATTTAAAGGGAAAGTTCACCCTAAAATGAAAAATCTGTCATTAACTACTCAGGGTTCCCACTTGTTTTTCACCTATCACTTCCTTTTGGCGCTTCTCTCTCTTTCTCCTCCGCTGTTCGACAACCAATTTAAGATATTTTTGAAGCTACAAGAATAGTGTTCTGCTGCGCAACCCAGTGAATAGTCCAAAACCGCAATTCAACTTCGCGTTTTCGGGGGGGCGTCGCGTCTTTCTTTCCCCCCATCATAAAAGGATTATTGGAGCTCATAAATCATGCACAGGTGTACCACTGAGGCCACGTAACTATGGTAATGATTCCTTCTGTACACGTCTGTTGCCTTGACCTTATGGTTAGGTAGATCCCTTTTTGTCTATGCAGGGTCACAAAGCTCTCGAATTTCATAAAAAATATCTTAATCTGTTGGTTTCCGAAGAGGAACATCGCTGCTCCTTTCGTCCCCGACCCATCTCTCTTGCGTGTTGTGCTAGGGGCGGGGGGCACTGTGCGGTGTCTCGAAAAGGAATACTATGAATGAACAAAGTTCAGGGGGCGGGGAAGTACCTGGAAAAATATAATAAAAATAAAAAAAGACAGGTCATAATCATTAGTCATTAGCTTGCCTAAGTTGGTTATTAGCTAGTCTTAACTAATCATTAGTTGGTTAAAGCTTGTCATTATCTGGTTCAAGATTAACTGGTTTAAACTCCTTATTAGCTGATTCAAGCTGGTCCTCAGCTGGTCTAAACTAATCATTAGGTGGTCTAGTATAGTTATTAGTTGGTACAAGCCAGTTATTAAGTGGTCTAAGATGTCGTTAGCTTGTCTAAGATGGCAATTAGCTAGTCATTAGCAGTGTTGGGGGTAACGCATTACAAGTAACATTAGCAAGTTATATAATCAGATTACCTTTTTAAGTAACTAGTAATGTAGCGCATTACTTTTTTAACATGAAAATATCGGAGTTATTATTTTAAATACTGTATTTACGTTTTCACATTTATTGGCTGACAGCTCTCCCGTCTCCATGTTGAGAGAAATTGGGGTTACACTTTTTTTAAGGTGTCTGAGTAATATTAATTAACTACACGTACTTGCTATATGGTTAGAGTTAGGATTAGGGTTTGATTTAGGGTTACTTGCATATATTTATGCATAATTAATTGTTATTATAATAGTGAGTACATGTAACATGTAACAAGGACACCTTAAAATAGTGTTACCGAATTCAGGAGTGAGTGCAGAGGTTTTGATTGCGCTGTGTAAAAATTATGCTTACTGTAAGTCTAGACTAAATTTGAGCATGCATTTCCTCATCTCACTTGCACAAAAACAGATTCAATATTTCTCAAAATGAATAAAACAGTGAAAAGCCAACTCAGAGCATGACGCAAACCTGCAATATTTAATTAATTAAATAACACAAATATTTTTTATGTATTTAATCACACTTTCTTAACCAGTGTCTTTGCTGCTGACCTCCACTGATCAAATTCAACCATACTAATAAGCAAAAAGTGACTTCAGATAAACAATATTTGTTTCATTTTTTTGGTAAATTGGTAATTTAATTATTAAACTTTCTTCGCTTGCATCCTATTGTTCATGCAATCCTGAATGGCAGAACAGCTGAAAAGTTTGTTTGAGCTTTTTGAATTTACATTTTCTTCAGCCTGAGGCTTATACATTTCCCTTTTGGTGTGAAAGAGATTCTGTATTTGCCAAAAATATAATATTTTTTTATATTAAAAACAAACAAACAAGCAAGCCCAGTCCAGATAAGAAAAAGTACGCAACGTAACATAACACATTACATTACATAAAAAGTAACTATGTAATATTGTAATGCACTGCTTTTAAAAATACATTTCCCAAACATTTACATTTAGTCATTTAGCAGACGCTTTTATCCAAAGCGACTTACAAATGAGGACAATAAAAGCAGTCAAAACTAACAAAAGAGCAACAATATATAAGTGCAAATGACAAGTCTCAGTTAGCCTAACGCAGTACACATAGCAAAGTGTATCGATATATATATTATATATAGATATCTATATATATATATATCTATAACACACACACACACAAAAATACTCACACACACAACGAAAAACCCGTAGATCGCAATTAGAAAAAATGAAAGCTAGTGGGTTTGTTGTTTTTTTTTTGTTTTTTTTTTAAAATTAAAATTAAAAATAAATAAATAAGAGATAAATATAGATATAAAGTAGAATTAAAATAGAATAGAGAGTGTTAGAGGGTCAAATAAAGGTGGAACAGATGTGTTTTTAGTCGTTTCTTGAAGATGGTTAAGGACTCGGATTGATTTGGGCAGGTCATTCCACCAGGAGGGAACAGTTAATGAAAAAGTCAGTGAAAGTGATTTTGTGCCTCTTTGAGATGGCACAATAATGTGTCATTCACTTGCAGAACGCAAGCTTCTAGAGGGCACACAACACTGAAGTAATGAATTTAGGTAAATGGGTGCAGAGCCAGTGGTGGTTTTGTAGGAAAACATCAATGCCTTGAATTTTATGTGAACAACAGTTCACATTTGCCAGTGCAAATTGATGAACAGAGGTGTGACATGCATTCTTTTCGGCTCATTAAAGATGAATCTTGCAGCGGCATTTTGGATTAATTGTAGAGGTTTGATAGAAGTGGCTGGAAAACCCTGGAGCATTGCAAGAGAGCATTCACAGTCCAGCCTGGATAGAACAAGAGCTTGAACAAGGAGTTGTGTTGCATGTTCTGAAAGAAAGGGCCTGATCTTCCTAATGTTGTATAAAGCAAATCTGCAGGACTGGGCAGTTTTAGCAATGTGGTCTGAGAAATTCAGCTTATCATCAATCACAACTCCAAGGTTTCTAGCTGTTTTTGAAGGACAAACACTGGTCATTAGCTGGTCATCAACTGATCTAAACTGATCAGATTAGGGTGTCTAAGCTAATTACTTAGTCTTAATTGGTCATTAGCTAGCTATTAGCTGGTCATTAGCTAGCCCAAGCTGGTAGACCATTGTGTTTCAGCAATGAACCAACTACCAGTTTGCCATACTTTAAAGTGACCAAGCTGATTTTTAAAATCTTTATCAGGTTATTAGCTAGCCATGATGATCATTATCTGATCTTTAACAGACCTAAACTGGTATTAGCTAGAGCTAGTCTAAACTGATCATTAGATGGTTCAAATTATAGGTATTAACTGGTCTGCTTATTAACTGGTCTAAACTAATCATTAAGTGATCCACGATGGTCATTAGCTGATCTAAACTGGTCATTAGCTTCTTCAAACTGGTTATTAGCTGGTTCAGATTGGTCGTTGGCTGGCCCAAGCTGGTATACATCTTTCAAGCTGGTCATTAGCTGGTCCAAATCAGCTGTTCCAAGATAGTTATTCGTGGGTCTAAATTAGCTCATCCAAGCTTGTCATTAACTGGTCATTAGGTGGTCATTGATCATTAGGTGATTACTGATCCAACCTGGTCATTAGCTGATCTAAAATATAGCAACTCCAAGCTGGTTATTAGCTGATCTAAACAGACCATTAGTTAAATCAAGCTGGTTGAAGTTGGTCATCAGCTGGTCCAAGCTGGTTTTTACATGTTTCAGGCTGGTCATTAGCCTGTCTAAATCATACAATAGCTGGTTATTAGCTGGCTCAAGCTATTCAATAACTGGTCTAAAGTGGTCATTAGTTGGTCCAAGCTGGTTATGTACTAGTCTAAGCTAGCTGACCAGCGTTTCTTCAAAAACCAGCTTGACCTAAAGATGGCTTGACCAATTTTTTATTTTTTTGACAGTCCACCACCTTGGATCATCACCAGCGTGGATCATCTAGAAACCAGTTCCCACTTTCAGCTAACACCATCTTATACTGGATTTTCCAGCAGGTGTATAAACTGTGAACACTGCAGTTAGGCTATTTTGTACTCTTTCTGCTTCCAGTCTCGCTACAATGGTAATCCACCACTTTACCTTTTAAAATAATGAATACGAGCAAAATCTCTATAGAATGCATGTCAAATTTACACTCTGCTAAAACTAATTCAAGTATTCGCCTGACCTTCTTTTGTCTTAAGCACATGACGAAACTACAGCTCCATGTTTTTCCTCTGACAGTCTCTCCTCTGACTCACTAATTGAACGAGACAGCCGTCGGCTGCAGGCCATTCCTTCTCTCATGCATTTTAAGAAAACTTTCCATCCTCACGACTGCTTCCAGCAATATGGCAGGACTCCAGTCATCACATTGTCAGTGGATAGTCTTACTTCTGCTCTTTCTAAAGCCTGTAAACAGATAATCCAACAATAATAACAGTTCAGCAGTCCATAGAGAAATTCAACATCTGTAAATTTCCATCAAAGACTAAGCTAATCAGAGTGTTTCAGTTAGATTTAGGGAACGAAATCAAGAAGCATAGCAATGTGAAAATCACTATTCGTGCATGGTATCCTCCTATTTTTTGCCTTTGAATCTGAAACAGTTTTTAAGTAAGATTCTTTTAGACAGTGTATAGGATTTGTTTACTTATAAATACGTCAAGCAATCAGTGTGAATGACACATTAACACACTTGCACAGTAGAGCCAAAATTGTTATGCTCCACTTGTCAGCCCCTGCTTGAACATAGTGTCTCGAGAAACTGCCAGATATTTTCTTGACTCTACAATATTTGCAATTCAGAGAGAATAACCTTTCTATGAGATGGAAAGGTTGTTGGGGATGAAAATTTGTCTTCATGTTAAGATTGCCACTGAGTTCTCAAAGCCACAGCCTTTGGTCTGCCCGACCAGATGTCTGGAACTGACAAAACCAGAAATGGATTTACATTGTCCATACTCCAGACTGTCTTTCTCAATTTGGGAGCCATCAAGAGGCAATCTGGAAACTGTTAGTCAGTGAGTCCTTGCAGTAATTGCTTGCAGCTGAGAATTCAGTCCTGTGTGAGGGAAGTAAAGGGGGTGGGGAGAGGGAAACCTGAGATGTAACAAGTGCAATTGATCCTTTTCTGAATTCCCTCTGTGAGGAGCCACATTTGGGCTCCACACAGCTCAGGAAACAGGCTTTCTGCAGCAGGAAATGAAGCAGTCGCACACAGACAGACTTCTGTTTTTGTTCAAGCACGCAAATACATATCGAACACAGAAAAGAAATGAAACATAAGGATTTAAGATGTCTTCACCAAGCATATGCAGTAAATACTCAGCGGACTATGTTATCTTCTAAAAACGTAGACATTTGCTCACATGAACGGGCACGCTCTCAGATGGTCCTGGTTAACGCTGAGACTTAGGGGCTCCTACAGTTTGTTTCCCCTGTGTGTTCTAGTAAACAGCATGACAGTATGTTTGATTAAGGCTGCACGCTGGAGAGTGCAGGTTTTGAGGACACAGTAGGGGTCTGCGCTCTCTCAGGGGCCTCTGTGTGTTTACTCTGATTGTTTTAAGGTCAGATAGAGAGAGCAGAGAGACGTGCAGAGAGTTCAGGCATCCCCAGTCGTTTGCCCACAGCCAGCTGAATGTATTGTAGTGAAGGAATGCTGATGGAAATATGTGTGGTATATTGCAATGCTTCCGTTAAATTTATAGTAAAAAAAACAAAACAAAACTGACAATTGTGTTTGCTAGAAATTCACTGTAAAAATATGGTGTAGGGAATGTTTTTAGGCATTCCAGGATAACATCTGTGTGTGTATTTTAAAGTTCATAATCATATACTTCGTAAAACTGTCATCAAATTTGACAATAATAACATGTCGGCCTGCTTAGACATGCATCTAAAAATACTGGTACCCACCAAGATAATGCAATGACTAAAAATTGCCACACAAAAACACAAAACACCATTAAGAAATGCTATAAAAAACAACTAAACATAACATAATATATTATACTGTATTGTACATAACTGATAACAAAATAAGGGAAACAATTTTTTATTGAATGTGAATGTCATTTTACTGCTTTTAACCATAAATTCTAAGATGACTCATAAACCATACCTGTATCTTTTTCAATACAATACAGATTTTACAGTTTGTCATATGTTGTCTTCCAAAAAACAATTATTTTACAGTTAAATTTTGTTTTGAAAGTCCATGTTAGACATTCTGCTAACTATAAGTAACTTTGTAATTATATGTCAACTAACTCTCATTAGAGTATTAGTAGACTGTTAGGTTAGGTGTAGGGCTGGAGTTAATGTTGACGTACTTGCAAAGTTACTTATAGTCAGTTGAATGTCTATTGAGGGACCATCAAAATAAAGCGTTAGAAGATATTAAGCAGACAGTCTAG
>JADLZN010008653.1:0-227976 GCA_018155175.1 Sinocyclocheilus anophthalmus | reverse complement strand
TTTTTACTCAATGTAAAGTCTGCTTTTTTATTATTTTCGTTTTTAGTTTAGTAAATTTAACTTATGCTTTAAAAGCATTATTTTTGTTTTTAAATTGCAAATTTCTCTAACATGTTTAATGTAATGTCATTTTAACATATTTGTTTGTGCACAAAATAGGTGCCTACGATGGGTCATTGTACTTTCATTTTTTGTTTTATTTTTTTAATCCAAATGCCAAACTACTGACGATATATAACCCCGGGTAAATCTACTCAGAGTCCGCAACCCGAGTAGTTCCCAAAACAAGGGTACTGAAAGTATTGATTTTTGCTCATATCGCCCAGCCCCTAATGTACATGCAAGCACCCGTACAACCAAAACCCTAATCCTAACCCTAACCATGAGATTGAAGTACATGTAGTTTAATAATATTACTCTGTACTTAAATGTATAACTACACTTTAACAAGGACATCGTAAAATAAAGTGTAACCTCTTGTTTATGTGTCCCTTATTACCCACCAGCCTACTGGACCAGTGCGTTATGCAGACACTGTGATTGAGTGTAGTTCTGTTGTTCACTAAGGTTGCATTGCGTTTCCCCTCCTGCTCTCAGCTCACAGTCCGTCTATTGACATGTGTTTTACGCACCTCAGACCTCTCTACTTTCCATCTCCATGGGCTACAAGCTTCAGGACCTGACTGATGTTCAGATAATGGCTCGTCTGCAGGAGGAGAGTGAGTATTGTTCACCTGACACGAATCCAGACCGCGAGAGGTTTTAGCGCGGCATGCGAAATGCAAATAAATGTGGGATGTGGAAATGCTTTCTGTTCTTGAATGTCCTTTGTTTGTTTTAAACTCTGCTTCAACAGCATTCAGGCAAACTGTAGACTGCTGTTATTTGTGTATTGGGGATTAACTTGAGTCTGTTGTGTAACTATTACACAGCAGTTGAGGGTGAAAGCTCAGAATTATTCGACAAACATTGCGTTTGTCAGGCCCATACGGTTTGACCCTCTTTACTTTTTTTAAAACCAGTTTCTCAGCATTTACAAAATAAAACCCTGCCTGACATTTTTCCTGTTGAATATCAGTTTTTGCTCAGAAAGAACACCTCTCATTTAAAAAGTGCCGTTTTATATTAAGGATGAAATGTAGACAGAAGTGAATAGTGATTAGCTTCAAGGAGGCTCTCATTATAAATAATATAATTTGGGACACACTAATTCTAATTTTGAATACTATTTAGGATGGATAGTATGTGAATTGGAACACAGCATATGTCTTCTCTCACTAATTGGACTTAAAATTTGTAGATTTTTCACAGATTTTCATAGATTTTTTTTTTTTTTTTTTTCTTTTTTTGTAGAGAACTAGGGCTCTCATATCAGTGTCGCTACTATTACTCCATCCTTGCCAGCTTCACTCCTTACTAATCAGACTCACTTTATTTGTGTTATATATCTACAAAAATTCTTTGAGAATTAACCGAGGTTTATATTGTATTGAAAATGTTTGTTTGATCTCACCATTTTGGCGATCAGTGGTTGCTTTAGTTGGGCTCTTGACCCTTGACCTTTTAAAAGTCGTTTTTCCGTTGTGGTTGTATTGTGTATGTAAAGCCATTTGTGAGACAGAAGCCGAGAGAAATTGTAAGAAGTGGTTTTGATAACATTATAATGATGAAATAATCATCTCATGACCTTATTCACTGATCTCAATTAGTGTCTAATTATATGGGTCAATTAAGTTTTTTTTGTTTATGGTACTACGATGACTTAACTTTAAAAACTTTTAATGCACAAAACTTTTAGAACTGCGGCACTATTTAAACACACAGACATCAAGAATCAGCACATGAATCTCAACAATGGTGACTATTATTAATTAATTAAAAATGCCGCAATGCATGCTGGGTGCTAGTACAAAACTCCCAGCATGCATTGCAGAAGGTTTTTTTTTTTTTTTTATTGTCACCAATGTTGAGATTCATAGGCTGATTGTTGATGTCTGTGTGTGTTTAAGTTCTGCCATAGCTCAAAGCTTTTATTTAAGCATATTGTGCTTAGGAATGTTTCACGATGATTGCGGTAGTATCAGTGGTGCAATTCAAGCGAACTAGTTATATTTTACACACTTAATAAGAGATTAAACATTAGGTGAGATCAGTGAATCAGACTAGTTCATGATGGTCTTGACATCACAAACACCAGTTTTATCTGATCGCAGATTCTTTTGGCTTTTCTTGCTATAAAAACTGTGCTAAATAAACAGCTAATTTAAGCAACCAAAGAAAACTATTTTCTTTAAAGTTAAGGTTCAAGAGCCCAACTAAAGCAAGCACTGATCGCCATTCCATTATGGTGACTTCAAATGAAAGTGCAACACCTAAAATCTCAATAAGAGCTTTTGTACACATATGACAGAAATAAAGTCACACTGGTTAGTAATAAGAATCTGGTGATGCCGTTTGTGGAGTTGTTTAATCATCCTCTGCTGAGATCTTGATACATTTTATGTGTTTTATTTTCAGTTGATTTCATCTTTGGCTTTGGCTGTAAGTTGTGTTTCTCTGCTCTTGTTTCTCTTTCCTCCAGTGATTCTGCTCGTTATCATCAGGTGTCAATTAATCATTTAAGTACCTAATTAACTGTAACACTGCTTCAGTGTTACTTTTAACACTCTGTAGTGTGGACACATATAAGTGCTCTTTAAAACTGAGGATTTTGCTGTGGGATTAAAGGGGTTAAATGTGTGAGATGAAGAAAAACACACTGTGAAATTTATTTTTAACAGAAATATACTGTTAATTTAATTTACGGAAACAAACTGTAAAACCTGTAGATTACTGGTAACCCAGCTGCCGGTATTTCAACACCGAAAATCAAGAAAGAAAACAGCAAAATACTGGTAAAACCTAACAGTCAACTTCCCTGTTGTGTTTTGTGAGTCCAACCATTTTGGTGGCTGGAGAGCAGAGCCGGTGTTTAAGTAATGACTGACAGACTGAACGCCGATGTTATATGCTGCTTGTTGCTTTATTTAAAGGCAGTAACTGTGTAGTTACTGATGCAGTGTGAATCTCTTCAATAATTTCAATCACTCATGAATGTGTGCTGCTGGTATTTGCGAGACAGTTGAGTTGATGCTTTTAACGACTTTGCATAAATCAGTAGGGTTTTCTTCATGGTCTTAAGCAAAATAGTTCTTAAGACCAATATGCTTGCGTTACTTAAACATTATAAATATTAGTTTATAAACAAATGGTAATTGGCCAAATTAAGTGCAGTTGGTTTCTGCAAATAAAATGAGTTAACTCAAAGGTTTGCATATCAACATTGTATCAGTTAATGAAATACAGTTTTTCACTGTAAATTTAAACAGTTCTGTAAAACCTAAAATGTTGCTACCGTATTTTTCACGGTAAAGTTCTGGCAACCATAGCTGCCGGTATTTTACCGTAAATTGAACAGATTTTTTTTTACAGTGTGGGAATAGTACACTTGCAAAGGAAGAGGTTATTTTTGGGAGGGAAACTTACAAACTGCTCTTTTTTATGTTATTTTTGGGTTTTGTGCTTTATTGTTCAAATATAGAACAGAGCGAATGCAGACTCTACAAACAGCAGCACCACAGCTCAATCTATCATATGTTAACTGCTGCACCACTGCAGGAAATCCTTGTCTAATTTTCCTGTTAAAATATAAAAAATCATTTAATATTAATGGGCTTGTAATGCTGCATATTGTGGATATTATATATAGATTTTATATAGAGATATTAAGACTTGTTTTCAGAGAATTTACAGTATTTTTAAAGATGACGAAACTTGACAATCTGACTTTTTCCCTGTTTAAGTGCTATAATCGGCATGGGTGCATGTGTGGCGGGCCTTGCGTCCCCTATGCACGTGAAACGTTTTATATTTGTTAAGCCTTTCTCTGCAAACTTGTGAAAAAATGAACCGCTCAGATTTCCCTCCCCCGTGACGTAAAAAAGGGATCTATATATCTTCTCTTCTCTCCCTTAATCTGCAAGTTTCCACCCACAGCGCCGTCATTGTGTTTTTGCAAGCAACAGCGGCGTACCAGTTCTAACACCATGGCAAAAGGTCAAGCAAAGCATGCTAATTGTTCTGTCTTTGGCTGCAGTGACAAGCACAGAACACTATTTACAGTCCAAGCCTCAGAGGAGACAAGAGAGCAGTGGATTTATTGATTTATTTACTGTATATTAAATCACATGCTGTGCCACGATTCTCATATTAAACTATGAATTTCTTTCTCATTTGTTTACCTTCACAGACATTAACCGCCTGTTTGTTTGTAACTTGTGTTTTTTAACATAAACTTGGTGTGTATTTGACGTTAAGCGCAATAAGCCTGAACGAGAACTGAGTTTTAGTATATCACATAACGTTGCCAGCTGATTTTCCTAACCCTAATGTATATTAGAAGTTGAAACTAATATGGTTTAAAACGCATGATTTCAGCACAATGGACATGATAATCAAACCAAACAGATGTTTTTTTAGCAGAGTATCTGAGGTAGAGCTGTAAAAGTACAGCTCTATTCTGGAAAAGGGGGCGAGCAGCAGCTCATTTGCATTTAAAAGATACATGCATGAAAACCACGTGTTTCTGCTTCCCCTTCATCTATAAAGCCGCTCTATTTTCTTATAGAAAACCAAAACAAAATCTAGGCTTTAATTGAGTTCTAGTCGTATTAAATAAGACTTAATACTGCAGATATTGCTTCTAGTAAATATAATGTTTTTATTTTATATTTAGATTTGTAATATTTTTTTACAAAAAAAAGAAAGTCATCAGGAAAAATATTAAGTAAAGGATTGGGATTTTTAAAGCTCAGTGATTGCAAATGATGATAACTAAACAATATTTTCACTTCATCTTTAAACTTTTCTCTCTCTACATATTATAAGATATATACACAATGAAGACTTTTGAATTATACAATATATATATATAATATATAATATATTATATTCAAGACCAAAATTATTCATTTAATATTTCTTTACTAGTGCGTGCAGGACACTATAGTTAATTTATGTAAGTGAGTATAGCAAAATAAAGTGAACTGTGACATATCATACCCAAAATTTCTTCATACAGTGAACTACCAGTAAAACAGATAAAAATTCGGGACCAAAAATTATTCGGACACTTTGACCTGACCATGTTTTTTCTTTAATTGCTAATGCGAACATTTTACACCACAGACTGAACAAAATTAAGCATTGCTTGGTAATTGGTTGACCTACATTGGTATTTCTAATTGTGTAGAATTAAATTTAATCAGCTGACAGCTGACAGCTATTCCCCCAATTCATTACATACCTTTCTATCAATGTTATCTGACATTATCAAGATGAATTTGTTCTGACACAGTTTAACTCTGAGTTCCATTTTCTAAACCATAGCGAATAAACTGTGATAATGTGAGAAATGTTGAATGTGTCTGAATAAATTTTGGTTTGACTTTAATCTACTATATATATACCAATATAATCAAGGTTTGGGTCAAGCACTTACACAAGAAATGAAAAATGTGAAACATATCATTTTATTAAATTTTGTTTTATGATTTTAGAGTTGAAGGTGCTACTGTACACATAAAAAGTGTTCTACTGTTTATAAATTAGTCCCATTAAGTGGAATTTATTTATTTATTTTTGGTAATCAGTATAATGCCACAAATGCTTTTTAATTGTGCATAGGCCTGTCGTATAGGCCTGCTGAACCCAGAATATTCCTTTAATTATGTTTTTTTTTTTAGTTGACTTTTAGTTTCCAGCAAATCTTTTCAGGCAGATGGTCTTCTAATGTTCTCTATACAGAATTATTTGGCAACACTTCTACATTGCAGCATGGAATAGAAATGCTGCCTTTTCATGCAAGGTTAGTCAGCTCTCTATTTTTCTACATTGAAGCTGGAGGCCTCTGTGAGTTGCTCTTTGATCCAGCACATGCACTACTAAAACATTTTGTCTCTTCTCTGTCCAAATGTTAGCACAGGGACAGCCATATGTTAGACCCAGATAAATCAGCCTTATTGAGTGGCCAGGCTCACAAACCACACAGATTAGAGCATTAGAGAACTAATGAGGCTGCTGGGAGCTGAGGGCCGCTTCATGTTACCTTGAACTGCGAGTCTGTGTGAAACACAAAACAGACATGCCTTGCGTTGAAAACAGTACAGCAGCTGGTGGCGGAAATCAAACACAACAGCTCGCTCTTTTGTGGTGGGTTCACCCTAATCCAAATGGTGCTTTTCACCTCCACTGAAAGCATTAATGTGGGGACAATATAGAAATATAGCTGGCTGCTGACGTATGCGTATGCATGTTATTTGGAGTTTATGTTTCAAACTTTAGGTTCATTTTTCTTTATAGCTTCAACAGTATCAGGCTATGTCAAAATGTTCTCTCTTCACAAATCACTTATTATGCATGCGATGAATATAGCGCTTAGCTTATGTTAGTCTGTGCAGTATGTAGATCAATAAGTAAAATGCATTAGGGTCATTAAGTGCCCTTTGTCTTTCTGACCTTGTTAAAATATTCATATACAGAAGAAAGATTATCTTCTACAGACGACAGGAAACAGACCATCACCGGACCCCGGGTCTATATCTGGCCAATCACTGTCCATATAGCTGAGCTTCTAACACGACCCACTCGACATCTGCCGACTATGAGACTCCTTGGCTTTAATGCCCTTTACTTTCCCTTTGTCTTTTTTCCTCCAAATGGATTGTTTATTCTTATGAAGGCAAGACACTACATGCAAAAACATCGTTTTTGATATTTAAGCTATTTGGCTCTTCATAAAGTGTTATTTCAGACTAGGGAAAGAAAGTGTTTATTTATTACACTTTTATCTATTTGCATCTGTAGATTTTTAATTATAATTTGTCTTTAAAGGCTGTTTTCTCAAAATGAGATTTCTGTTCATATTTGTGCATATTTAATTAGATAATGCATAAGTTGCACAGCTAAACCTAACATTTTGCAATTCTTAATGTGATCAATCAAATGTGGATGTATGATGATACCCAGGGACTTCCACAGTATTTATTTCCATGCTATGGAAGTCAAAGGATATTGGCAACTTTGCAATAATGACATAGTTATTAAACTGAATTGAAACAACGCTGAAAATGAGCTGAATACCCTGCTGAAAAAAAAACAGCATCTGCTGGTTAGGTATGGTATGACCAGTTTAAACCAGCTCATGGTCAGCTTATAACCAGCTCAGGACCAGCTTAAACCAGTCCAAGCCAGCTACCATACTTCAAAACCTAACCATCAGTTTTTTTTCAAAACAGGGGTATTGATGCTATTGCTTTTTTTTTTTTTTTTTTTTTTTTGCAGAACTGCTTTACAGCTGAAACTGAATTTGTTGCACAGTTGATTAATTGTTATAGCATTTTATCATCATTTACTCACTCTTAAGTTGTTCCAACCCTGTATGAGTTTCTTCTGTTGAATACAAAAGAAGATATTTTGAGGAATGTTGGGAAACAACAGTTGCATTGACTTCCATACTATGGGAAAAAAGTGCTGTGGAAGTTAGTGGCTACAGTCAACTGTTTGATTTGTTCAGCAGAAGAAATGGTGAGTAAATGAAGACAGAAATTAAATTTTTGGGGGAACTACCCTTTAATAAACAGGAAAATAACATCAGTTCATCAGTTATGAAACAAATTTCAGCTGAAAAGCAGTCCTACAGAATGCAATAGTGCCATTTCAGTGTTGTTTCAATTCAGTTCAAGAACTGTGTCAGTGTTGCAAAGTTCATCTATTTTGAAACTAGTTCAATTCAGCTATGAGCAGCTCTATAGAAGGCAGTAGTATCATTATTCAGCTGAAGTCAGTTTATTCAGTGTTTGTTCAGTTAAATAAAGGTATCAGTGTTGCAAAGTTTGTGTCATTATCCAGCTCATTTCAGTTCAGTTTTTTTGCATTACAGACTGTCATATATTTTATATAATAAAACAACATGGTTTGTGTCTGACTGCTAATGCATTATTTTCCATTACCACTCATGCATCAGCTTAACCAGATTACCCAACATGAATTTAAATATTTTGAGTATGCCTAAAAAAAGAATCTTTCATTTATGTGGAGTTTTAGAGAGATGCTATAGATGGGTACATCTCAATCCACTTTTGTTCAGCTGTCTGGTTTTCAGCAGTGAATATATCTGCCTGAGAGAGGTTACCATTCGAATGGCAGGGGTCTTACACTTGTAGAGTTAACGCCTGGCTTGTTACTTTCTGAGGTAAAATACCCACCCGTCTATCACCCTGACAGCTCTGACAGCCATTCAGGGAACCCTGAGGTGCCCCAGTGCGCAATCAAAGGGCTTTTATTGAAAGAATCCAAAACTAGCCTGTCAGGACAGAGAGGCGGGGTCAGCTGTCATGGTGACATGGCCCTGCAGCGCTAAATTATCCTGAAAGAGAAAATGCCAAGATCCCGTGAGTAGATCATTTTGAAACCCAGAGTAATTCTTGCACTGCTCTTATCTAAATGTTAAAAAGGAAGGAGTTAGAAAAGGGTTCTGCTTCATTTGGTCGTCCTTCTCCTTCTTCGTTTTATTTCTACTCCTCTTCCTCAAGGACAGCCGTACAGGAGGAACAGAAATTAGACCATAAATCAGAAGTTATGTTGTCAATTTTCCATTTTTACCACTGGAGGACACTACTGTACAGCAAATGAAATTGATTTATTATTACAGAATGAAATGGTGTTTTGAACACTATTTGCATGCATGATAAGAGTAAGATTCTATTGATGTTGTAAATTATATTTTTATGAAGCTTATTTTTGGTTACAGCACCTAAAAACAGCTTTTATGCTTTTTTGAGTTTTTTTCATGTTGCAAAAAAAGAAATATCATTTTTTTTTTCAATATAAACATCGTCGTTTAACAATAAAATGCTGTTAAAAGACTGCTCATGTTTCATATTATATTTAGAGGACCTGACTTATTCAGCAAAATCTGTGAACTTTATCATTCAGAATTTAAGATACAGTGCATGCATTTCCTCTTTCAAAGAGAATTCTTTGTTTCTTTATTTGAGGAGAAAAACATACCCCCAGAGCACCAGTGAATCTGTCTGATGTTGTTCATTATTGGACGACAAAAAAGACACACTTGCAGTTTCATCAGCAACATAAGAACAGTTCTTCTGAAGCTTGCTCTGAATCATACAGATGGAAATAATAATAATACAACTTCCATCATAATGAGGGCAGCACTCTAATTTTGCAGGTGCTTTGGGGTCAGGGTTTGGAACTGAATCGTGTTTATATTATCACTACAAAGCTAATGTGTGAAGTGCTTCTTTCATCTGGTATGTCATTTCATACTCCACTATTGAAACTGGTTCAGGTGTCATCATCCATGAGAAGATATCAGCACAATTTGTCTCATTCTCACATCCTTTTGTGAATACAACAAGGCATAAATAATGCAAAGGATATTGTCCTAATACTTTGTTACGCTCTCCAGTGGCAACTGTTATGTGTATAGGCCTGCTTCCATGTCTATGCTGAGAATTTTGGACCACGAAATTAACCTCCCTGTATAGCATAAGCATACTCTCCTTACTGCTGGTGATAGATAAATAACACATAAGAAATAAAACAATGTTGTTTGTGTGAAATGTCAAGAAACTTTACACACCAAAGCAGATTGTTCTGTCAAAAACCTATAGTGGAGATTTGGAAGTATTTGTAGTCTTTAACTCAATAAAAGATTAGTCATCATCACACACCATTTATTTGTGGATAGACTCGTCTGCTAAAAATAAAAAGGCAATTATAAATAGAAAACTGTACAAAAGTCTTTCACTGGAGTCTGCAGTGAAGTTCTAAAGCCATTGCAGTGCGTTTCATCCAGAAATAACTCAAAGGTTTATCATTTCTATAGGCCTACTCTCCTCTGAAGTCTGATGCAACATTGAGCTAAACTTCTTTTGATATGAAGAATAACATTAAAATAGAGACAGAGGGAGATAAAGGAGAGAAATATAGTTTCTAGTCCCTATAATGCCATTTCTCCCTGAGTCTTTGTTTTTAAATGCACTGAAGAGCAGATTAAGAGCTAGAGTTGCATAACACTCCTCTCACATGAAGTTTTCACCAACAAGTCGAAGCACTGAGATCTGTTTGATTGTGGGAGGCATGCAGACAGAACGGGATGGAGAATGGCGAGGGGAGATAGGCAGGCTTTTCCCACCCGTAACTGATTTGTGGACTGGAGCATCTTCATAAAAGTTCTACAGTAGTTTTGGCCAATAACACAAAGGCTATTGAGCCGTAGAAGCTGGTGTGAGAGGCATGGAATTGGGTTGAAAGCAAGTTTTCATCCTCAAGGGAAGAGCACATGAGCAACATACTTATATAAGCTACAGCAGAAGGATCTTGCTGTATTGTTTCAGTATAAATAATCATTGAACTCGAACCTGACACTGGCAGTTTGGGCCAAATTAATATAGAGTTATCTGTCAAAAAGTTTAAGAGCACACAGAGTTGGATGCCTTCTACTGTCAGCACTCAAGCTGAAGCCGTAGCATCCTGTGGAAAAGGCCAGCTGAACTTTACTGGGAATTCTAGAGTGTGCTTTTTGACTTTCATATGTGCGGTTATAAATCTCAGCTTGTACCGTGAAACATAGAGCTTGTTTTTATTTAATGCACTGTTTTTTTTCAAACCACAGGGGTTTGAAGATGCACATAAAAATGACTTTTAGAGGCCCATGCGCTCGGAGAGGCATTGCTTTAATGTTACATTTTGAATCACTTATGGCAAAATGTTGAACTAAAAACAGTTGGGATTTGGGAACAAAAATGTAAACCTCTAGATCCAAAGTTATATCATCAGTTTTGACCTTTCACCTTAAATGTTAGGTTTAAGTCCTTTGACTTTTAATACAACAAAGGTTGACAAAAAATGAAACCAATCTGGATGCATCCTTAAATATAGTCTTTTCCAATTTTTAAGCCATATTAATTGTAAAAAGAGCAAAACATTAAACCACTGCATTTTTCTCAAATTATATTTTGATTTATACATTTCGTAACTGCTGTGAATACTTGTTTTCAAATCCAGATTTATGGCCTGTATCCATTACATTATTATTTTAAGAATACTAAAGGCATGAGCAGACTACATGCAGACTGCTTTTCAACAAGATTTATTTAATTTATTTTTCAACAAGATTTATTGATGAATACCAACCTTCCTATTAACTGTTGCACTGCAGCAACAAAATGAATAATTAATAATAAAGTGATTCTTTATTATGCGTTTAGCAAAGCCGGAAGCTATTATGACAGACATAGAAATGAACAGTTTCTATGCAAAATTAACTTGTCATTGTCAAGTTTCTATGCATACATTAATGTTAATAGCCTATTATATACTGCCTCTCGTTTAGAGTGTTTCATTTCTTCAAATTGATCCAGTATCAAAAATAAATTGGAGCTTTTCTAAAATTCTGGTGAATGTAATTGTTATTCCACTACTGTTATTATTATGTAAATAGCCTTACCCTCTCACCATTGTGTTTGTGTCATACCGACCCCACTTCCTAGTTTCTCTGTTTTTCTGTCTGCCTCGTCCTGCCTCCTACGTTCGCCCCTTCCTTCTAGTCGCTCTTTCCCTTTCCCCTTCGCCCATGCAATTACTCCCCAGCATACATGCTGCGACCTATGAGGTCGATACAGCGAGTACCGCGTTGCCAACTTCGCCACAACTGCACTCTCTTCTGACACCCCTCTGCCCCGATCGTTTTGCTTTTTACGAGTGATACTATACTTGTTAGTTGGGAGGGGACTGATGTGACATACTATAATGGTTAGTTTTAGATGTTTTATGTGTGTGTGTGTGTGTGTGTGCGCATGTGTCCAATAAACAGTCCAAAATCATACTAGTAAATCTGTGTTTAAATCTGTAAAAAGTCTGCAAATCTGGCACATGGCCATTTTGCAGCAAACAATGTTTGTATAAGCTATTAAGGTGTGTAATTAAATGTTAAATAACATTTCTACTGTTGAATTTTGTAAAATTTATAAAATCTTGAGCCTTGGTTCTTTTACATATATTACAATATACAATATGGAAATGGTTAGCTGGTAAATGAGAGAACTGGTTGTGAATATGTTGGTAAGGCAGAGTATATACAGAGATTGTGAGCTGGAACACACAGAACTGAAGTTATTCTGCCTCATTCCTGTTCTCTCTTGGTTGTAAAGCCTCAGGAAGGCAGCTGAGTCCCTGTTGAATAATAGATTACAGAGAGCAGAGCTGGATGCAGCCGGCCACGCTGCTTTTGTATCAGTTGGCTTGTCCGGCACAAAGCCTCTCTCTCTCTCTCTCTCTGCAGCTACAACTTCAAACACTCGCTTTCATCAGTCCTCACACTTTCACCCAGGCCAAATATTTATGCATATGCTGTTTTACATAAGCTATGCTTACTGTTTATGCGCTTGGCTTGTTACAAATTGCAGCATATCTATTATGCAAAACTCATATGCATGAAAGGTTAGGCTGGGAAATGACTTATGAACTAATATCAGTCATTTGCACATAGTATGTTTCTGAATGATAATGTGAGCACAGTATTTGTCATGCGAGGCATTTACATAAGTCTAATTATTTAAGGGGTGTTTCAAAAGCATCTGCATGCAGCCAATCACGGATCGCCACACTCGCTCGCATCACAGTGTTCTTTATTTACAAAACCGCCTGAGGAATATGACCAGCAATCAGTCTGGCAAGAAAAGACCCTGTGTACCCCTTACAAACTGCACAGTATATCATAGTCATTCATGTGGCATTTGATAGATATATGATCCACTGAAATACAGGATGAGAATCTCTCTAAAAGAGACAGATTGAGGCACCAAGTATGATATATATGGAAGCCTGTTTTGTCGGAATAATAAAAAAAATAAGAAAAGGTAACTGCGACTTTATAATGCTCAATTCTGACTTTTTCTTGCAATTCAGAGAAAAAATAAAAAAGTTGCAGTTAATTTTATGTTGTATTCTGTGGTGTAAGCAAAAAGCAGAATTATGAGATATAAACTCAGAATTGCAAAATACTGTATAAATGCAGAATTCTGACTATTTTTCTCACAAGTCGAGGTTTACATTTCATAATTCTGCAGTTTATATCTTGCAATTTCAATGTCGCAGAACAAAAAAAATTAAAAAGTTAATTGCTACTTTTTTATCTTACAATTATTCCTTTTTTCCTCACAATTGCAAGTTTATTTCTCACAATTCTGACCATTTTTTTTCTCAGAATATATATTTGAGTTTATATCTTGCCATTTAGATTTTTGTGATTTTGTTTATATATAAGCTCAGAATTGTGAGGAAAAAAGTCCAAATTGTGTTTTAATTTCCTTAAAAAATATATTTTATAAAATAATATTTGGTTACACTTTATTTTAAGGTGTCCTTGTTACAGTGTAATTACACATTTAAGTACTGAGTAATATTAATTAACTGCATGTAGTTACTATATGGTTAGTGTTAGGATTAGGGTTTGTCTTAGGGTTACTTGCATGTAATTATGCATAATTTATTGTTATTATAATAGTAAGTACATAAAACGTATTTAAAAAAAAAAAGTTTTTTTTTTTTTTTCTGTGGTCGGAAACAAGCTTCCATAGATATATGAGCATTTTATGTTAGCTAATAAAATATAAAGCTATTTGGGGCCTTCTTTTTTAGTGTATGAGTATAAATGGTTTTCTTTTCTTTTTCAAAATGTCAATTCATTTGAAAATAAATGCAAAAATAATTACATTTCATTTGAATAAGGCAGACAGACTGAACTGAAAGAGCATAATCTGACTGTGTGCACATAAAAAAAAACATTAGTAGCACGACTGCAACACAACCTGAGAGTTTAACTCCCATTTAAAGCAGAAAGCTGCTGTTGTCAAAGCTCTGCAGCATGCATCTCATGGCATTTGCAATGCATTTCAAAAATGCAAAGTTCACATACTAAATTGTAACATGTAACAAACTTAAACACTAAAACTCACATGCCAACAACAGGTTTCAGTTTTGCATGCAACAAATTCAGGTTTTTAGTATTGTGAGAATTGACTTTGGTTCATCTTAGGAATCAGCTATCAAGGACGAATTCCTAATAGCTGGTTTGACATCACATTCATTCTGGATAATCTCCTGTTTGCCACTTGAACAGTTGATATGCAATCTTGTGTAAAAATGTGGCCTATACTGTTTTACGAGAACCTGATTGACAGGTACAAGAGACCACAGATGCATACATAAGCATTAAACAATGCGTATGTATAATGTTCAATATAAAATGATATAGCACAATCAGCAGTTATAACAGTGTTCCAGTGCTTCCATGCAAGTCTAAAGAAACAACAGCAAAAGATCACAGTGATATTAATTTATACATTCATCAAATCAATGCTCAGTTTCCGCATCTGAAGCATAGGAATCCTATCAGCAACTCTGTTTTATCTTTATGTAATGCCAGGCTTTGTGAAAGCAAACTTGTAACTTGCAATATAGCAGCACAGACTCACTGAACAACATCTGAGCTTTTGAAACACTGCTATTTCTCACATTCAATATTTGTGCACCTGAACTTCCTGCACGTATTCACAGTTTTGTCACATATTCCATTATATATTTTTTTTTTTCGGCGATAAAATCTCAAAAATATGGGTTCTTAATAAATATTTTCTTTGTAAAACCAGTGATAGTCATTTCATAATGTTTTTAAATTGTGCTGTAAATGCTTGAAATTATTTCAATAGAAATACTGTCAATCTCAAAGCAGCCCACATACAAAAATTTGGTTAGCAACAAATTTTTTCATATATAAACATAGGAAAGCTGTCAGTCGTCATTACTCGGTGCAGGGTTTCTCAAATGTTGGTTTTAGAAACGCCAGGGTTTCATGAGTTGATGAAGCTAATAATTAAATCAAATCTAAAATTTAAATAAATAAATAAATGGGGCTGCATACTTCATCAAAATTAAATAGAAATCATGATATATCTTAGTGTGATTATCCAAAGCTGCAATTTAATTAAGACTTGTAAAATTAAAAAGTTAGTGTATATGAAATTATTTTCATAATTATCAGTCATTTATGACTTCATTTTTATCATTTGTGTTCACACTAATAATAATAAAAATAACAGTAATAATAAAGACCCTGAAAGGGGTCTTAGATGGTTTCATCAGCAGCAATATAAGATGTTTTCATATGAGGTATCACTCTTAAAATCGCCATAGGTGACAAATTAATGCAGTATAATATGCAATATGATATTTTTGGACAAGTTGTGCAGCCCTGTATATAAATAATTTTAAAATAAAACATTTATTAAAAAAGATTTGTTAAATAAAGTAATCCAAAATCAGATAATTGTGAATATGCAAATCTGTTGTTAGAATATTACAATATTAACTTAATCTCAGCGCATAAGAGGTTCAGGAAAAAGTAGTTTGGGAAGCCCTGACTCAGTGGGCCATCCTTTAATCGCCACATCACGCCTCTTATTTGTAATTGGCTACCGTGGCTTGATTTGGCTCCACGCAGTGGGTGGAGTCTTCACTCTGATTGGTCACCTCACTCTGACTTGATTCTGGCTCGAGGGTGGAGTCTGAACTCTGATGCGATTCTGTCTCTCCAGCCTCCAGACTGAAGATGCACTCAGAGGCTCTCCGTGTTCGCTGATAGGACCGACAAAGCTCCTCCCACTTCTTTCGGTTGGCATCAATTCCATCTACCATCGGCTGAAGCTTCCTATTCAACTTCACAAGAGCCTATAAAATACATTATCATCACTGTATAAAAGTTAATTAGCTGGAGTTAATTCGTTTGCTTTATCTACTTAAGTTTTACCTCATATAATGGCTTGCAAATTCCATCAATCCATTCTAACTGAAGCACAGGAAGCTCATCTTTACGATTACGATCAAAAATGGCCTTGATAGGAGAGAGCAAAATTTAATTGTTAATTTGACAAACCAGCAAATTTCATTTTAAAACACAGAGATATCTGTTGGTAAGTGAATACATACAGCCGGTGTCAACTTCAACTCTGATCTTTCCCTGTCACCTTGTTCAAAGAATTCACTGGTCACCAATTCAGCCACCTGGAATTAGAAACATAGATTTATGACATTATATTTGAATGTCCACTACGATATGACCCCAGCATACTCTGCAGTGGTTTCGGAGAATATACAGTACAATCATTTTCTTACCCTGTTGATTATTTTTCTTTATAAATCTGACAAATTTGTATATATTTTCCATAGGAAAAAAAATGCTACATGTATTTGACTTATATTATGATAGGAATATATTTATATATATATATATTATATATATAATATATATATATTTATTATCATATATATTATATCTTTATTACCCTTCAAAAACAAACTGGTACGTATCGTACAATTTTCCGATCAGACCAAATAAGATATTTGATATCGGAAAAACAAGACAAAAATAGAACAATTTGGGTCCGGTCTAACTGTTTTTGACGATCTCCCATGGCGTAGTCACTGCACCAACCGTCACACGCAGTAATCAGCATAGACCTGGTGAAGAATAGATAGTATTTTATCAACTGAGCAGATCCTCGGCATGCTTCTGCTTATCAATTTTAAACATGTTTGTAGACATCTCACACCTCTGAACATGTCTATATGTTCTTCATTACTCTAACGATGAACAGTCCACGAAGTAAACACACTCAAGAACTGGGTTCCTTCTGTCTTTTATTCCAGATGGATAGGAATGATAATAAAGAAGAAAAAAAGATCAATAATAACTTGTACTATTAATTGCAAATTTGATACATTTTAAGGACTATTAATGTTCATTAGGCCATCTTTCCACGTTATTCTTTCAGCAGGCTTCAGGATAATGTACAAAAGCCATCAGGAAAGCGGGCTTAATATCGCTGTTCTTCTGACCATCTATCAAAGGGTGCCTCTCTGTGGCCCTCTAAATCGTGAATGTTACAGCAATTGTGTTGAATTAATCTTAAAGCAGTCGACGTAGTCTGTGGTCGCGGACATACCCCTCTATTATGACGATTTGAACATTATGCTGTTTGATCCTTTACTTAGATGGACAGTAGTTACATATGGTGGATCTGTTAGACTAGACTTGGTCATGTTTCATAGTGAGCCCTGCATATCATGTCTCGCCCGCCTGTATAGTCTTTGGAAGTCACAGATGTAGCACAAATATGTTGTGACTGTTAAAAAAAAAGGGAAGAAAAGATTTGTCCCTGTTAGACCAACAATTGCTATATCAATTTCGTAAGGGAAGAGTGGCAGCAAGATTGTGCTAATATTGGAAACTGGGTCAACTCGTGTATCTAGTGCTGAACAATGCAATGACAATTGGTGATTGAGGCTGGAGTATAGTAACATTTCATATTTCCTGGAAACCTGATGGTTTGTGATTAGACATTATGTGTTAGTTCTTGAAAAAACTAATAAAGTTAGTCATTACATGACATTATTTTGAAGACTTTTGTATCTATTAGGAGGAGAATATATTGACTATTTCGTTTGTCCGTGGTTTGCAATTAGTTGCTTTTATGCCCCACTGTATTGTACATTGATCATTTACTGCAACGTGGGTGTCAGTTACCTTTGTTAAACGTCCTCAGCGGGGGTGACAGAAAGTCATTATTTTCTGGCTAGGCCCTGTGCTTTCAATTAATTTTCGTCTATAGCAGGCACTTTAAACATAATTAGATCTACTAATTGAGTTTAGTATCGGACAGCGAACACTGTAAAGCGGACATTAGTGAGGAATAATAAAAAAAAATTCCAAATATATATATTTTTTCAAGGCATTCATATTGGTACATCGGTGCTTTCTTCAGAGCCCCAAACTGAGCAAAAATATGCAATTTGGTGCAGCTGCTGATACTTTTATGGCCAAAAAGTACATGTTAAATTCTGATAGCGTGTTATGTAAATAAATCGAATGAGATCTTTACCTACTTAAGTTATCAGCAGACTAGGAATATGCAACTCTGTAGTAGTCAAGGTTATATTAAAATGCTTAGTTTTATGAACACAATGTCTAGCCTCTGGTAATTTTTCTTGGGGACGCGAGCAGTACAAAATAACATGTTCCTCAAAAGCCTGATCTGTCATATTTTATTACCAATTTTAACTAGTTTTTTTTTTTAATAATGTATGGATAATCAAGTAAACCTACAGTATGTAGTAATAGCTTCAGTCCATTAAGTGTCATCTTGAAATATTACTAGCAATATAAAATGTATTTAGCTTACTCTATATCCGGATTTTTTGTAGTGAGAAATTTCACAGCGCCAAAATGCAGCAGATCCACGCTTTCCACAACTATTGGATTTTTTACAATTTAATGAAAAGGCCTTTTACTTACTAAAAAAGTATAAATTGTCAATCAGATGGAACAAAAGGCACATAAAAGGTCATGTTTATAATTTAGAGGCCTTAGAAAGTAGTGTATCAAATACATTATGACACAGTAGGCGCTGTAGGGTTAAGTAAAATGTGGCACAGCTTACCCCACTCTCCTAAAGTCTACAGTAAGTTGGGGAAAGCACATCATCTCTCATTCCAAGTTCTAGTACTCCTA
This sequence comes from Sinocyclocheilus anophthalmus, assembly GCA_018155175.1. Classification (NCBI taxonomy): domain Eukaryota; kingdom Metazoa; phylum Chordata; class Actinopteri; order Cypriniformes; family Cyprinidae; genus Sinocyclocheilus; species Sinocyclocheilus anophthalmus. The sequence goes on along the minus strand of JADLZN010008653.1, from coordinate 209,288 downwards.
TAAAGCCCTGTCTTTTCTGCTGAAATAAAGCCAATCATGAAAATAGCCATCTCTTCACACCCCTGAGTATCATTCATAAAGAGTGTGTCTCCAAAGTTCTCCATGCATGTTCAGTCTCTGGGATAGAAAGCAATTTCTTTCTCTCCTTGCTTCAGTGCAGTTGACCCAAGAGGGGAATCTCCTTAGCACAGTTAATTGGTGTTGGTTAAAAAAGCTCAATGGACGTCTACAGGAAATCGATACAGAGCTTGATCATGATTAAACAGCTCAGAGCTAAATCAGCCACTAAATCAAATGCTGACATCTATTTGCATTCATTCCATCCACTGAGACATGCAAATGTGGACGAGGGTAAAATGGGTAATTTCTGCAAATCCATTACAAGAGAAGTGTGAGAGAGACTGGTTATTACTCCATTGCTTGGCAACATTCATTGTGTTCTGCAGTCCAAAAGTGTTTATTTCATTGAAAAGTCAAACTGAAAAACTAGCATTCATTTTATAATTACTTATTATTTGTTTTATTTGCTTTACTGAATATTTGTTTCATTTGCTGATTCATAATGAATGAAAATACAATTCATTGCAAATAAGAGTACAAACTGAAATTGAAATTTTAAAATTGACCTTTATTCTGTACTGCTCAGTACTGAGACCTGACCTGACAGACATGCTCACCTCACTCTGCAGGATCATGACGGCGTGGTTGAAATGATGATGCTCAAGGGTGGCAGATGTTCCGTACAGCAGCGCTAGCGCTGACCCAGACCTTTGGGAGCACAACAGAGATCAGATCCAGAACAATTAGCACATTATGCTGCTGTACAAACACACAGGTCACACTAAATAGACTGCACTACAAAAAAAAAAAAAAATCACTTCATTAGCATTGTGTCTTGTTTTCCAGTAAAAATACCTTAAAACAAACTATATTTACTTGAGAGGTCAAAATTATGTTAAGACTATATTTTAAATGTACTTGAAGTGAATTAAGTTTTTTCATAATCCATTGGTAAATTGGGTTTTTAAAAAAGGTATTCCAGATGTAGAGCTTCTCTGGAAATGAACTATAGCATCTTATGCAAATTTCATTCTCAGATATACTGTACTTCTGTTTAAAGGTTTGGGGACAATAAGGTTGTGCAGCCAATCAGACACTCCAGAGAATTGGCACAAATTGGTCAGTCAGTAGAAGTTAGTCATATTAGACAGATGCCAACATTGACAGGTTACATGATATGCCTCATCCATGAACAACTTTACTTTTGCATGACAATTTTAGTGCTATGTTGGTACTGTTGGGTCATTATTTGATGTGCAATGTAAAATCTGGAGCCACTGACGTAATTTACATTGACAGAATGTTGCCTCACATCCTGTAAAGGCTTGGTGTTGTGCCGCGACGTGATCCAGGCAAAGTGCGGCCAGATAATAGAACACAGAAACACCCAACCATAAGCGCAAGAGTCTCGGTGTCTGTCAGCACCTCCTGGAACCCAGCAGTCTGGACCACAACAGAGAAAAATCCTCCAATACAGTGATTAAATTATGGCTTGAAAGATCATTATTGATTTAAACTATGTGCATTTACAGCTTCTACCTGAGAATATCATTACAGGCATAGTTCACCCAAAAATGAAAAAGGAGTTACTGACTCCAAACTCTTATGACGTCGCTTTTCGCAACGTTGTTTCTCCGCGCCCATACAATGAATCTGGTTGGGACAGGGGATGTGAGAGCTCCTTAAAAAGGCAAAAAAGAAACTCACACCCTTAAGAGGGTTACTCCCCCCAAAATGATAATTCTGTTATTATTTACTCACCCTCGTGTCGTTCTAAACCTATAAGACCTTTGTTAATTTTTCGGAACACAAGTTAAGATATTTTTTGATGCATTCTGAGAGCTCTCTGACCCTGCATAGACAGCAATGTAAATAAGACGATCAATGTCCAGAAATGTAGCAAGGAGATCGGTAAAATAATCCATGTGACATCAAGGGTTCAACCATGATTTTACGAAGCTACGAGAATACTTTTGTACGCAAAGAAAACAAAAATAAACGACTTTATTCAACAATTCATCTCCACCATAGCGCCATTTTGGAGAAGAAGAGAATCCACTAAAAACGAAAACAGCGTATGATATTCGGTGTCAGCCGAACCATCCCGGGACACGTTTTCTACATGTATCACGCATGATTGAACGAAACAAAGTATCCGTGTATCTCTATAGGCTTCGGTAAAATTACGGTTTAACCCCTGATGGCACATGGATTATTTTACCGATCTCCTTGATACGTTTCTGGACCTTGATCGTTCCCCGTCGCTTTACTCTTGTGTCTAGGGGATGGGTAGAGAGCTTGCACACGCATTCATCAAAAATATCTTAATTTGTGTTCCGAGGATGAACGGAGGTCTTACGGGTTTGGAATAACACGAGGGTGGGTAATTAATGACAGAATGTTCATTTTGGGGTGGTGGAGTAAGCCTGAGCCATTGAAACAACCATCATGAAGTAATCTATAAGACTTGCTGAGCATATTAACAATCAAACAATAACGAACAGATAAAGCGTATTCACTGAATATATAGCCTTCTGTCTAGGAAAAATAATACACTTTTAGCATTACTTTAAAAGGGAGTACTTATTATTACAATAACATACTTCAAAAGTGAAACTAAATGTAACATTTCGTGATCACTGCATGCTTATTGCAATTAAATGAAAATGTATTACTGTTAAAATGCATTTATTAATCAAAATGCAATCACCTGAAATGTGAGTTTTTTGAAGGCACTTAACTAGGACTTAAGTACATCTTAATATGCAATTTCGTAATGATTTTTACGGTTTTAAAATATGGGTATAGTATGCTGACTGAATGTAATACAAGGGTTGGTTGGTGGATAAAATAAAATATGCGTAACGCTCATTCTGTTGAAAATTGCAGCCAGAATGCTATTAAAAATATCTCGTAGGCAAGGCCAGTTGTAAGAGCGATTCTGCATAGCAGCGCAAAAGGCCGTGGGCTCGATTCCCAGGGAACACACATACTGGTAAAAAAATGTATAGCTTGAATGCACTGTACGTCGCCTTGGATAAAAGCGTCTGCTAAATGCATAAATTATTATTATAAAATAAGTGTTGAAACATGTCAAAAGATTGTTAAGAGATGATGCTGTAAATAAATACAAATCACTTATTATATCTTCAAGTACTGTTTTAAAAAAAATACTTTTAGGATTTGAAGTAAATAACAAGCTCACATTCAATATACTTAAGCACACTCCTTTTTCACAAGGGTTGAAGGTCTTATTTGACCATTCACTTTCATTGTACAGAAAAGAGCAGCTTAAACATTCTACTATTTTTGTGTTCCACAGAAGAAGAAGGTTTCAATTAAATCACTAAGGGTGAATAAGTGAGGACTTTTCATGTATGAGTGAACTATCAAACCACATATTTCAGGCCACTTGGATCATCATCTGTGACTTACGGTGATCATAACAAACATGCACTGCGAGACGTTAAAGGCATGCCTCCAGTTGTGATAGGCTACGGTGCGGTAGTTCTTCCTCACGGTAAGCAGCCAGCGGCACAGCACCTGAGCAGGAAAAGAAAGGCACGCTGTAGTATTCACACCATAGCTCCAGACCCTCCCTGTGTTGCCGAAACCAGCCTGCAGCACAGTCTCTCCCCCAATCCATAACCCAGCGCTCCCTGCTTCACACAGCATACATATGTAAGCAGCATTTCACTCTTCCAGTTAGTATAGGGTTGGCGTTTGGCCCCCGCTCTGATGGGGATTGGCTCACCTCATAATCAATTTTGAATTTCTGCACGACACCGAGCTCCAAAAACATCCGCAGGGAGGCAGTGATCATGGCGTCGTTGTCCAGAGAAAAGTCATTAAAGTGGAACTCATCGATCCCGAGCTCACTGCTTAGGGGAATCTTAGCAGCCTGAGACAGGAGAGGGGACAATCTCAGCAACTCCAGTAGCAAGGCAATTAAACACCAGAGTAGAGCCTGATCCACTGAGGGCTCAAACAGAAAGAGTATATTACACTCTGCCATTTCAATTATTAATACTTCATACCAAGTCTGCGACCCATCTATAAATTTTTAGGAAACGTTGGGGGCTGAGATGTTTTTTACACTTCTATCTCTCTAATGTATGAGTTTAATTTGAAGTTTTCATCACGAAAAGGTTTCTATATGCTACTGATCTGGGAATCTTATACCAACCTTTTATGGATGTGTTGTATCACACTTTGCAACACTATAGAATCTAGCTCAATCACGCTGTAAAGATAATAACGCACTGGTCATATACAGTAAGTTGTAATGCTGTTGATATTAAATTCAAATGTGCTTTATTGCATAACAGGCATTACAGCGTATTGCTAAAGCATTTGTAATATTTACAACGAATCAGATACCGAATGAATAATTTATAAAATAGGTAATTAAAGAGTGGTTTACTTTTTGCTATAGTTATAGCTTATTTAAATAGCTTTATTTCTATGCAACAGGACTTATAATACACGAAATAGCATGTGACAAAAATCAGTTTTAAATTAACATATGTCTTTTTAAAAAATTAGGTAATCAATAAAATCAATATTTTTTGGCCTTGAGACTACTTGGTATTTATTTTTTATTTACTTGAAATACAGTATACTGTCAGGTTCGTATGCAATTACCGCCTTGGGGAAAAAAGTATTTAGTCAGCTACCAATTGTGCAAGTTTTCCCACTTAAAAAGCATGCAGAGAGGCCTGTAATTTTCATCATAGTATACCTCAACTATGAGAGACAAAAAAAATCCAGAAAATCACATTGTAGGAATTTTAAAGAATTAATTGGTGAAAATTCCTCTGTAAAATAAGTATTTGTTCACCTACAAACAAGCAAGATTTCTGCCTCTCACAGACCTGTAACTTCTTCTTTAAGAGGTTCCTCTGTCCTCCACTCATTACCTGTATTAAAGGCATCTGTTTGAACTTGTTATCAGTAAAAAAGACACCTGTCCACAACCTCAAAAAGTCACACTCCAAACTCCACCATGGCAAAGACCAAAGAGCTGTCAAAGGACACCAGAAACAAAAAGTGTAGAGCCTGTAACAGGTGGGAAGACTGAATCTAGCAATAGGTAAGCAGCTTGGTGTGGAAGAAAATCAATGGTGGCCACAGCAAAGTATTAGAAATGGAAAACCAAAAGCATACAAATACTGCCACTGATAATCTCCCTCGATCTGGGCTTTACGCAAGATCTCACCCCGTGGGGTCATAATGATCACAAGAACTGTGAGCAAAATTCCCAGAACCACACGGGGGGACCTAGTTAATGACCTGCAGAGAGCTGGGACCAAGTAACAAAGGCTACCATCAGTAACACACTGCGCCGCAGGGACTCAAATCCTGCAGTGCCAGACATGTCCCCTTGCTTAAGCCAGTACATGTCCAGGCCGTCTGAAGTTTGCTAGAGAGCATTTGCATGATCCAGAAGAGGATTGGGAGAATGTCATATGGGCAGATGAAACCAAAATAGAACTTTTTGGTTAAAAACTCAACTTGAGGAGAAAGAATTCTAAGTTGCATCCAAAGAACACCATACCTAATGTGAAGCATGGGGGTGGAAACATCATTGGGGCTGTTTTCTGCAAAGTGACCAGGACGACTGATCCGTGTAAACGGATGAAAGAATGAATGGGGCCATGTATGGTGAGATTTTGAGTTAAAACCTCCTTCCATCAGCAAGGGCAATGAAGATGAAACGTGGCTGGGTCTTTCAACATGACAATGATCCCAAACACACCACACGGGCAACGAAGGAGTGGCTTCGTAAAAAGCATTTCAAGGTCCTGGAGTGGCCAAGCCAGTCTCCAGATCTCAACCCCATAAAAAAATCTTTGGAGGGAGTTGAAAATCCGTGTTGCCCAGCGACAGCCCCAAAACATTACTGCTCTAGAGGAGATCTGCATGGCCAAAATACCAGCAATAGTGTCTGAAAACCTTGTGAAGACTTACAGAAAACGTTTTGACCTCTGTCATTGCCAACAAAGTATTGAGATGAAATTTTGTTATTGACCAAATACTTATTTCCACCATAATTTGCAAATAAATTCTTTAAAAATCCTACAATGAGATTTTCTGGATTTTTTTTCTCATTTGTCTCTCATAGTTGAGGTATACCTATGATGAAAATTAAAGGCCTCTCTCATCTTTTTAAGTGGGAGAACTTGCACAATTGGTGGCTGACTAAATACTTTTTTTCCCCACTGTATGAAAATAAGGAACAGTAAAAAGTAACATAAAAAGATTACGCAAAAAAAAAATAGTAATATTGTGAAATATTATTACAATTTTAAAAAGTTTTCTATTTTAATATATCTTAAAATATAGTTTATTTCTGTGATGGCAAAGCTGATTTATCATTACTCCAGTCTTCAGTGTCACATTGAAATCAGAAATCATTGTAATATGCTGATTTGGTGCTCAAGAAACATTTCTGATTATCAATGCTGAAACAGTTGTGCTGCTTAATATTTATGGATTGTGATACATTTTTTAAAGATTCTTTGATATACAGAAAGTTCAAAAGAACAGCATTTATTTGAAATAAAAAATTTTGTAACATTATTAAAAATGTGTTTACTGTCACTTTTGATAATTTTGCATCATTTCTGAATAATACTAAAAAAACTTTACTGACACATGATTTTTGAATGATATAGTAAATAGACCAGTGGTCAATAATGTTTCAACATCTAAAACTTTACATATAAATAATGAATTTAAAACATTAGTATATTTTCAGTGCTGAGGAGTCTAGTTTGTATGGACTTAAATTACATATTTTAATCTTACCTTCAGTCGATCAACCTCTGCCTTGGAGCATGTGGCATGATAAGACAGCATCTGGAAAAGACAGAAACAACAATACACTGTGCACACTATGTAACCATACCACACGTGCACAATAAATTCTCTCTACTGGTCTGACAGATTTACTGTATATGCAGGCAAAAAATGTAACTATTATGTTAATGAGCAGTTTAAAACATAAAAAGAAATACCAATAAGAGATATTACTCACATCTAGAGCCACAGACTGCTTGGCCCAAGTCTTTTTAACCTGGTTATACATCATTGTGTTGTTAATGCCCAGACCACAGAAAATAACAAATGCCTGTGAGGAACAACGGAAATTAAAATTACTCATGCGTATGATTTATGACAGCATCAGTAATGTAAGTAAGTATGTAAGGCTCTAATTCACTTATAAAATATTGATTGGCCATTTTATTCCAACATCTAATATTTGAATTAAGTCACACCTCAAATAACCTTTGATCGGCATCATTAAATGTCTTCCTGTCCAAGCGATTCAGAATCTGGGCAACACCTAATGAAAGTAAGCCATTATTTTAGTTGTTGTTTTTGTGGGTTTGTATATAAGCAGTTGTGTGGGGAAACTCACCAATAATCTGATGTGTCCGATTCCAGATGGGGACACATAAAACTGATCTGATATGAAAACCAGAAGCCTGGTCCGCCTGAGTAGGAAACACAATGCTTGCATGATACATGTGTGTGTGTTGTGTGTGTGGTGTGTGTCTGTGTGTGTGAATGTGAGTGAGTGAGCGCGCGTGTGTGTGTGTGTGTGAGAGTGTGTGGTTGTGTACGCGTTTTGTGGACCAATTATGAGGACATTTTTTTCCCCCCAAAAAATTTGTATAATGACCAAAGGTATGACATAGGTATTACAAGGAGAAGGTGACCTTTCAGGACATTACCCCATGTCCCCACTTTTCAAAACGCATATAAATCACACAGAATGGAGTGTATTGAAAATCTGAAATAGCACAACGTTTCCTGTAAGGGGTAGGTTTAGGGGTAGGGTTGGTTGTTAGGGCATAGAAATTACGGGCTATACAGTATAAAACCATTACGCCAGGGATGTCCCCACTTGTCACAAATGTAAACTGGGTGTGGTTTGTTTGCTTTAGTAGACTGGGTTATATACAGGGGAGGAAAGATTCACGGACCCCCTTCAAAAAAATTTTTTTCACCGATGTTATATGCAGCCATTTGCTAAAATCATTTAGTTCATTTTTTTCCTCATTAATGTACACCCAGCACACCATATTGACAGAAAAACACAGAAATTGTTGACATTTTTGCAGATTTATAAAAAAGAAAAACTGAAATATCACAATGGTCCTAAGTATTCAAACCTTGAAACTTCCCCAGTATTTAGTAGAAGCACCCTTTTTGATCTAATACAGCCATGAGTATTTTTAGGAAAGATGCAACAAGTTTTTCAAACCTGGATTTGGTGATCCTCTGCCATTCCTCCTTGCAGATCCTCCCAGTTCTGTCAGGTTGGATGGTAAACGTTGGTGGAAACAGCCATTTTTAGGTCTCTCCAGAGATGCTCAATGGGTTTAAGTCAGGGCTCTGGCTGGACCATTCAAGAACAGACACAGAGTTGTTGTCAAGCCACTCCTTCGTTATTTTAGGTGTGTGCTTAGGGTCATCGTCTTGTTGGAAGGTAAACCTTCGGCAAAGTCTGAGGTCCTGAGCACTCTGGAGAAAGTTTTCATCCAGGATATCCCTGTACTGGGCCGCATTCATTTTTCCCTCGATTGCAACCAGTCGTCCTGTGCCTGCAGCTGAAAAACACCCCCACATCATGATGCTGCCACCACCATGCTTCAGTGTTGGGACTGTATTGGACAGGTGATGAGCAGTGACTGGTTTTCTCCACACATACTGCTTATAATTAAGGCCAAAAAGTTCTATCGTGGTCTCATCAGACCAGAGATCTTATTTCTCACCATCTTGGAGTCACTCAGGCGGGTCTTTCATGGTATGGCACTGAGGAAGAGCTTCCGTCGGGCATCTGCCATAAAGCACCGACTGGTGGAGGGCTGCAGTGATGGTTGATTTTCTACAACTTTCTCCATCTCCCGACTGCATCTCTGGAGCTTAGCCACAGTGATCTTTGGGTTCTTCTCTCACCAAGGCTCTTCTCCCCTGTTAGCTCAGTTTGGCCGGACGGCCAGCTATAGGAAGGGTTCTGGTCGTCCCAAACGTCATCCATTTAAGGATTATGGAGGCCACTGTGATCTTAGGAACCTTAAGTGCAGCAGAACTTTTTTTTGTAACCTTGGCCAGATCTATGCCTTTCCACAATTCTGTCTCTGAGCCCTTCAGGCAGTTCCTTTGACCTCATAAATCTCATTTGCTCTGACATGCACTGTGAGCAGTAAGGTTTATATAGGCAGGTGTGTGGCTTTCCTAATCAAGTCCAATCGGTTTAATCAAACACAGCTGGACTCAAATGATGTTGTAGAACCATCTCAAGGATGATCAGAGGAAATGGACAGCACCTGAGTTAAATAAATAAGTGTCACAGCAAAGGGTCTGAATACATATGACCATGTGATATTTCAGTTTTTATTTTAATAAATCTGCAAAAATGTCAACAATTCTGGGTTTTTCTGTCAATATGGGTGCTGTGTGTACATTAATGAGGAAATTAAATTAACTTAAATGATTTTAGCAAATGCTGCACTTTGGTAAGAGGAAAAAATTTTAAGGGGGTGTGAATAGCTTTCCGTACCCACTGTACATGCGTCTTAAGGTGGCTAGCAGTCTTGCATGAAAAAAGAAATGTGTCCTTAATTGTTATTGAATGTGCTACTTTTTAGTGTGTGATTTTTTCCATCTCTTTCTCATTTTTTCTAAAAATTTCGCTCTCTATTTAAATAGAAACAACCTTGTACGTGGGAAATAAGAAATCATTTTTGATTTTTTTTTTAAATGCCACTGAAGTGTTCTTAAAGAAAGTACACTTTTATTCCTAATTATTACTTTACACATAAAAGTGCACTTTGTAATCAAGGACCAAATACAGGCTTAATTTAAAATACATTTCACATCAGTTTATTTTTTTTGGTCATTCTTTAAAGAAGTACATTATGTTGACTGCACTGAACTAAATACTTATGCAACTGTAAAATCTGATATAATTTAAATAGACAAAATATTTTAAAAGTTTCAATAGACATGCATTTACGTTTTACTTTACCATAAATGCTTGCCAGTACATTTGGCAGTACACTAATCAATTCGACAATTAAAGTTATTCAAAGTAATTATAAAATTACATATTAATATGTACTTGAGTCCTACTGAAGTGGGTAAAAAAGCACTCTTAAGTTAAACTAATTGTATTTAATATTAATTGTATACTATAATACCTGTTCATTTAATTGTAATGCAAAACATTACAGTCAGCCTACACTTAAGTATATAATTTTAAAGCATATTTTTCCATAATAAGTACTTTTTTTTTTAAGTATGCTTAAGTGTACCTCTTTTTCACAAGTGCATACTACCTAGATGACTGCTGCTAGTATGCTTGTTTAGACTCAACTGGCAGCATGAGAGAGATGTGGGCTTGGAATCATACTTTGGTTTGGGCCAAGTGATCAGCATGAAACTGGTCTGTGAGGGTGTGTCCTGCTCACCTCAGCCTCAAAGCGGGGATCCTGACAGACGTCACTGATGTTAACAGGCAGCCCGGTTGATGCTACCAACTCAGCAATGCTGTTATTGATCAGCCAGTCCGAGCAAGACACCTTCTCCATGCTGACTTCGTCAAATGCACACACATACACACAAACACACATACTGAGCATGGTATACATTAGCTGGCATCCCGCTTACCTTACATATACTAAAAAATAAAATTTAGCAGTTTGTCAAATTAATAGTCCTGTCTCACCTGATGTCATGATCAACGCTGCACAGTGGAGACATGAGCTCAAACGTCTGGGAGAACTTTACTACCTATGAATACAGTGAGAGAACAATTAGGTTTTGATATTTTCTGAAGAAAATTTGAGCAGTGTTTGCTGTAAAACACTTGCTGTAAAGCAATGCTAGGGTCATTTCAAGGTGTTCATGGTGCCCTCTACTGGATGAACGGTACACATAGTCAGTGACAACTATGCACAAAATACAAGTCACCTGCAAAGAAAAAGTACAGACTGTTTTTTTTTTATAAAGTCTAGCTATATGGAGCACTACAGTGATGACGTATTTTGTAGGCCAACCCAGAAATTAACATCACCCAGATTCCCTTGACAAAAAGTTCAATAGGATTTGATTTTTCCATTGGCTTTTGAATTGTTGAGGAATAAGCTATATGACCAACAAAAGTTTAAAATTCTTAGATGTTAAGTACATCATGATAATCTTCACAAATGAAGACAACTGTTATGAATTTTGAAGCCTGAATAAAATCACCAGAAGTAAAAACTACAGTCGCATGACTTTAAATTGACAATCACTAAGCTTCTAACAACTCTTTCAGTCTTCATTTAAAAAAAAAAAATTAAACGTTTGAGATAGAATAGTTTGCAGGAGCGTGATTATAAATACAACGAGGCTGTAAAAGTGGACTTAGATGCGTAGATGTGTCTTCCTGTTCAGCGTAATGACGTTTAATGTCCTCAACAACCTCTTTATTCCCATTTAGCTACTTGTTAGAAACCAACTTTTTAAAAAGCTTTAAAAAACCACAAAGTGGTAATACGGATGTATTTAACGTCATACATGAAATCATCAAAATATCTTAAAGGGATATTTCGCCCAAAAATGCAGATTCTGTCATTAATTACTCATCCTCACGTCGTTCCAAACCCATAAGACCTCCGTTAATCTTCGGAACACAAATTAAGATATTTTTGATGTAATCCAACCTGACCCTGCATAGACAGCAATGCAACTACCACATTCAAGGCCAAGAAAGGTAGTAAGGACATCGTTAAAATAGTCCATGTAACATAAGTGGTTCAACCGCAATGTTATAAAGCTACGAGAATACTTTTTTGCGCAAAATAAAAATAAATAACGACTTTATTCAACCATTTCTTTTCTTCTGGGTCAGTCTTCAATGCGCCTTCACGAGAGTATCGTGATGCATGCGTGTGCATTTCTCCTTGTAAACAGGTTTGGAACGACATGAGGGGGAGTAATTAAAGGGGTCATATGATGCATATGATTTTTCCTTTCTCTTTGGAGTTACAAGCTCTTGGTTGCATAAAGAAGATCTTTAAAGTTGCAAAGACTAAAGTCTCAACACCAAAGAGATATTCTTTATAAAAGTTAAGAGTTAGCCACACCCTCCTAAAACACCTCGTTTAAACACACCCCCACATGTCTACGTCACTGTGTGTGAAGATTTGCATAATGCCGCCCAAATGTTCATGCAAAGAAAGAAAGAAGGCGTAACTTTTATTCTTTCTGTAGTATTGTTGTTGCCGCCGCCACCAGGTCGTGAAGGCGCTTGTGTGTTTCGTTGTGAAAGCGAAAACTACTTAGTTTGGCCTTCCCAAATGAGGATGATATCCGCTTCGTCATGCTAGAGCTGATCCGTGCTGGTCGCTGAGGAAATACGTAAACTTTGCGCTGTGGATCGCCGGATCAACTTTCACCGTGGACGAAGCGGGATCCAGCCCGGGTCGTCAAATGTGGTTGCCGCAAGCCTCCTTCTTCGAATCCGCCAGCCGCTGCTCACTCTAGCCCGCAGTGTGTTTTGTGTGAAAGCGAAACTACTTGTTTGGCCTTCCAAAAGAAGACGATAAGTTTCTATAAGTGGGGGCAGTTCCAAATTTGCAAGGACAGTCTGGCTCTTCTGGGTCACGGCCTTTAAGTAAGTTTTTATATTTAAAGAATTTGCCACTGATGATTCAAACGCGAGTTTTTTGAGCAGTGTAGAGTAGCGCTTTGTTTGTCATTTCTCCGATCACAAATTCAGATATGGTTTTATGTTTACACGGCACAATATGCAACGCAAAGCGTAAAAACACAGTACAAGTCATTACAATCAGTAATTATGTCACCACTGGATACAACAAATGCCTCATTTACAATGGGTTTTAATGTTTTTGTCTCATCGCTCATCACAGTATGGTAAGGGGCGTAAAACATTTCCATCACACGCTTGAGGTATACTTTAATGACAGAATTTTTATTTTTGGGAGAACTATCGTGTGTAAACACCTGTGTAGCCCTAGACCACATTACACACAGAGGACGAGTCCCGGGGGGCACAGTTCAGAGACCGCTACTATAAGGTGAACGACATGTCAATAGCGCAAGCTGCGTAGGGCACCCCGACACCACACCAACGGGGCACCCCTGGAATCAGAAAGATGATGCTTTTTAATTTTAGCTGTGTTGTTTGAATTCAGTGGTGTGAATAGTGGTTATGAAAACTGTAGTGAATTATCCTTTCTAGTTTACATGTGTGTTGCGTTTGCATCCTGTCACCTTATAGGGAAAAAGTCAAGCAAATTCCAATGTGAATGTAAATGTCTCTATAGTCGTGTCTGCGAGACTAAAAACACAGAGGTGGAAAGGTACCGAGGCGACGTGGTAAGCGACAATGTGTCTCAATGCGCTGTTCACTGACGCACGATTCGGGCCGGCAGGAGTGACAACACGGCACAAATGCGTTTTCACACTTGCAGCAATAATCCCTCTATACCCTCATACCCTCACCCCACATACTAGACGATCGGCTAGGATCGGCACTGACAAACAAGATGCGTGTTTGACAATAAAGTACTAATGTAATAAGCCAAGATGAGGAGGCCCGATGACCCTTAGTGTTTTAAAGGGTTACCTTCGTTCATCTTCGGAACACAAATTAAGATATTTTTTATGGAATCTGAGAGTTCTCTGACCCTCCATAGACAGCAAGGATATTACCATGATCAACGCACAGAAACGTAGCAATGACATCTGTAAAATAGTCCTTGGTGACATAAGGGGTTCAACCGTAATTTTACAACGCTACGAGAAAACTTTTTGTGCGCAAAGAAAACTATAATAATATAACTTATTCAACAGTTCTTCTCCCCAAGTTACTGTCTTCTGCCATTTTGGAGAGTACCCCAGAACGTAATCAACGTAATCAGTGTTGTTTACATTCAGAAGACAGCGCACACATGCTGAACGTAAACAATGGTGATTACGTTGATTACGTTCTGGTAATATCCTTGCTGTCTATGGAGGGTCAGAGAGCTCTCAGATTCCATCAAAAATATCTTAATTTGTCTAACGGGTTTGGAACGACATGAGGGTGAGTAATTAATGACAGAATTTTCATTTTTGGATGAACTGTCCCTTTAAGAATGGTGGAAGGTGGAAAGGATGGAGAAAGATAAGAAAACACACAAAATAAGGATGGACCAAAATTGTGCCAGAAAAGAAAACTAAAACTAAAAAGGCGATCTCACAGGAGAGTGGATGTCTTCTAGCAGAAGCACAGAGCAGCGCTCACACTGCAGCAATGTCAGCGCACGCTGCATGATCTTTCTGACGATCTTCTCCAGGTCCGTCTGCTCCTCAAACAGATCATTCACCACCTCCAGCAGGGCCTTGAGGAACATCAGCAACAGCTCGAAATGTATTCAGATAACACAGGCCTTCAAGCAGATTACTAAATATATTAAACCTTGAAACCTGAGGATTGTAAACAAGCTTACAAAATCAAGCAGCACACTGTCTGAGACGCCTAGAAGTCTAGAGGCAGATTTTAAAATCAGTCTGAAAAACTGGGTTTTATTCAACAACATTTCTGCAGGTCTTGACTCACTCTGCTCCTCTCATACTCCTTGCGGGATTCGGAGAAGAGTTTGGCGTTGGAGATCGATATTCCACAGAATGGTAGATACATTTGAAGCACCTGTAGAGAGAAGTGTAATGCTTTCAAAGCTTTAGTTTGATTGATGCATGACGGTGAGGTATTGAGAGGGGAAAAAAAACAGCAGGAGGACTGGAGGCATCACATCAGTTCATCAGTTTATTTCTAGGGCATTTATAACAGAACAGCCTGTGTATCTGCTTTCAGTGCTGCTTGGCATAAATAATTCTAAAGAGAAATGCTGTGCTATTAATTACTATCTATAGAGAGCTGTTTTGAAGCAGCAATGAAAGTGAAGGGCTGAGATGTGCGGGTACAGACTGACTTGTGCCCAGAGACTGCAGTACTGGATCTGCTACACTGAAATGTAAGATTCTGAGGTATGACATTCACATGTGCTGATTTAGCCAATGACAAAGATGACCTCTGTTCTGAGAACAATTTAGAGCAGGCGAATTCCAAATGGTGGTATTGCACCCTTGACAGGCATGGGACGTCATTTTAGGGGCATTCCAAAAGAAAGTGAATAACTAAATTCCCTTCATTAAGGACCTTTTCACGAGTGGTATAATAAGTTCACTTCAAGGAATTTTATAATTTATGGTCATGTGATGACCTCCAATTGTTACCTTAAAGGGCTATTTCTACCTGATTTCACCCATAAACTGTAGCTTTGTTAGTATAAATTACTGTATTTAGGTTGATTCAACAAAATTAAATAATATTCCAGACTTAAAATCAGTTAATTTAGATATTTCTGTTTTTAGGTTACCATTTTTTTTCAGGGTAAGAACAGCTAATGGGAGGAAGGACGCCGCATCACATTGCACCGGAAAAAAATAGTAACCTAAAAAAAAATGTGCTTCATGTGGAAACATCTAAATTAATTGATTTTATTTAAATAAAAAATATTATTTAACATTACTGAATCAACCTAAACAAAGTAGGTTTCACCAACAAAAATACAGAGTTCTGGCATGAAACTCCAGATGGCGCTGTCTGATAGGTCTAACTCAATCTGACCTAATGACATCATTATCACATGGCACAGCTGATTGGTTCTCTCCTTTATCAGTAGCAAATTAGCTCGCTGCTCAACATTCAAATATATGACTAGTGCTTGCCGTAGCAGTTGCAGCCGGACTTCAGAAACCCTCCACCTTCCCCATCTCCACCTGTATAGATCTGCTACGAGGTGATTCATACATGCTATATGGGGGTTATTTCATGCATGGATATTTCAAGCCAAAAAAAAAAAGGGGCCCCAATATTTCGTTACATGCTCACAGCAGCATGTTGTGGATGTATTGTCAGTAGCAAGTCTCAGTACCTGCTCTGCCGCGGCAGCAGCAGCAGCGTCGCAGATCTATTCCAAATACAGTAACATTGTTATGTACATTACCATGCCAA
This sequence comes from Sinocyclocheilus anophthalmus, assembly GCA_018155175.1. Classification (NCBI taxonomy): domain Eukaryota; kingdom Metazoa; phylum Chordata; class Actinopteri; order Cypriniformes; family Cyprinidae; genus Sinocyclocheilus; species Sinocyclocheilus anophthalmus. Next base: position 193,150 of record JADLZN010008653.1, on the reverse strand, counting down.
TCCATCCGAGAGTTGTCATGACAGAACTAAATTTAAGGGTAAGATCATGTAGATATAGCTCTTTAACGTAACAATTGCTGGTTACCTCTTTTTACAGTACCATTCCAGGTGAAGATAATGTCTAAATGACATTGTTTTATAATGCTCCCCACACCAAGTGCACTTCAAACAGCTTCATGCTCCCTCCAAAGTTGCCACTTCAAAGGTTCTGCCCTTTGGAGTGAGTAGGGCATAGGGATTCACTCTTCCAGTTGGAATTTTCCAAATATCAGTTCTAGATTTGATATATGCAGTAACTCAATAAAGGTGCAAAATGGCCACAGGGCTTCAACTGGTTATGGTCCTGTTATCAAATAAATCTTCAAATACAAATAACTAATTTTCTAGAACTACTTGTACTCCAGCATAGCAGGATATTCGCCAAGGTGCTAATTCATCGATCTCTTTTGATTTAGCACAGCAATTACATTCACACTCTAGAGCAGGGCTGTCCAAACTCGGTCCTGGAGGGCCTGTGGTTGTATGAAGAGTTAGCTCACAAATGCATGAACAACAACTGACTGAAGTTTCTATGCCTCGTTATGGCCGTGTAGTTGGTTCAGGTGTGTTTAATTAGGGTTGGAGCTAAACTCTGCAGGACCGAGTTTGGACAGCCCTGCTCGAGAGTTTCAGTACCAGTTAAAGTTTTGGTTGGGCAATATAGTTATAGGCACCTGGAGAATGTAACAGGCTATAAATCCACTAGCTGGAGCAGATGCTTTAGAATATAATATCAGCATGAAGCCAAGAGAAAAGGAGAACAAAGCTTATGTACCTTCTCATCGTCCTCTGTGAATGGAGTTCCGCTGGGGTTCTTGTTGATGGCCTGCACTACACCGATGACTTCACCATCACTGTTGCGGATGGCCATGCACAGAATGGACTGAGTCTTATAGCCTGTCAGCTTGTCGATTTCATCACTGAACCGATGGTCCTACACAGTACAAAGGAGGCACAACATTGTGGCTAGATGCAAAAATTAACATGCATTCATTATGACAAGTTACTGTATTGTTATAGAAAATAATTGTTAGAGATAATAATTAGATAATGCAATACAGTAGATAATAATTGTAAAAGAAAATCTGTTGATAATTGGGATGTTTTGATTTATTTTTGATTTATGTTATTATAAAAAGACTACTTTTGAAAAATTTAACATTTTTCTTTTTTTTGCGCATCAATCCCAAATCCACTTATGTACTTTACCTCATTCAAATCTAACTCAGGATGACTTGGAGGGGAGAAAAAAAAAAAAAAAAAAAAAAAAAAAAAAAAAAAAAAGGAAAAAAAAAAAAAAAGAAAAAAAAAAAAACAAGAAAAAAAAAAAAAATAAAAAACAAAGCGTCTTCGAGTTGGTACACTTTATTTTTGCAAGTTGGCCGATAACGTCTAACTGTAATAACGTTAAAATTTGCCGTAAACTAGCCCTAGATACATGACGATCCTCTAACCCTAAACCAAATCTAATTTCAAACCTATATTAAGTACACGCTGTTATTTAATATTACTCAGTACGTAATTACACTGTATCAAGGACACCTTAAAAATTGTAATTGTAACTTTACAATGGGGAATGGGAAAAACTACAAGAAAATGTATTTGTAGTTGTTGAATTTCAGATTAATCTTGTAGCATATTACATCACTGTTTTGGGATTTGGGGACAAACTGCATTCATTGCCACCAAAAGCATAAAATTCCAACTGAGTGATAGGATAGTGGCAAATTCATTGCACTGCATCAATGGATCTCTTCTGACCACAGTGTACTAGGGAAGGCTTGCCTGTGGCCATGATATAATGATGTGTACGCACGACTGGTAGTGTGTATTTGAAGATGGGGAAACAGCCAACACTGTAATCGAGATATCTTCACATGGGGAATGCTAAATTCTTGAAACTTTTGACATAATCAAAATAATCAGACAGCGACTCAAAGCCGTGGCTGCAGAAACTGTAGAAATCACAAATCTTTAAAGGCACATCTATTTTATCCTCCATACTCAAGGTTCATATTTTTGCCATAGCTGTTGGGTAAACAAGAGAGCAAGCTAAACTACTGAATATAATGAAGGTAGATTTGATTTGAAATACTGATCTTGGGGCAAGCTTTTATGTGTCTTTTAAATGTTATGTGTTGGCCAAAACAGTGATTTTAGATTTTTGCGTCAACTCTTAAAATGTTGCCGTTTCATGAATAGTTTTGTTTCATAATTATTTTACTCTTTAAATGTAGCTAAAAGTCTATAATAGACTGTTTAATGGCAGATTCCATTGTGACAACTTACACCAATATAGTGTGACAACATGCTCCCCTACTGGCAGGTCAATGTTGATTGAATTGTTTCTTATCTCAATAGTTGTTATTGCTTTTTTTGTAGCCAAGACCTACTGTATACGCCTACATTATTTCATTATTCTAAAATGAACCTATACCTGAGAAATATTCACTGGAGTAAAAATTGTGACAACCAGCCCCAGGCTCCTCAATAACTTTTTTTATGTATTGTATTTTTTATGTATTGTACACTGCATATAAGTCCCTGGCGCAAGCTGTCAGTTTTTGTCTTGCTCGAAGTGAATTATAACTAGAGTTAGCCAAACGTCAGTTGTGCAAATGAAAAATAATAATTCCATAAAGTTTAAAACCCCTGTTGAAAAGGACATGCTTTAAAAAAAACTCTCAACCTTTTGCTTCGACGTCCTTTGGGTTAAACCATCAAACCCCTTAAAATAATTCGCAACCAATGACTGCGTAATTGTCTGTATTATTAGTTGCAGTTCTACCTCGTATGCGTTCGGGATGTTGACGGTTTCTCCGTGTTCTGCTACATAACCTATGATGCCTTTTCCCCACGGAACCTGCACCTCGTTTGAGTACAGAGTGCTAGAAGAGGGTCGCACCGTCGTACCCGAGTGCACATCAAAAAACTTGGACACCAGCGTCCTCTTATGAGACGGTCCCTCCACTAGGAAAAGCGAACACCTGTCTGCGTTCACCATGATGCACACATTGATAAGAATCTTGTAGCTGAGGTTCGTCATGTCAAGTTCGTTAGAAATGTCCTTAACCAGCTCGAGGAAGAACTCCCTCTCGTTGGACTCTTTGAGTCTGTATTTGTAGTCAATGGCGCTGGAGGCATACTGAGGCACGTTCACCCGGGACTCGAGCAGCGCGCTCAAGATGTGCGCCGTAGTCGGCGGTAACGAACTGGCTTTCCGCAGCAGCGCGCGCCGTCGCATACTCGACTGGGACTCGTGAGCCGTGAGACTGACGTGCTCGTCGTAGGTCCGGTGCGCAGTCATCGCTTTGGAGCGGGCGAAGTTCCTGCGGAGCTCCATGTGGGACGATCTGCGCCTCAGTCCGTCGGGGTTCGTGGGCCAGAAGGGATCCCTTACGACCCCGCGTTTCTCCTCCGCAGGAGAGGTTTTGGACGGCTGATGCTCTTTGAGCCACCTGCTCAGGGTGTCACATTTTCCCTTCCTGACGAGATATTCCTCGAAAAGCTCCGGATGGCAATCCAAAAATGCCTCCACGTCGGAAAAATCAAAAGTTGTCATGTCGGCACAGCCACAGCCAAATTGTTGTGGAGTCGTCTACAGTGTAGCTACTGCTGCACACACTTCACACGTCCATCTGCCATTCACATATCACTGTTCTCCAGCCTTCCTCCTCGCAGTCTTTTATGAGGCTCGTGGAGATGAACAGTGAAATAAATAATTAAATATGACTGATGCGCGATGACGTTGAAGTATAATAAGCAATTTTGTTCAAGCAGTTGGCAGGTAAGATGCAGATTTCCTCTGGGAGGGACCTAAATAAACATGAAAGCAAACGAATAGTTGTCTGTTCATTGTGTCTGTGATTGGAAATGGATGTTTCTTTTTGTGTGTCTAGTGGAAGTTTAATGAATCTGTTTTTGTTTCGTGAAGTTCTTTTTATATGGTGTGTAGTAACAGACAAATAGAGAGAGAGAGAGAGAGAAAATGTGTTGTAATACATTCCTTAATTAAACATGTTTGAAGTAGCCCCAGTCTGAAAATAATGGCTGCTTTCATTTGTCATTAAAAATCTATCCATATTATGTATGTTCCAACTGGTTGAATAGCCCATTATTTCTGTTTGCACAGTCATTATGAATGTAATATTACAAAACCCGTGTGAATTGAAATTTGTATTGTTTTATTGTTGCTGATGGGAAATTTGTCTTGGGCTCTATGGTGCTGTACACATACACAAGACATCCTCACACTTCTTCAAATCATCAAGTCAATAAGAGCAGTAAATATTAATACCATTTGCCAGATGCCAAAGCGACTTGAGTTCATGGATTCACTGGAAATCATACCCAGGAGCTTGATATTGCTCTACTGTTTGAACTACAGGAACACTGAAAAATCATTACAAAAAAATAAATGCAAACATAAAACAATATTTGCCATAAAATAATACCTTTCAGAACAGTATATGGACCATTCAAATAACTTAACACTAAATAAATAGGGTGAACTATGCAAAGTGGAGAAGTTTTTTTGTACATTTGCAATTAAGCACTGATAAAAGCTTTTTTATTTATTTATTTTTTTTAGCAAAAGTGGGATAGTAATTGTAGAATTACAGGAAATGAGTGTGCAGCTTAAATACAATATCACATTTAAAGCAATTTCTTCTATAAAAAGTGACAAAGAAATCAGTATATGTGTCAGCATGAAAATTATGTCAGCTTAAACTGTTTTTTGGAACATAGTGGCTGGTTTATACCAGCCCTAACCACCTTGATCAGTTGAACAATTTTGAAAAAAAGTGTCCCACTTGGCCTAAAACAGTACTTAAAACTGTAAAGTATTGTTGTATATCTGCAATAATTGACCATGCAATCAGCTTTAAAAACCATCATAAATGGTGATCATCTATGATGATGTCAAAGAAAAACATTTTCAGGAAGACAAAGAAATCTTTGCCTATGTAAATGAGTATATGAAGTTTGTTATTTCCCATCTGTTTTGGTTAACAGTTCACCATTGCATGTCTTCTTCTATACTAGTTATTTCACTCACTCACTGACGCACATAGACCTTCACTTCTCCTGAATAAGGCATTGTGTGCTTGTTTAGCTGCTTTTATTCCAACTGAACTCTTTCTGACATTGTTGCTTCTATGCTGTTAAAACCACATTTTTTTCTGACAAAGAATGCAACTGTGAACTGGTTCTGCTTTGCGATAATTATCTCCTCAGCTTTAACTCGAGCAATTTCTGGGATCTGCCCAGAGAGAGTTATATGATTTAATTAACATTTTAATCTTTTATCCTGTGTAATACAGGTCTTCAATAAACAATTTAATCCGATTCTGGGATTGTAGCGTACAAATGCAACACATTAGCCAGGAGGTGTTTGCTTACACTCCATCAAAGAACCCCCATGGTGTTCCTCAGAGCTTGATAGGTTAATCACTTAAGCGCATTTAAATGGTTGCTGGTATGTATTTAAGCTATACCAGCTGATGTTCATTAGTAAGATAAGGCACTGCTGCAGCCTTGATGTTTAAAGCAGCTTCTAAAGGCCTGCAGCAGTATATTCTGACACAGACTAATGAGACCTGTTCTCCATAGTTGAGTATTAACAAGCAACCAAGGGATACAACAGTAGGAGATGTAATACAGCAACCCCTCTGAAGAGAAGGGCGGTAATTGGTCACTGAACTTAAGTTTGGCGTGTGTGCTAAATCCCCGCTTTTCTCGAAAACTTTGACAAGGTCCCTGGAGGATCCCAATTAAAGGTGTAATACTGAATATATTGTTCAGCATAGCCTTATAAATAAGGCCGGTCAGTGTAAGTGCTTGGCAAGCAGTTGGCGGTGCATCTGGACAGGGTCTGGTCTATTGAGCTGTGTGTTCACGTTTTGATTGAACACCACATGGCAAATATTCATGCAAAGACAGTGACTGGGAATTTTTCATGAGGTGTGTACATTTTCGAAAACAACAGGGTAGATTAAATGTATGTTAATGTAATGTATGATAAGGGATGTAATCTGATGATGTTCATGTAAGACTGAACTGTGGAAGTGAAGAGTTTCAGAACCATGGACAGCTCTCCTGCGGTTTTAAATAGAGAACAATGATGATGAGTTATTCACTAGGTGGGATTAAATTTAGAAACCTAAAGGAAATATCAAACAAGCACACAAGCCGTTAAAAAGACGTTTCTAGCATTAAAGCTAACTGAATAAACAATGGAGCTTCTACTTTTCATTATGATGGCAAAATGCAATATGTGGCTATTGTGCACAGGTCTGCATTTTTTTTTAATCACCTGAAACACAAAAATGAATTGAGCTGACTGTTTTTCAGGAGTAAGTATAAGATTCACTCTTATTTCTGCTGATTTTACAATGGATGGAAAATTAAGGAGAGAGCAAGGCAATGTTTTTTATATACTAGCAGAATATTTAGTGTCTTGAGAACAGGCAAATGTAAAATAACTATAGTAAGCAGAGCTGCATCCATTCCTTCAGTTTATTAATTCTCTGTAAATAAACTTTATGTTTGAATATGCTTAAAAATGATGACATAATTTTTTTTTAATGTTATTGCTGGAATCTTAAAGCAATAGTTCACCCCAAAATAGAAAAAGTTGCTGAAATTGTACTCACCCATGAGCTATTCAAGATCTAAGTGAGTGTTTTCTTCATCAGAGCAGATTTGGAGAAATGTAGCATTACATCACTTGCTCATCAATGGATCCTTTGCAGTGAATGGGTGCCGTCAGAATGGGTCTGGATATCTGGATATAAAAAAAAAAAAAAACATCCACATACAATACAATACAGTACAAACATACAATAATCCACAATATCTTGTGAGGCAAAAAGTTGCATTTAAATAAACAAATCCATAATTACAAACATTTGAGTATGCAAACTATGAGTCATAATCCATAATATTGCTTTCTCCAGTGAAAAAGTCGTCTTGTCTGAAACAGGAGAGAAATATGAAAAGGTCAAACTCCTTTTAGAAGCAAAAATATTCCAAAAAAGTTCTAAAAAAATATGATGTGAGAGGACAACAGAAGATGGACTTTTTCGCTGGAGGAAGCATGATTGTGGTTTTTGACCAGAAGCAAAATTGTAATGTTAAAATGCATTGTGATGGATTTGTTTTTTATGAACATACAGCTTTTCACTTGACAAGAAATTAAGTGATGGACTGAAGTCATTTGGAGTACTTTTGTTGATTATTGTGATGTTTTTATCAGCTGTTTGGACGCTCATTCTGATGGCACCCATTCACTTAGAGGATGAGCAAGTGATGTAATGCGTCATTTCTCCCAATCGTTATAATGAAGAAACAAACTCATTTACATTTTCAATATTCATCATCAATATTTGTGAAAATAAAATCATACAAATCACTATCTATTCAGAAGATTTGAATTGGACGGCTGGTTTCATTTGTGTTACTTATTTATGTCTTTATTAACTTTTTGAAGCTTGAACATTTTTGTTGCGGAGCGACGTGTATTGTTATCATGAACAAAACAAGATGAATGAAGATCTTACGGGTTTGGAATGACATAAGAGTGAGTAAATGATGAAATATTTCACTTTTTTTTTTATTTCACTACCCCTCTAAACATTCCTATATGTGTAAACTACTCGACTTTTCCATTGCATGTATCCAGAGTTAACTGCTGAAACCAGAGATGGTTTTACACTCACTGCAGTAGCCTAGATCTGTGTTTCTCTGATAGCCAGCTCTGGTTTCAGCCTATCTATTGAATTCGAGCACTGAACATTCTGCACTCAGAGGCCCAGCCGCAGCAGACTTTACAATTGGAGGTTTGATTGCTCTCTGGGGGCTACTGATTTCTTGCATTATTCATTAGGAATACATTTACTTTTGAATTTACATAATTAGCTTTGAGTGTAACAGTTAAAGCCTACCGACGGGAACTGACATCAGCCTAATTTGTTCAAAGATGACTTTTGCATTATATCTGGAATTTATAAGTGAGTTTAAGGGCTTAGCAGTAGGATTCAGTGCGCTCTGTCAGCGAGGCGGGTCTAATGAGCATCTCGCATCACCAAATCCCTTAAACACAACAAAGGCAGCAGCTGAGCTTCCATAGTGATGGTGTTCGGACTTGGATAAGGTGTCACTCTGTGGTTTCATGTGGCTGTTTGTAGATTCAATACTATGAAAAGTGTAGCGATCCAAGCCTATGGTAGCAGACGCGATTTGCATGGTGGTGTCCACCTGCCCAGCACTCGCACTCCTTTGATCCACCAGAACTGAACACTCAACCCCTTCAGCTTCAACTAGAGCACAGGTAAGCATGAAAGAAGAAAACTGTCCTTCTCCACTCCGACTCCCACCAATCTTGAGGCAACCGTTAAGCATCACTGGACTCTATATTCCAAGGTGAGAATATTATAGTTGATTGCATTTAAAATTTAGTCCTATATTCCTTTCCTTTTGTTGTCATGTTTAAGTGCATGAAGCATAAAGAAATTATGTGATGTGACCTAAACTCTTATTGATTGTCAATTTTACACAAGGGACAACAGGGTCTACCCAAGAAGCAATCATGAAGAGCTAAGCCAGCAGGCTTATGGAAAGATGACTTCAAGTTCCCAGAACGAATATATCCCTGCAGTCATTAAAGGACATCGACACTTTGGCTTTGGAGGATCAGTGTTGCCTGAGTAAGCACTGCAAAATTTTAAGACATATCTGACATGTATAAATATATATATATATACACTTACATTTAACAGTTATATATTATATTTGTTCATTTAATTAATGAAAATCATGTCATTAATATTTTAGGACATATCGGAGTATTTATGCACGCTTTTTAGAAACCCTCCACCTCCCCAGCTCCACCTGTATAGATCTATGGGGGTAATGACATGTATGTTACAATATGGGGGTTATTGCATACTTTATATGTGGAGAAGCAGTATTTCTTACATGCTCACAGCAGCATCGTAGCAGATCTATTCCGCCAAGACCCAACACATTAACATTGCAATGTACATTACCATGCCAATCCCCCCAAGCGTTGTTATGACAGAACTATATATGTATATAATTAAGATTATAAAAAATTTCATGTGTATTTATATGTGTTAAGTAGTTTTTCATTATTGACCTTTATTTGTTTTATTAACAATAAGCTGTGAAAAAAAAGCTGATCAGGTCTGCTAATGCCTTTAAAAAAAAAAAAATGTAAGACTAAGAATTTTAATGTGCTTACCTTCAGGTCTGTAATTGTTCAGCAATATTATGACCTCACCCAAACAAAGAGGAGTAATATCCGACTGAATGACCAGCTGTAAGTTAAACATTTTACAGGGTTAATTTCACACACACTAATTAAACATTAGGTTAATATTTCTTTCAGCTACTATTTTATTATTATTATCATTATTTTTTAAGGGTCCCAAAACCAACAGACATCGACAGGAGGTACAATTTTCAACTTATGTCAATCTATTGCTGGTGGCTACACCTTGAAATGTACTGATTCTGTTTTTAGTGGGGATACGTACAGTCTTCTTTTCTGTTCCTCTGACTGTCATACGTTGGAAAAGAAAAGTGATTTTCAAGTCAGGCAGGGTTGGGGCAAGGCCAGAGGAGGAAAGCACAAGCTTTTCACTGTAAAAATCCTGAGACTTACAATCTGTAACTGAATGAAGGACTGAATGCATGATGACAGCAATGATGCATTATATAGCGCTTTATGCTGTATTGTTGTACACCTAAAGCTCTTTACAATCATGTGGGGGGGTCTCTTCCTCAACCACCACCAGTGTGCAGCAACCACCTGGATGATGCGACGGCAGCCAAAATACAACGGCGCCAGTGCACTCACCACAAACCAGCTACAGGTGGATAGGAGAGAGAGATAGAGCCAATCAAGTGAATATGAATTATTAGGAGGCCATGATTGACAAAGGCAAGGGGGCAATTTGGCCAGGACACCGGGGTTACACCCCTACTCTTTTACGAGAAGTGCAATGGGATTTTTAATGACCACAGAGAGTCAATAATAAGATATATATATTTATATATATAAACTGTATCTGTATGTGTTCTTACAGTAAGAAGATGATTAAAGTCGATATTCCAAGAGAACATCCCTACAGCTCCCACATCTCCCGGTATCCCTCTATATTTCCATCATACCGATCCCCAGTACAGCCCTCCAGTGCTTCTGCTCCTGTTCTCGTGTGGCGGCATCATCAAAGAACTAAAATATAAACAAAATAAATGCTGAAGAGCAAAATGAAATAAAAATGCTTTTTGTGCATTTTGGTATCCAGATAACTACTTTCACAAACAAAACACATACATCTCTTTCAAAGACTGAGCAACTGTGGTCCCCCCTCTAAAATATAGGTGCGCCTTTGTTCCCTAACTATAAACGTCAGTATCGTTATGAATAAAAACATTTATCTGTAGATCTGTTGGTGTAGATAGTTCACAGATTTCTGAGTCTGTCCTTTGATTTTCTATTTAAAAGGTGCCTGAATGACCTTAGCTTCACTGAGAATGGCTTTCTTTTTATTTCTGCTTCTGAATATCTTTTCCTCTTTTCTCAGCAGCAATGTGTCCTTGAGCGTTTGCGAACACACATTCTTTCATTCTCCTAGCGTCTGCGCCACCTCTGCATACAGAACGCTGAAGAATGACTGCAATCTGTTTTTTTCGTTTTTGTTTAGCCATTGTATTAGCGATTAGAAGGTTTAATAGGGGGGTGGGTGGTCGGTCTACTTGGGTCAGGATTGTTCTTGTACATCGTGGTGACATGTTTTTTTTAGAAAAAATTTCATAGATGGGCAGAGTACCTTCTCTGGGCAAATCTATTAGGAATTTCTTTGTCACTTTATAACTGTTGAAATATGTCTTATTTATACTCTCGGTGAACCATATACAGTATGTAGTTTTCTTCTTCATACACTATAAAAAGTTAGGTTGTCTCATCGAATGAATGTTATTACCCTGTGGGAAAAAAAAAAACAAACACATGCTGGTTAGGGATGTTTTAAGCTGGTTCTTTGCTGGTTTAAGTTGGTCATGTGCTGGTCCTAAGCAACTAACTCCTGCTCATTCCGCACAGCGAAGAAGAAAGAAACCAGCTCATGACCTTCATGCTCCATGCGTCAAAACATAACTAACCAGCTATCTGCTTGTTTTTTTTTTTATAAAACAGAGTTATATATATATATATTATATTATTATATATAGATATATATTAATAATAATAATATATAGATTATATATTCTATATATATAATAATTTTATAACAATAAAAAGTAGCACAGCCAGCCCCAACCTTATTCCTTTTCCTTGGCGGTACCATGTCCTAATTTTTTAGCTCCCATACCAAGTGTGCTTTGCGTCAGTTATTGCATAATGTGTATATTGCCATAGACATTCCATATCAATCGATACATGTACACCTTAATACATTTGTAAGGTCACAATCTAAATGAAGTTATTGGTGCAGTATGTGAACCACATAAAGCAGATGAAACACACGAGCCCCCGCCCCCCGCCACAGTATGAGTAGAATTTTTTTATCTTTTGTAGAATATTTTAAAGGAAAATGGCATCATTAAAATGTAATAGACATTTAGACAATATAGAGATACAGCGCAACTCCTATAAAACTGAAATTCCTATACACACACACGTTAATTTACAGTAACTTAAGTTACTAACATACAAATAAAAAAGGTACATTACTGTAGTGTTTTGAACATATTAGTAAAGTGTATCTACTTGTATATATATATAGTATTACACATACTTTGCTACAGCATTACGTAGTGTTAACTATAGGGTGACCGATACGTAATATACCCTATAGTTGAAGAAAACTTACAGTATTGGGTAAAGTAATGTTTATATTATAGAATTACCACAACAAATGAATTTGAGTACTTCACTATACCATGGTTCAAAAACACCATTGTCACAGTACAGAAGGAGACCAGGGACGGAGAGGTAAAGTAAACAGAGCTTTATTGAACCGATGTGGGAGGAGCGGGAGGGGGAGATAAAAGAGAGATATCCTGGAAGGAGAGAGGAGAGAAGAGGGAGAGAGATATGGAGAGCAAACGGGTTAGAGCAACAGTCTAAGGAATGGTAGGGATCGGGCTCACGTGATGACGGGTTCCTTGGTGGATCGGGCTGAAGAGGATGGCACAGAGTATCAGGCTGGAGTCCGGGTTCAGTGAGTCAGGTAAGGAGTAGCGTAGTGAACTGTAGATCGGACGGTGAGTGACTGAAAGGAGCGTGCTTTTGAAGGTGGCTTGATTGGTGGCGGCAGGTGCAGGTGATCAGAATCCAGGTGAGCGAGATCTGGTGAGATTGGTGATTGTGAATGGGAACTGGTGTGAGCCGAGGAGGATTCTGGGATATGGAGTCCAGAGCTGGTGACAGATGACAGATACTCCCTGACAACTACAGTAGTTACTATAAATTACTATAGTATTTTTTTCATGTGGGAATTTAGCAATTTAGTATTTTAACAATTAACTTTAACTGTCACTAAAAATTGATTTAAACAATTTACAGGTATTATAAGCTGTCATTTTCAATGTATTTCTTCAATGTATCTTAATTTCATCATCTTAGTCCAACATAAGTTGTAGTTTCGCACATGTTTTTCACACAAATGCTGAACTGTAACACAAGATAAAATAGAAATCTCAAAAAAGAGTGGCAGTGCGTTTTGCTGAAATTAAAGTAAAACGGTTGATTGGACACTTATAAAAATTAGACCTAAAATCATCACCGTCTACTGTCGAAAATGGGAAAAGCATCCCGTCTGACCAGATGTGTGGATGAAATGTAGAAAAATTAACAACCTGGAGGCATTTATCAAATGCAGAGAATAGTTTACAAACTTCATATAGTGTACAGATGCAAATTCTGCCAGTCTTATTTTGCTAACTGTGAAGGCATGTGGCTCACCTTACTGCGTGCGTAATATTTAGGCCTACAGTAGGCCTATGTTTTGCGATGGTGAGCTGTTCACACAAGTGGCGGGCTTTAGTGTGTATGAGCCCCGCTTTTATGGATGTCTTGTAAGTGAGGTTTGTCATGTCTAGTTCATTGACATGATGCTGTGGTTTTTGTTGGGAAACTTCTTGCACAAATTCACTACACTGAGAACAGTATTCTTTTCATTTCTTCTTCTGAACCTCTTTCAAACAAGTGAAAAGCATGTCTCACAGCACTATGTGTGTCGGCCCACTGGTTGTCCTTGAGCGTTTGGGTACACAAATCCTTTCATTCTAGAGTCTGCGACACCTCTGCGTACAGAAGGTGAAGAATGACGTGTGTTTCAGCCATTGTTGGAGGTTTATAGATAGAGACTGCAATTTTTAAGTGACCTTCTCAGGGCAGTCTATCTAGAATGTTTTTCATGTCACTTGTTGTTGCGAAGTAATTTTTCATAAAAGCTGAAAAATAAAAGTTGTTCTGTGCATATTGTCAGTAAGTCATAACTGCAGTTGACTTCTTCAAACTGTTGTGTTCCTAATTACTGTTCATAGTTTATTGTCATACTAAATGACTGTGTATTCACTTTTAAGAAAAACTGTTCTAAACAGTACCAGACAAGGGTTCGTCATCCTAATAGGAGAATCCTTTTTTTTCTGCTAAATAGAACCTTTTTTATATAGTTCCATAAAGAACCATGCTTTGAAAGTGCTATATAGAACCTTAATGGAATTATAAAGAATCAAGGGAAATAAAATATTGGATCAGAGCAACGGTGAAAAAAACCTCAATTTACTGCCAAAGACTAGCCTAATGAAAGGAGGAAACAACATTTCAATGCAGAGTATAAGAATAACATTGAACAAAAAATGCTGTCTTGTTGGGACATCTTGCCAAATGCTACTCTTGACCAATAAGAACATAAATGGCCAACTTAAATATGATTAAATTAATTTGGATCTGTTGAGAATGTTTTATGGAGTGATGTGACCCGACTGGAACTTTTTGGACCCAAGGATCAGTGGTATGCCTGGTGCAAAAAAACAAAAAAACAGCCAAGGCTTATAACAGGGCTGTCGAACTAAAGGGCCACTGTCCTGCATAGTTTAGCTTCGACCCTAATTAAACACACCTGATCAATCATGTAGCCTAATCAAGGTCTTTGGTAGCGCTAGAAACAAATGATCTGTGATCTTTGAGACCTGTCACACAGGTTAGGTGTAGATGTTCACTGGTTCTTTGTACAAAGTTCTTCAGTGGTCTGTTCGGTCTTCATATTTAAATATCATTAAAAACATTTGGTGGGATTTGATGAAGGCAGTGGCAACATTAAAACCAGGGTATGATAGGCAGATGTGGTGTCGGGGAACGCTTTCCCAAACAACACATTAGCGGGGTCGCTGTTTAGATGGTTAACAGAGTGTGTGGTGTACAAGCCTGTAAGCACTTAGAGGCAATGTTTATTGGAGGTTAAAAAGAATAAAAGATTCTCTATGAATGTAACTTTTTGGGGTTGAATAATTTTGTACATGTATGTTTAGAGCCAATTAGATTTTTTAAATAAACTTTATGTCCTCAAAATCAGTCAAATGTGTTTTAATAAACCTTTACGTAGGTACTGATTGCCTTTTGTTGAGTTGTTAATAAACTTGGTTCTCTGCAACAAAATGTCTTGCAGGTCAAGGGGGTTGAATAATTTTGATTGCAAGTATGTGACAGTAGTCTAATTAATTTGGCGCATTCCACAAATCCCCTATGTTTTAGATGAAACATGATATCAGTCTTGCTAAACTTCATTTCCCCCCATTAATTCTCCCATGTTTTTATATAAATTATTGGCTTGTTTAATGTTTATAGCTAAAAAAAACAAAAATTGGATTTAGACATGTCCCACATTTTGGTGAAAGTGTTGCAAAATTGCAAACTTCATAAAAAAGGAGGCAAAAATAAAAAAGAGCTCATCTAATAATTAGTTTGATAACAAATCAAACGTTTCCAAGGTGACAGTGAAGAAATGCTATTGCTTTAACTGAATGATATGACTTCTGTTTTTAGGAAACTGACCACTAGATGGAAGCATTGTCTTTTTTTAAAGACGTCTTCCGTCAATTTAATCAAAGCCCTGTACAGCTGTAAGGCCACCTTTGTCCAAAAGGCCCTCCTATCTAAGCTGATATTTCCTCTGTTGTAATTAATTAACCCCAAAAATATGATTTTATGATGCAGTTTGCAGAGGCCCCTAGTGGGAGCATTGGTATTGATAATTAATAACTACAAGTAATTACAAAAAGTAGTGTCATTTAATATCCTAAATACATATATATTTTTTTCAAAAACAAAGATAGTGTAATGCTGCTTAGATGAACACTCCACAAATCACATTATAAGAGCTTCATCAAACTGTGTGGTTTTTGCGTGATGGAGGATGCAAACTGTAAGACAATTGCTGTGCAATTATTGTTTGCATATCTATCTATATCTGGTGGAAGCCCACAAATTTTTATTGCAGTCACGCACAAACCCACTTCACATGAATGAATACTCTGTCCTCTAGCACGCATAAGCACTCTCAATGATGAGGGTGTGTGTAATACCCCAGGAATGTGCTAAAAATATGCACGGCTTGGTGAACACACCCCCATAATACACAGCATGTCTGACTCTGACTAACAATACCCTCAACATTCCTCCACTGTTTTTACTTTATCTTCCATCGCAGGCAACACCAAACTGATGAAAGGCACAGTGCACTACTCATGTATTATTTGGCTTTTATTAATTGCTGCTGAAGAGTTTTGACACCAAACTAAAGGCATGGATGCTCTTGAATACCCTTGAATGCTCTACAGTTATTTAGGTTAATTATCTGATCATTTAGTCTTCGAAGGTTCGGTCACTTCTTCTTGGTGACTTTTTGCTTTTGTCGTGACATAAATAGAAGTTGGCATGTATAACAAAGAGGATATGCAACACACACTAAACATTTGTAGGTTTTTTTTTTTTTTTTTTCGTTTGCCATAACTCAACTCTGTCCGTTGAGCCATTACTAAACCCAAATTACGTAACAATCAAATCATCATAAACATTTTTATGTGTTAAATAATGTGTACTCTTAAGAACAGTTTCCCAACATTTATGTCTTGTGATGGCCCCCACAAGACATTGAACAATCCGGTTGTTCCCCTCCGATCGAACACCCAACCTAATCAGCACCTAAATACAACCAAATATGAAATACTGAAACATAAAAGGCTATTATTACAATGATTCTTATTTCAAAACAAAAACAATCAAAGCTGTGGTTCAAAAACAGACTCATTAGGTTTTCTCTCACCCATGCTTTTAATAAGAATGTTTGTCTTATAACAGGTTTTGACAGTTCTGAAAGCAAATATTTGGAGAACCTTTTGCGTTGAGTTTCTTAAAGATTTATTACAAATGTTCATTTATTGACTATTATTAGCCTATTATATGTTCATCATAATACAATTGAATTATAAATATTTTCAATAATCAACCATAAAATACAATCTATATTATAATTTTAATTATTCAATATATTATAGATCATTATTTAAGCTAATATTTTACATCACCATTTCATTTAATTATATTCTACAAAATGTCAATCTTTCCAAGTATCTACTGGAACTGAAGGATAGTTCACCCAAAAATGAAAATTCTGTCATTAATTAGGCTACTCACCCTCATGTCCTTCCAAACCCTTAAGACCCTAAGACCTAAATTTGTTTTCCGGGGGGGGGGGGGGAAGATGCCGGGCGGTTTACGTGTTTTGGAACGACATTAGGGTGAGTAATTAATGACACAATCTTATTTTGGGGTGAACTATCCTTTTAAGCATCCAGGGTACCAGTGGTGTGTAGGAAATCAATGTGATAGAGGGTCTTTTGCAAATTTAAGGCAATTTCTAGCCTATCTGAAAATGTGTTGAAAGGCACCAAATGTCTAGGAAAATCCCCAGAATAATGCCATATGTAAACAGTTGTTTTTATACAAAGTGACTTTGGATTGACCTTCACAGTGACCAACAAGCTGCTGACCAGTGAAAGCGGTTAAGCAAAGACGTATTAATAAATTAGGAAATGTTGGCATTCTGTTAAAAAAATAACCATTTATATTCATTAAAGTAACCAAACAGCAGCAAATTTGGGTCCTTAAAACATTTAGTGAAATGTATTTCGAGCTATGCGCTCTAGAATGCGGCGACGTCACGGAAAAGGTGCTCTCAAAACGGGTGTAGCCCCGCCTCTACAAGTGACGTACGTGGTAATTCCCCCGCTGATTGGCTAAGGCCACTTTCAGTTGCGTCTGTGAACCGCTCGCGGAACCCACGCGCCCAACAGCACTGTTTATTTGCACAGTGAGCGCGAGGGAAGAGCATCTTCAAGACTCGTTTTTGACTCCGCGCTGATTACTTCATTTAATCATTTTATATCTACATGTCGAATAATAGCTATTTGTTACAATATTTAATTGTATCTAGTTTTATTGCTTCGAGGTCTGTTACGTGAATATTTAACGTAAACTTCACAAGGCAGACGGTATACATATATATATAATATATATATATATAATTTTTTTTTTGCTTGATACGACGTGCTGTTGACAAGATGCCGCACGGATACATTTCGTAGTTGTGAATTTCGCAGTTTTCTTATCCTCCGGAAGTGGCGGTCAGTTTGGTGTACCACCAGTTAACTTCAGTTTAAAAGGTAAGTCAAAAACTTCCTCGATTTGGCGACCTGTCGTAGATAACTATGTCATTGTTTTTTCTTGTGCTTTCCACAATTGTATTAGCCCTGCATGCCATGCAAACCGGAAACATGTCCATGCATGATTGCAAGTAATGTAATTACAAAGTCGATACAGTGTAACGTTAAAAGCGTTATAATAATCTGCTGCGTTTAGGAAACTATTTGATCCCGGGCGTGGACGACAGGAATTCATGTAGTTATAACAAAACATTCCTTTTTTGATAAGATAAAACTCTTCTAATAGTGTATTAGTTTGAGAGTTGCGTAATGGTTGCATAGGCTATGTATTTTGAGGGTTGGTTGTCATTTATAAACAATAGTTACGCAATTCATGGCAATATATTAAGGTATTTACAAGGCGTCTTTATTTTGTAGACATGTCTAAGTTATTCTGCCATTTAAATGTTAGATCTTAGTACGCATGTGTCAGTATCAGAGTCTTTCTGTATTGATGACTTGATCTCTTTAGATGCAAATAGCTCATTAAAGTTGTAGTAGGAAATTTAGTGCTTGCACTTCTACATGTATTAAATGACAAGCACTCTAATGTACAACTTCCAAGCTTATCTAACTGCCTCGGTAAAATGGCATGCTACTTAGAAGTGAAGATGATGGAGGTGATGATGGTTTGATTAGAAAAATGAATGTGAAAGTATGTGAGAGGTCTGAGTGTGTGAACTACTGGCTGTTTGACTCTGAACACCATCTGAATGTGACAAGAAGCACCGTATCCATTAGAAATACACTCTTTTGTCATTTCCCAGTCACCATGGTAACAGATTGAGAAATGTGTTTTTCTATGTATGTACTAGTACCAACCAGAACTGTGTGCCAGTTAAGTAATATTTTTTTATTCCTGCTACCACGTGATTTAAAGAGACTACTGGCTGCTTCAGCGGCCAATTTGTGATTATTTTCACAGCAAGATAAATTGGGGGTGGTGGACTGACTTTTATCTCCCTTCTCAGCCATTGAGAGTAGAAGCAATGAGGTGGATGCTCTCTCTTTCTCTCTCTCTCCCTCTCTCCTTATCTGTCACTTTCTATAAACAGTACTCCAAGAAACGCAGACATCCAGACTTCAATATATTGCAGTTTTGGAAACCAAACACAACAAGACAGAGGGTTTCTGCAGAGATTTCTGAAACAATTATTTCACACCGTATGAAATTCAATGCATAATGAAATCCCAATATTTTATTGATGTACACGACAGAAATTTACACTGAGTCAGAGTGATTGTGTTTGTAAATTTCTTTAGCTTGTGACAGTGTTTCGAAACATGATTGGATAGAACAGGGTGTCAAATTGCCCTGTGCGTAGCTTGAACTCCAGTTGAATTTTGCAGCGATGTGTGAAAAGGCTTGTTTCTGACAGCCTGGACTGAAAATGGATCTGACAGGCTGCTGATGTCTTCAATAACATCTCAAATTATAAATGACAGTAGTTAATCCTGCCTCATGATTAGTGCCACCATGTATGTCATGAGCCTATAACACCAACCTAATATGTTATTTAGTACAATACATTATATTTAAAAAATGTGGTAAAATTAAAAGTATAAAATAAGTTTTATGTGTACATCAGTTCAATAACATTGCAGACATAATCCAAGAATGCATATTATGTACACAACAAAAATTTAAAAAATGCATCTATCTGAATAAAGTAATATCTTACGTTATCTTTATTTAAAGACTTTTATCTAATAGGCTATTGATGCATTTGCATTTAATTATAAATTAAATGTGTTTGATAATGCTATAATGTAAATCAATTCATTAGATTTTAGTTTTTTACATAGTTTTAGGCAGTAACTGTGGTCTAATATTATAAATATTTATATTTAATCAACAGCCCAAGTTTTTATGCTTTATATTCTTTAAATATTATTTATTTACATCTTTTTGATCATTAATAGGGGTTGAACGGATCATAGTTGATCCGTGATCTGTACGGAGCAAGCCCCATGTTTTGGCACGCATGTGATCCACAGATTAATTGCAAAATGTAACCATAATAGAGTGAAAGTTGATCATTTATTCATGTTTACACACGCAAGCGATTTTAAACCATTCCAGCAAAAGAAAAGGCGAAAGGGTTTTCTATGCGCACAGCCGCACACGCAGAGAGGCGCGTTTCAGACTGTGCACAAACACCGAAATGAATCCTCTTTCGTATCTCCTTGTGTTTGAACAGACACATATACACATCAAATTATGTCAAAATACCGATCTCGACAATCATTCTGATAAATGCAATTGGGTATGTCTTAAGTGAACAAGAACAGCTGACAAAGAAATCAGATGTGTATCAGTGCATTTGTCCAGTTTATTGTACAGTCGTCTGGACATTACTTCAACCCCACTTGCCAATATGGTAATAATTCAAATTAAATAAAGGTTTTATTTATAAATTTAAGATTCAGGAGGTCTGCTCATATAGCTGCGAGCTTTTTAGAGTCCTAAGACCTCAGTTGTAAGGGGATAAGATCATCAATGTCCATAGACTATAGTCCTTTCTCGTAAAAATAACCTAAAAGAAAGTTCCATATCATCCATTCAGCCTTCTATTTCTGTGCTTGGTATGTCCCAGTCTGGATAAACCTAAAGGATGCATTAGAGGCTGTAATTTCCTTTTCCATCAATATTGTATTATGGTACCATTATGGTGCACTTTCCATTTCTTCAACTCTTGTACAGCTTCTCCGTTTCCCACTGTGCAGTCCAGCTCTCAGGTTAGTGGCTGTGAGTGTGAAAAATGCTGCTAGAAATACAATCTACAAATATAACTTTAAGCTAAACTGTGGGAACATGACTGGGCCGAAGTGCTCAGAAAGAATTCACGAGGACAACCACATAGACGTTTATTGGCTTTTTGGTTTCACCTATCACCTATTGCGACTGCAGCTGTGCAGGTAATACTGTGCTCAGTATGGGGCCGCACATAGCTGTGTCCTTTAACAAGAAAACACACACCTTTATTTTCCAACCAGAGCTCAGGACCGCTTTACGAAACCACACACGCTGTTGCCATAGTCACAGTGTGAGGTGAAATAAGCTGAGTTTGATAAGAGACATCAGGAGGGTGGTAGTGGTCTGATTCTGTGATTCTTTCGTTCTTTACTTATGGGAACTTCTCTACGATCTCAGCTGTGTAAAGGAAATGTGTTGTGGATAGTGCGAGTTTGTATAGGGCTTTGAGAGCAGATGCTGTGGTTGCTCAAGCACAGTGGCAGGTGTTGCCTCCGCCTGCCTTCCTCATCCATTAAAGATGTGATTTCTAAACCTAAACAGGTGGGTGAGGTTACAGCTAGATGGAAAGACACCATTCTCTCTCAGACTTGTCTGGTTTTCTGGTATTCGTATGTTACTTATTTAAAGTAATTTGTGCTTGCATCACCTCAGCTGAGGCCAAATCTGATATCTTTGTGTTTAAGACATGACTTAATGACATATAGTCTCATCATGTCAGTTCAGACAGTCTGCGTTGTAGACAGCCGATGTCAATAGCTCAGCTCAACTTTCCTTTGGTGTCATTTAATTGCTGTCTTTGTGTTGACGAAAGAGGGCAATTTCAACAATGAACTCTTTTTCCTTTACAGAAAACACAGCATTTAAATATTTCTATTATTACATTTATTTTACTTTATTTTATGTAGTATGATGCTTCTAAAAGTCATTAAAGACAACCTCGTGCAGAATTTCATCTTAAAAAGCCAATATTCGAGTTTTGGATAAAATTCCAAACCCCTAGACAGTGTATTATTTTGCTGACATTGTGTACTACATTGTCCTCATGTTTTTGAGATGTTTAAATCCAGAGAAATAAATATTTTTATCTAGTATAATAGACCGTGTCCTAGAGATGCAGCGATTAACCGGTTTCGCGATTAACCGCGCTTTAAAACGTCACGGTTAATTAATCGTAAAGGTTCCGCTAAACCGAGTGTTTCTGTTACACGGAACGGAACTGTTGCAGCTTGCACAAAACGAAAAAAGTTACACTAGCGGTACTTTAGTAAGGCTACTACATTCATTAGATGTGACCAGAGGGACCCACATAGTGCTTTATTTCCACCAAAAATGCATGTCGATAGTGTGGGACCATTTTGGGTACACCAAGAATGACCAGGGTGTCATTTAAATATTGCTGTAAAAAACTGCTGCTAAAGAGCGAATACATAAGGGATAATGCACGGCTAGCTGTACATTGAACGATTTTAATGCACGACGTGAAGGCAAGAACCACCTGACGTGAAGCTACAGCTCGTTAGCTCCGCATTCAGCCCGCTTCAGATCAGAAAGATATGAAATAGTGCGGTAAGATCACATTTATTTGAATTAATTATAACATTTAGCTACATTAATTAATTATTCGAGATTGAGAGAGAGAGAGAGAGAGGTGACAGTTGCCTGTGTGAATTAGCCTACCTGCGTCTGTGCGTCTCTCCAGTAGGCTATTTAATCTATTTTATTAATAAAAGTCACGGGGCAGCATTCTCAAGAAGTTTGTGTCCTCCTGAATGTTTGTACACGTGTGCAGCGCGATCTCCGATCTCACAAACCAAAATAATAGGCATGATTTTCTCAGGCCACATGTAAAATCATATGAATTATTATAAAGATTATTAAAATGAATAGGTATGGATGACAGTTGATTACAATAATATTTCAGTTTATTTCCATCATTAGTAACAGTTTCCTCTGTGGGACAAATAAAGTTAATATTATTTGTATATTAATAATAGGCTACTTCATTAACTTTGTTATTTACTATCCCTGTTGTAGTATTATTCAGAAGTAAAAACCAACAATATTTTTTTTCACCATGTTTCCAAATTCTCTACCCCAGGTCCAAAAGAAATGTAAAGAAGGTACAAACTGAAAACATTAAATACTTTTGCGATCTATTTCCATTTGTTATTTTCAAAAGAGAAATACTGTCATGGATGTTTACAGAGCAGAGGTCACCTTTTTTTAATTCCAATGGGAGAGATGGACTTTTGTTTGTCTTTTTTATTATTATTTTGTGCTGTATTGTTGGTAACTGTGTTATTTATGTTTCAAAAGCCAGCAATAAATAACACATTAATATCTGAAGAGTGTTCATGTGATTTTATACATTAGTAATGTTGGGAAATTAGTAAATGCATTAATAATCGTCATAATCGTAAAACCGTGATTATTCCTCAGACAATAATCGTACCAACAAATCTGGAATCGTTAGCCAAATCCCATACCCAAAAGTGTCATCTGTCTGTTATTACTTTGTTGAAAACATGGAAACCCCAAAGTCACTTTAGTATGTTATGCATTTTATTAGACAGGTGCACCGAACGCCCAGAGCACTTCCTTCCTTTAGCAATCACTCCAGCGGCAATCCGATATCTCGCTTCCAACGAATTTTTAGCCCCACCAGCTTCACACTAAGTGCCTTAAGTCTTAATACATTAGCTCCAATTAACTGTTTCTGCCCAAAACAACATCCCGTTCAGATTAACAATCGCTGTGGGAGACGCGACAGCTCCCATGATTCCACACTCAATCATGGCATCATCAAACTACGCCTTTGTTTCTTGTTTGTTTTGAATATGCACCCTCTAGCGACAAAAACTTGCATATTGTGCCTTTAACAATGGAACTGTATTTCTTATTTCTCAAACATTTTGTGTTCAAATAATTGTTGATAACCCATTAAAGGAGCTTTCGCACTGGAGGAACCTTTTCATAGTTCCTAGAAATACCCGCTTTTGACTCTTCGCATACCTCGCAGGACCTCAGGAACGTATTTTAGGAATACCAGTTATACGGAGAATTAAATATGGCTCCTACTGATCGATAGGTTCTAAAACAGGTCTAAAAGGACTTACCATTTACATAAGACACTGATTGGCCAAACGCATACAAAACACCGGCTACCCGGCATTTTTAAAAAGCCATGTAAAAATATTTACTCCACGAATATGGAAAACAGCAATAACTGCATGTAGCTACCTGATGTGTGCAGCATTGTGTTATTTTCTTAGCCACGATGATATGTAACACTGCAAGTTGTCTTGAACAAAGACAACTTGAACAAACTACAACAGGTAAAGCTGTCAGCTGTGTGGATATTGGCAATATAGTAATCATTACTAATATGGCTTCTTTTTATCAAGATCTTAGTCATGCTGTGTTCTAGGGCTGCAACAACGAATCGATTAAATTGATAAAAATTGATTACTAAAAGAGTTGGCAACGAATTTCATAATCGATTCGTTGTGTCGCGCGACAAAAAAAAAAAAAAAAAAAAAAAAAACGCGAGAACGTTTTGATTATTAAGAAAAAAAAAAACTTTAGTTGAGCGCGGTGATGCTAGCAGAGTTCGGCGCCTCATATAGGCCCTGTCCCAAATGCCGCACTTCATGTGGACTTTCGGTCTCGTGGACTTAAATTGCGCGTGCTCGCCGAGTCTACGAGTCCGTAGCCCGTCCCATTCAGCATTTTAACGCTCTGAAGTGTGCTCAGCAGCACCCCCTTTGTACCCTTGAAGCGGTCTTCCGCGAAGCCCGCATAGATGCAGGCTCCGCACACTTTAACTACCCAGGAATCTTTGCGAAATGCCAATCAGACAACGGATGGGAGGAGATTTCGTTCAAGAGCAATTGATGACATGGCTGAGAAGAAAATATTTAAGTGTAGGTATCATTACGGTTTTTATGACCTAGGTGTACATTTTACCAGTTGTTACCTACAGTTTATACAAACATTATGGTCATCGACCAGTTGATATCTCAAACATAATAATAGCGCGTTGAATAATACGATCGCATTATGATTCATTAAATAAATAGAACCGAATGTCAGGGCTTTACTGAGTCATATGTAAACCTAGTATATTTAAACCTGTAAATTCATCTGAAGCGAAGCTGAGGATGTCCACAGCCAAGTGAGGAACGAAGTCCTCACATACTTTGGAGAGAAGAGCCTTGCCAAGGAAGAAAACCCATTATTGTGGTGGAAGGCTAACAATGAAAGATATCCCATGTTGGCCAGGCTAGCCAAGTCTTACCTCTGCATCCCTGCCACCTCAACACCATCCGAGCGGCTGTTTTCTGCAGCAGGCAACATAGCCTCAAAGAAAAGAGCGAGCCTGAGCCAGGAGCATGTGGACATGCTCACATTTTTGCATTGCAATGCAAAGTGTCTGAACAAAGGGAGTGAGAGAGAGTAAGTGTGTGTGTGTGTGTCAGTGTGAGAGTTTGTGAGTATGTGTGTCTGCGAGTGTGTGCATCTGCGAGTGTGTGCGTCTGCAGTGTAGTGTAGAGAACAAGTTCTGACATTCAAACAAATCCTGTTAAATTTTCTTATTTGTATTGTTCTTTATTTTTTATAAATTATTTATTATTCTGGCAGCTCAGGTGGCACTTTAATTAAAAAAAAAGTCTATATATTTGGCAGATGTAAAGCATACATATGTATGTTTTTTGTGTAAGTCCATTTTTATTTTATTATTATTATTATTAATATCACAGCTCAGGGATTTCAAGGAAGCAAAATGTTTTGTGCCTTTCTAAGGTTTTAGTTCTGTTTTTGCGAATCAAGGGTTGTAAAGGAATGCTTTCTGCTTTTTAATTCCGATTCAACTCGTTAATCGAAACAATAATCGACAGATATCGCTTATTTAAAATACTCATTAGTTGCACAGCCCCTAACTGTTTTCTGTAAGTAATAAAGCTAGTCACATATACCATATGCATTCATTACTCGCAATAAGCTTTGTGCGTTGTTACTTTTTAATAAACAAACTACCAGCTTTAAAATTATTCCAAAATCATAAAAAAACAAAAAACGAAAACAATCGCAAACAATAAATACATTGTTTTGGCGCTCTTTAATGCAGCAGGCGCGATCGCTTTAGCGCCTCAGTTCAAGTGGTAAGTGAACCCATTATATCTTTCTCTTCTACTATAGTACATAATGAACATGAATTAACATCAAAACGTAGGCTATTTTATAAGAGAGCCTACAGTACAACTTACTGGAATGTCTCATGTAAAAGTTCATTCAGTGTTTCAAACTGCGGAAAATATGTAAAGCTTGTAACAGTGTCACATAACAATACATTTATTGAATAATCATTCGGCGTCCATAAGCTCAATAGTTAGCTAGAAAAAATAACTATAAAGAGGAGCATTTTGCTATATTTATGCGCTATTGCATATTAATATTTTTACGTAACCTGTTGTCTACCTGATACAACTCCTCCTATAAAATTGCATTTTACTAATTAAGAAAAACAGACTGAAAGTGTGAAGGACATACACTCTTAAAAATAAAAAGTGCTTAAAAGGTTCTTCACTAAACCATTTTTTCTCAAACTTTTTATAATCTGACTGAAGACTTCTTTTGCCCAAGACCTTTGTGAAACGTACAAGTGTCATTAGAACCATTTATACAACAAAAAGTTCTTCTATGAATCGTGAGCACCTTTATTTTTAAGAGTGTTTGACAACATTTATAGGATGCATTGAGGAGGAGCCCAAACTACACTCAGTGGCTAAGTGATGCTTATGGTCCATGATATTGGTACAGATTCTGTGTAATAAACAATTCTTTGTTACTGTATTATTTCAAGTTGGAAAAGACATTTAGTTCCCACTTTAAGTGAACCTTAGTTCCCAGGACATCTACAAGATGAATTAAAATGCTGATAAAGTCAAGAAAAGATAACATAAAAACACGATGACGTGCTGTAGATTATAAAATAGGTTAAACCATAAAAAAAAATATATACATCTAAATAAATAAATACTAACCTAAAACACGTTTATGTCTGTAGGCGCCTCAAAATAATTTGGCACCTAAGTTTTTTTCTTATAGGAGCCAATGTCTCCTTACTCGATTCTTTTGTTTGGAGCCCTGCTTTGTCTGTGTGACTTAAGTATGTGACTTAAGTTGACATAATAAATATATTACACTACCTTGCCTCAGTCAAAAGTTTCACAAAGGGAGTTCCTCTCAAGTGAATAATGCTTTCTCCTGTGTCTTTTCAGTTCAAAACATTTTAAATATGAAACATGTTGTTACGGGGCTGACGAGACGTGAGACTTGTGGATCCATCTGCAGGCTTTTATTAGAGAGATGTGGTAAACAGGCAGGGTCAAAACACTGTCAAACAGGTATATGGCGGGCAAAACACAAGAATAGTCCCAGGGCTAGCGTAGGTCACCGATCAGCAAACAGAATCAAAGGGGCGAGACAAGAGGGATAAATCCAAGAAAACAGGCAAAGATCAAAAACCGCAAAAAAAGGCAAAACACGAGACTATAAGGGGTCAGGCTAAACAATACTCACAAGACATGTGTTGAGTGGTGTTATATAGTGAGTGAGGTGATTAGAAACAGCTGTGTGCAATCAGTGCAGTGTGCAAATCGTGCAAAGAATGATGGGATATGTAGTCCGGGGTGCTATGCAACAGTTTGTGTTGTGCGAGAGTCAATGAAATGGAAAGGGTGACCTCTGGTGGTGAATAAACGGAAGTCCATAGACCGAATTCGTGACAGCAGTCATGGTTGATGTCTGAGGTATGGCAATACTACAATTTCCCCCATATTTTATAATCCTGTAAGAATTCTGCAATATTTATGCTGTGTAACCACACCACCATATTGTATCATTTTCTCATGAAGCTTTACAGATAAAGAATTGTATACTTTTGAGAATATGAACCTCCAGTCATATATCAGAAGCCTAATAAAAGCTGTTTTATTTTACATGGAGTGGGTTGCCTCACGGAGACATGGTGGAACATTGTGGTCCCGGATTGAGATCACATAACCTGCTGAATATTTACTTTACCTAAGTAACTCTGCACACTTTCACACTTTCAAATGAATAATCACTGCAAATAGCACACTGCAAATTACTTCTATGAAGTAAAAAATTTAGTTTGTGTGTCGTGCTGCATATCCTTAAACAACTTGACTAAGTGCACATTTAAGGTTTTCGAAGCTCATTTGAAACTATTAAAAAACCTGGCAGTCATAGAGTGGGGGCAAGTGCTTCTTGCTGGACAGGTTTTCTGGTCTAATAAGTCTTGTGAATAGAATTCATAAAAGGTCAGAAAATCAAAAGACTTGAGACGGTTGAGTTGTCAAGCTCAGAGGTCATCACTAATTGGCTCTTGAGCCTTATACATATTAAATATTACAAAGAGCTTCAACATGTTCCTCCAGTGTTCCCCTGCTGTTTTTGCCTCTTTAAAATACCTGTAATTAAAGGGTCAAGATGTCTGCGGTCTAAAAAAATTATTTGCCTTAAATAGAAATGGATCAAAATGCATCTGCACCCCAGCAGCCTGTGGAATGGGGCCTCTGGTGGAGAGATAAGGGTTACGGTCTCTGTGTGATCTGAAAAGCCTCATTAAACACATCCTGTTGAAGATACGAGGCTATTCTTCTGCAGAAGACTGCAGTCTAAAGTGGAGCTTTATTCAATTCGAGCTGCGATCGGGTGTTTTCAAATGGACGCTGATTGAAAAGATGTATTGCTTTTGCCTTTCTCTGCTTCTCGAAGCTTCCCTGGATGCACTGGAGTTTGTAAGTGCAATAAGAGTGGAATTTAATATTCTGTCATCACGAGTGCTTCAGATTACTATATGTTAAAGTATGTCGCTTTTACCGAGTTTAGAGCATCAGAGTTGGCCTGTTATTTACAGAGGGTGTATGGGAACGTAGGATAAAGCTCTTATCTGGGCTTCATTAATGGCTAATTCACTCTTTGCCAGTGTGCCCATCGTGAATTATCGTACATTAGACACAATATTTCAGGGAGGTGAATTTTTTTCCAGAGTACTGCTGAAACGTGAGCCATTTTGCCTTTGTTTTCCAGCATTTTTCCATTTCAGCAACAAAATGGAAACCTTTTACTGGTGTTCTCACTACATGCACTTTATTTGTGTGAAAGAATCAGACACAAGCCTTGCTAAACAAAGACGCCTACACAGAAAATAAATAGCTAAAGTTTGGCTCACTGGCATTGCTTTGCTCATGAGGAAATGTGTTATCACAATGTGATAATTAGCCATCCTACATCGCATAAATTAGTTGGACCTTTGGTGTCCAGATTCACCTCTTGTGCATTTTCTCAATAAATATCATTAAAAGAAGTGCTATTTTGCTGATGTTTGTATGATGTGGATTTCTAATTGAAGCATCAGTGGATATTAATATCAGTGCGGCTTATAACAGATACACTAATCCCTTGTTATTTTAAAGGTGAAATTTGTCATTTCGATTCCACTATAGCCATTTTTCAGATAAACAGCTAGTAAATGATTAAACCTAAAATGGTTGTAGAAGTGAAATATTTTGAAGAATGTTTTAACTGGTTTTGTCCATACAGTACAACATTTAACGCCATAAAATTTCATTGTATATATATATAGACAAAAAATGTTTGTCTTTTCAGTATTTTTTTGTTGCACAAAAAGAAGAAAGTAATCCAGGTTTGGAATGACTTGAGGGTGAGTAAATCATGATAGATTTTTAATTTTGGAGCGAGTGAATAACATCTGAGTGAAATTATCAAATAAATAAATAAATTAATTAATTCATAAAAAGTAGGACTTGGTTCAAGCCACTAAATGTTGATTGGATGCAGGAAGATTGTCGATTGTAAGGAAGGGGCGGGGTTTAAGTGGACTAAATTATTGAAGAAGTCCAGCATAAATTAATGGAGAAGTCTGTTGTTTCACTAGAAGGTGGAGTTGCAACATTTGAATTAAACGTTATGAGGTCAAAATGTACAAAAATAAAATGCATGCATGAATGAATCATTCACAGTAAGATTAACAACCTGCTTTCATAGGCGTGGGAAGTGAGGGTGCTGAGGGTGCTGCAGCACCCCCTGTTTTTTTCTGTGGGCAACTGTTTAACTGTTGGGAATTTTTAAAAAAAAGTGCAAATAGCCTGCCTTGTTTGCAGAGGCTATATACACTAACTCCACCCACCAACGTGTGATTGGGCTAGTCAACATTACAAAAGACGGTCATCAATCGTCAGATTCAGTGGCGTAGATGGATAACGTGTGTCATAGGCTACTCCTTTTGATGCAATCGACCCGGGTTCGACTCTGCCTTTTGGCGAACTTTTTTTTTTTACTTTCAAATCTTTTATCACATCAGAAAAGCATTTATTTTTTAATAAAAATTAAGGAAATAATCAAAAAGTTGAAAATAAAGTATCGGGTAGGGTGGGCTTTTGTCCCAATAAGGTTGCATCCATTTAATAATTATAATTATAATTATAATTTACACAATAAGTTATTACAAACTGTTTTATAATGTATTACAATGCTGAGGTGCAGATAATTGCCACTATTTGCAATAAGTAGTATATATAGCAGAATATCCTGCTATTTTAACATGGTATAAAATAGAATCTATAGCTATTTGCACTTAGTGAAAATAGCAGTAGTTTTTAGTGATATCATATGCTATTTACACTAAGGGTGCTTTCACACTAGCACTTTTGGTGCGCACCCGGGTTCGATTGACGTCAGAGTTCGGTACGTTTGGATGATGTGAACGCGGTCTTCCGAACTCGGGTGCGCACCCGCGAACCGTACCCGAGTCCGCTTAAAAGGGGTGGTCTGGGGTACGGTTCAAGTGAACTCTGGTACGGTTCGCTGCTTATGTGAACGCAATCGTACCAAATCACGGAAGTGAACCGCTATTAATGACATATTATTTGATAAAAATGTGTGTTTGTGTGTTTTCTTTCTCCTTACTCTCACTTTCCTGTCGAGCGTGACTGACGTGCTGCAAGCAAAGAGCTGTATATCTCATTTCTGTTCACCTTCAGAGTTCTTTAGGGGATTTGCAGTAAGGCAGACGTAAGTGCCGTTAAGTACTGAAGCTTTGGAAACAAAACCAACGGTTCAAAAGCATAAATATAAAATTGAAGAGAGCAATGCTACGCATTTTGCTGTCTTCTCCTGCGCCTTCGTTACTAAGCAATGGGGTAAACAGCTGCTGGCTTGATGACGTAAACGAACTGCGGTTCGGACCCAAATAATATAATGTGAATACAGTCCACGGGAGGGGGGAGCCATTGATTTATTTGTGCCATTTGACTTCGTTGAATAAGCATGAGCACTGCACATTTCAAAATCATAACACTGCGCGGGTGTTTTATATGAATGTATCTCTGAAGGGAACCGACTGTCTTCAGAAAAGTTTCGATGGCATTTTCATTTGATCTGATAAAGTAGCGTTCATAAGCGAAGCGGAGCTGCTTTGATTACAGCCATTACTGGGGAAACCGCTAGTTTTATCACTCTAAACGTGCCTCCTGCTGGCAGAGAAGGAGTTTGCATTTTAAATAAGCCCGTCTCAGCAACATTTCCAGTTTTTGTTGTTCAATTTTTTTTGTTTTCTGCAGCGACTCGGAGCACTTTTCATACACTTTTTTTCTGGCTGAAGTACATTTGTTTCAATCTATAAGAATAAGCAGCCTACACCCTACCAGTCAAATTTTTTTTTTTTTTTTTTTTTTTTTTTTAAGAATTCTCTTCTGCTCACCAAGGCTGCATTTATTTGATCCAAAGTACAGCAAAAACAGTAAAATGTTGAAATATTTTTACTATTTAAAATTGCTTTCTATTTGAATAGATTTTAAAATGTACAAACCCAATTCCAAAAAAGTTGGGACACTGTACAAATTGTGAGTAAAAAAGGAATGGAATATTTACAAATCTCATAAACTTATATTTTTATTCACAATAGAATATAGATAACATCTCAAATGTTGAAAGTGAGACATTTTGAAAATGTCATGCCAAATATTGGCTCATTTTGGAGTTCATGAGAGCTACACTTTCCAAAAAAGTTGGGACAGGTAGCACTAAGAGGCCGGAAAAGTTAAATGTACATATAAGGAACAGCTGGAGGACCAATTTGCAACTTATTAGGTCAATTGGCAACATGATTGGGTATAAAAGAGCCTCTCAGAGTGGCAGTGTCTCTCAGAAGTCAATATGGGCAGAGTATCACCAATTCCCCCAATGCTGCGGCAGAAAATAGTGAAGCAATATCAGAAAGGAGTTTCTCAGAGAAAAATTGCAAAGAGTTTGAAGTTATCATCATCTACAGTGCATAATATCATCCAATACAGAT
Organism: Sinocyclocheilus anophthalmus; assembly: GCA_018155175.1. Lineage (NCBI taxonomy): Eukaryota > Metazoa > Chordata > Actinopteri > Cypriniformes > Cyprinidae > Sinocyclocheilus > Sinocyclocheilus anophthalmus. The sequence goes on along the minus strand of JADLZN010008653.1, from coordinate 161,153 downwards.
CTTGAACAATCTCTTTGCGAGGTCAAGGCCGAAAACCATACTGGATGCCCAGGATCTCTGGCACTTAGACTGTACTGCATCACATACAGGAAGCTACTGTATGGAAAGCAACAACATGGGTTTCAGGAATACTTCCAGAAAACATTGTCGGTGAACACAATCCACCGTGCCATTCGCCCGTTGCCGGCTAAAACTCTATAGGTCAAAAAAGAAGGCATATCTAAACATGATCCAGAAGCGCAGGCGTTTTCTCTGGGCCAAGGCTCATTTAAAATGGCGTCCCAGTTTTTCGAAAGAACTTCAAATTTTTATTCGTCTGACCACATAACAGTTTTCCACTTTGCCACAGTCCATGTCATCTGGACTAAAGAGGACAAGGACAACCCAAGTTGTAATCAGCGCTCAGTTCAGAAGCCTGCATCTCTGATGGTATGGGGTTGCATGAGTGCGTGTGGCATGGGCAGCTTACACATCTGGAAAGGCACCTTCAATGCTGAAAGGTATATCCAAGTTCGAGAACAACATATGCTCCCATCCAGACGTCGTCTCTTTCAGGGAAGGCCTTGCATTTTCCAACATGACAATGCCAGACCTCATACTGCATCAATTGCAACATCATGGCTGCGTAGAAGGATCTGGGTACTGAAATGGCCTGCCTGCAGTCCAGATCTTTCACCTATAGAAAACAGTTGGCGCATCATAAAGAGGAAGATGCGACAAAGAAGACTAAGACAGTTGAGCAACTAGAAGCCTGTTTTAGACAAGAATGGGACAACATTCCTTTTCCTAAACTTGAGCAACTTGTCTCCTTAGTCCCAAGATGTTTGCAGACTGTTATAAAAAGTAGAGGGGATGCCACACAGTGGTAAACCTGGCCTTGTCCCAACTTTTTTGAGATGTGTTGATGCCATGAAATTTAAAATCAACCTATTTTTCCCTTAAAATTATCAATTTTCTCAGTTTAAACATTTGATATGTCATCTATGTTGTATTCTGAATAAAATATGAAATTTGAAACTTCCACATCATTGAATTCTGTTTTTATTCACAATTTGTGCAGTGTCCCAACTTTTTTGGATCGGGTTTGTAATTTATTCCTGTGATCATACATTTTCCGCCATCATTATCCAGTCTTTCAGTGTCACGTGATCCTTCAGAAAACATTCCAATATGCTGATTTGCTGATTATCAATATTTAAAACAGTTGAGTAAACTTTTTTTTTTTTCAGGATTCTTTGATAAACAAAGATCCAAAGATCAGCATTTATCTTAAATGAAAAGCTTTTTTAACATTATACACTATTCCATTCAGTAGAATTTTTATTATTTTTTTGGGAAAGAATGATGAATTAATACTTTTATTTATCAGGATGCTAAAATTGATCAAAGTGGATGAAAAGATATTTATGTTTCAAAAGATTTCTATTTCAAATAAATAGTGTTCATATCGATATCGGAATTATCGTATCAACTGAAATTAAGAAATATATTGTGATATCAATTTTGGCCGTATCGTCCAGCCCTACCCCAACCTAACATATCTTCCTGCGCCCCTGCCTGCTTTTAGAAGATACTGACTTCATTAGGTTACATGCTTCTGCTGTTTTAAAGCAATAGATTATTTTAAAAATCCAACCAAACTGCTTTTAAAATTTAAGCATTTTTTATTTTGATTAATTTAAATTTAGGAGAAAAAAATGTGTCCTGTTGCTCCAGTGATACTCAAGTCGTGCAAAAAGAAAAAAAGGCCCATTATTTGTATTGTAATGTATGAAAACCACACAGAAGGTTTTGCTTTGGCAAAGTTTTATGCTATGCTGTTAATAAAATAATGTTCTGTTTCATCTCATCAGTCATTTGAGGCAGTTGCCTACAGTATTGATTTAATATCACTACCGAAGTACAAGACCTTTGTATTGCACTGAAGCCAAAATGCTGGTATCGATCCGACCTCTAACATGCAGTAATATTCAGAGAATTTGTCTTAAAAATAGTTTGAGCACAAGTATAAAGTCAAGGTTGTGCAGTCTGCTGTTACCATTGTATTTCTGCAAGGCAGTAGTTTTATTAGGTCAGGCCCTCAGTCTCAGAGCTGGCACAAGAAGTCTTCTGTGTGAGCAGAATTTTCCTGCTGGGCCTCTGAGGATCCGCTGGGACTGAACTTGCCTGTTTGCGTTCTTGCCAGAAGAAAGATTTCTGCTGCTCTTACACAGTCCTGCTCTCGCTGAATCCAGCGTGACATCTCTAAAATATTCTCTTCTTTCAGAAATGCATGACTTACAGTAGCCATTCACAGTGTCTGACCTTATAGATCAAAGAAGTTGACAAGAAATCTCGAGCAAACATCCGTTTGTTCTCTGTTGTAGAAGATGGTTTTCCCCGACTCGGATATTGTTGTCTTTCCCCTCAGCTCTAATGAGTCAGTGTTTGGCACCATCACGTCAGATGAAGAAAGAGAGGGCATGTTGAGAGATTTACAAAGAAGGGAGGGGCCCTAGAGTGGATGGGGGTCGGAAGCGGTTAAGGCACAGGAAGCAATGCGTGTGCGTTTAGAAAACATTCAATCGGAAAACTCTCTCATAACGCTAGACTTCATGGAGTGTATTAACAAGGATTACTCCCACGTTTTGTCAGAAACATTAACTCTTCCATCTCAGCAAGCACTGCACAGAAAATGTCAAATCTGCAGGTCAAGTACGTGAAGTTATTTGAGTGATATCATATTTTCCAAAGCACATTGTTTATCTCTGTCATTTCATCTGACATCACTGGATAACCTAACTGATTTTTACCAAAATTAAACCTACCATGTCTACTTGCACACCATCTGAAAAACTAGGAGTTATCTTCACAGTTCACTAAAGAGCTGTTTTACAGTATTCTACATTGAGCGCCAAGACTAATGGCAGTACATTTGTAAATGTGAGTGCGCTCCGTTTGGCTGGCACTGGCTCTTGGAGGCTAAAGCACCATGGTTTGGCAGGCGCTCAGATGGAGCTCTACAGCATCTCATGAGGAAAAGAGCACATCTGTGCAGTCTCATGCTGGAGGGAGAAATCAGGCTTGAATACACTTCAGTGTCTCACTTTCAATGTGGACTGCTTTGTTGATTCTAATGGCTGCAATTTCAACATGCCACAATGGTCCGTTCATGTCCAATGTAAATGCAGTTTGTTCATAATTGCCGAGCAACACACAACTGCTTTAAGGCATTAATGTCTAGATGGTTTTCTGTCAAAATGTTTCAAAGTTTTTCAGCACATTTTTGAAAGTTTCCATTAGGTGTTTTATTTGTAGGGCTGTGCAAATTGCAATATTTTTACTCATGAGTCATGATGCTGTATCGATACTTCAGGACTGTACATTGATTGATTTATTTGTGCATTCAGGTTACACTTTATTAATAAATAAGCAGGTAATCTCAAGAAGCATCAACTCTGAGACTTAGAGCCACTTCCGTGCCTCTGAATATGGAGTGTTCATCATATTTCACACACTTCACTCACAATCCTTTTATGATATTGTGATGATTCATGATGTTGCAATGTGCAGTTAAGGCTTCTCAAAAAGCATTGTGTGTGGATGAAATAAACACATTAACAGATAAGTAACAGACTACTAAACCAGATTTTTAAATTAATTTAAAGTTATCTTGACTTTTTACTTAATAGGTTTCATTAAATGTACATTAATTAAATGTAAACTAGGGCTGTGCAATATATCGAAATATCGCAAATGTACATAATCGCAATATGCATATCGCTACAGCTTGCAATATTTGGGGCCATGAACAAAAGACAAAGAGAAAATCACTCACTGCTCTTACCTAAATAACTTTTGTAGTTTAAATAAGAATCAGTGCATATTGAATTCAAAGAGTAAATACTAAGCAGTGTTTTATTTTTATTATTCAGTTCCTAAACTCATGTTAAAATTACATTTTTATGTAATGCTCGAGTAAAACACATACCGTTCACTTTCAGAAGTTGTTGTAGGGGTGCTTTCTTATTAGAATCAGAATCAGAATGAGCTTATTCGCCACTTAAGTGTGCGCAAACACAAGGAATTTGTTGTGGTTTTACTGGAACTCTTGGTACATACAGTATATACATACAAATAACCATATATATATGACACAAGATAGTTATAGAAGTTCACAGAACTGACTCAGCAACAGCTGAGTAAAACTGTTTCATCTAAGCATGTGGCACTTTAAGCATTATCGTATCGCATATCGAATATCGCATTATTTAATGAGTTTTCGCATATCGCATTTTTCTTCAATATCGCACAGCCCTAATGGAAACAGTTAAAAAAGTAATACTGTTTTTAATGGTTACATAATGTAAAACTGGATGCCTTGAATGACTATTGTTTATTATGAATAATCTTATCTTTGGTTTGGTTTAGTCTGTGTCCATCAAGTTCCAAATTTGCGTCAAAAGAGCATTTGAAATAGGACAGGTTAATGTTCTGCTCAAGGAGACAGATGGAACAGACCAACAGGACACTACACTGATTTCAGTAGAGCTGCTGAGAGACATGCGGAGTAATTTATCATAATGATAAATTAGCCAGAAGTAGCGCCTGTGCTCCAGCTCTAGCTGAGTGTGTACTTGTGCTTAAATAGTGGTTTACAATGCAATGTTAAAATATTTTTTTAATGTAACTTTTATAAGAATTAGCAGCAAATGACTGCTTATTGTTTGTAACATCAGTTTACCAGGAAAGTCTGAAACTAGAAGCAAAAATGTGTCTGTTTTACATTTTTCCAATGCCACATCATTGTTGTCATTACAAATTGAATTACCGGCAGATCAATTTGAGTGAAAGATTAAATCAATTAAGAAAGTCTATGACAGCAGCACTCAAGCTGCATAAATTTAACTGCATAAATTGTGTAGAATCTAATGATCATGTTCTCCAGCATGACTTTTATTGATCCAAAGAGCATTTTGTACAAATGAGTTGGCATGGTCAATGTCACAGATTTGATTTAATTAGATTATATATTGAGAATATTAAATATTTCTTATTAATTTATTCATTACAATATTTAAAATATTTCAAAATCTTAAAACATTCTGTCATTTCCAGGTTTAAATTTTGAATTTGCAGACTTTTAGACGCCATTGTATTGAACAAGCAACTTATGCTGAGTGTTAACTTGTATTTGTAAAGAATGCTAACTCATTCTGTTCTAATGACAGATGCTTGCTTAGTTTTACTTTGTTTTTGCCTTCAAACTCAAGAATGCATCAACACAAAAGGACAAGTCTTTTTTGTCTATTGTAAACATTTGCATTTTACCTGCATATTTGAATTTAAATGTAAATGCAGACGGAGGTGCAGAGTGGAGTTTGTTATGGTTCAGACAGTAACCTGGAGCAGACATCTTATGCTGCCAAAGTGAAAGTTAATGAAGGCAGATGTCCAGCTGAGATTGAACATCCTCTGAGAAACTTACTCAAAAAAAGAAACCTCTGCTTCTGAAAGTTACTTTGAAATGAAGCCTTCAGCTCAATATCCCAGAATAGCCTTAATAAGAGATGTTACTGATTCTAACGGTATTAAACTGTTATTAGAGTCCTAACAGATCCTAGTTAGATGATAATCTGTCCTGAAGAAGCTAAAAAAATGGTGAACGTCATTGGGATCATTGTTCTTGTTAATTTTTTTAAACCGATGATGAAAATTCCAACATACCTAGTGGTGAGTGTTTTGGGGCAATTTTATCTTCTCTTTTATCTTTTAAATCTTCTTTAGGTAAGAAAGGGGGCATTTTGTGTTCATAGCGTGCAGATAATTTCACTTTTTATTTTTGAATTTTCCACCTAAACAGTAAATAAATTAATACTTGTAAATGTAAATAAAGGTGAAAATATTTACCCAAAAAGAAGTCACTAAGCACAGAATGTCCTTGGCAGCATAGTTCTTGTTTTAACCACAGATATGAAAATCCCAACAAGCTGTGTGTTTGGATTTTCGACTTTGTGGCTAAATAAAGAACAATGTCACCAATAATGTGGGTGTTTTGGTTCATTTGAACTGCTTAAGTACTTCGAGTTGACACGGGACATTTTGCACTCATACTGTAGAGAAAATTGTGAACATTTTTGGTCATCCCTAATTGCTCTGAAGGTTGAAAAATTGAATAATTCAACCATTAATCATCCTCATGTCATTACAAACCTTTGATATGACTTTTTGACCTCCAAGTTATTAGTGTTAATCTGGCACCTTGTGCTAATTTCCTTAATTATCTGATAAACCCAGGCAGCCTGACTTTCTAGTTTTCACTGACTTTGCAAATAACTAATCAGTAATTAGACTAGAAATTATATTTAAGGGTCACAAACTTTTTAATTAGCATTTTAACATTGATGACTGATATTGTTTTATGGGTTCTTTTTGAACGCAATGATGAATCATTTTCATTCATACCAGTTTAATGAGGAAGTGAGTTGTCTGACTGATACAATCTTGGATTCAGACAGACTTTCTAGTTTTAACTGACTTTGCAAGATGGTGAGCCGTTCTAAAGTCACTGAAACCCTCCGACAGCAGGTTGTCCAGATGAAGGCCATAGCAAGAGAAGCTGTGATTTCTAGAATATTGCATCTTTACAATGTCACTAACTCACTCAAGGCTGGTCCTCCACGAAAGACAAATGCACGAGAGGACAGGATAATGCAGAGAATCTCAATGGGCAATCGGTTCAACACTGCAGCTGGAATTGCTAGCCAATTCAGCACTGAACAGGGTAAGAATCTGTCTCGGCATACAGTGTCTCAACGTTTAAGAAAATTTGGACTGAAAAAACACTCTGCAGTGACCAATCCTCTCATCAGCACAAAGAATCAAAAGGCTAGACTAACCTTTGCTTAGGAGCATGTTGTGTGGAGAGAGAGGAGAACTGGTCCAAAGTTCACTTCAGTGATGAAAGCAAGTTTAATTTATTTGTGTTTGATGGGAAACATTATGTTTGTCGTCAAACTGGGGAAAGACTGAAGCCCAAGTGCGTAAAGATGTCAGTGAAAAGTGGAGGAAGAAGTGTCATGATTTGGGGGATGTTTTCTGCAGTAGGAGTTGGGCCTATTATACTGCTACATGGCAGAGTGAATGCAAATTTATCAGAACCTCCTGCGGCAACATGCAGTTCCTTCCCTGCGTTTATCAACGTTTTTTGTGCAGGGTGTGAATTATCACTTTAAGCCACACAATTACTGTTTTTTTAATGCTTGATCATTGAGTTCTCAAGTACAGTTGTGATAACGACAAGATTTCACCCCTTAGTCTGGATCTGTTGGTGTGAAAAACGCTGTTAAGTCATGAGATAAACATCACAGCTATAACGCACTTCCGAAGGAGAAGCTCCCATGTTTCTTGCACAACACTATGAGTCATTCATGCCTCTGAGACCTCAGGCCTCACACAAGTATCAATAAAACCTCTATCAGCCGCTCATTCCAAGCAATTCATCGCAAATCAAGAGAAATGCATTTACCATGAAGCACTTTGTTTTCGAGTGTCTTGGACCTGCTGCATAATTCAGGCCCACCAGCTGATTAGTTGAGGCTTTGCCTACGGGCTTGACTCAGGGCTGCTAAGCGGAGGTGGCACAGTGTGCATAAGCCTCTTTGGGCAGGGCTTTCTCAATGAAGTAAGTAGGGATTTCCTGACTTAATCAATTGGAAACACATTAAAAGACAATGAGCTGTATAGATTTGTCTTTACGGCAGTGTTTCCTACAGGATTTTGGTTTTGTAGTGGCGGGACCACCCCTTCAAGAAAATGGACCTAACAACAATATTTTTTTCAAACATATTTTGTGTTTGTAAAAATGCCCATTTATTTAAAAAAAACTATTTTAATTACAGTTGGTTATTTATTAGGACTAAAATCTAAAACGCTTTAAGTAGATGTCATCTTGGGTTTAAAAGGCAATTATATTTAGTTATACATTATCAATTATTCAGATGAGAATAAAGATTGAACTGAATTTAGCTGGATAATGACACTAACTTTGCAACATCAATGCTATTAAACTGAACTGAAACAACACTGAACTAAATTGAGCTGAATTCATTTCATAGCTGATGAATTTTACATTATTTTTTAGTTTAATAGTCTGTATTGAATAAAGCCCTATAAATAAATGTGTCTTGACTTCATATAAATAACTAATCAGTAATTGGACTAGAAATTAGAATAAAAGCTCACAAACTTTTTAATTAGCATTTTTACATCGATGATTGATACTGTTGTACGGGTTCTTTTTGAAAGCAATGATGAATCATTTTCATTCATACTGTCACGGAAACACCTGCCTCACCAGCCGAATTAGCCTCCTACACCCGCTCACAATCACCTGATTACTGATCACGGACACCTGCACCCACTTACCACACCAGTCAAATACTCACTCACCTCAGTCACTTATCGGCTGGTCTCAAGGTTACAAGCTTCTCTCTGTGGGATCCTTGCCTCCCGATCAACCTGTCAAGCCTCGGATTCCTCAGATCTCGGCCGGAGGACCAAAGTGCCAACCCCAGATAAGACTGTGTTCGCTACTTCCATTTATTCCTAAGTTGAGTCTTTTCTGTTGGAAGCTACTCATAAGTTCCTTTGAATAAACTCCCCGACTTACGTTAACCTGTCTGTTTGCCTCTTTGTCCCGGATGTGACAGAAGACCAGCCCCACAAAATTAAACGGATTACAACACGGACTCATGGATTCTCGGAGCACATCCTCACCGGAACCCTTACCCATCCGGACTGTCACCGCCTCCCCACCCGCCTGTCCCATGGCCCGGCCAGCAAGCTTTTCGGGTGAGGCAGCCTTGTGCAGCGGGTTTTTGCCGCAATGTTCCCTCTACCTGGAGATGCAACCACACCTGTTTGTGACCGAGCGGTCCAAGGTGTCGTTCATTATCTCGTTGTTGTCTGGAAGGTTGCTGTCTCGAAGCCTTGTGGAATTCACAGAGCCCGTGGATTCACTCGCTGGATGGCTTTGTGAAACACTTCCGGGAGGTATTCGGCCAATCGACCACGGAGGTCACAGTGCATAAGGAGCTCTTTCAACTGCGGCAAGCCGAGTTATCCATCCACGGGTATGTGCTGCGCTTCCGCACTCTCGCTGCTAGCAGCGGCTGGAACGAGGCCGCCCTGCTCTCGGTTTTCCTCCAAGGCCTCAATCTGGGCTTACGCCAACAGATGGCCATCTACGATGGCACCGTGGGGCTCGACAGCTTCCTCTAAAAGACGGTTCGCATCTCCCAGCACCTAACCGCGTGCCATACAGAATCGATACCCGCTGCCGCTGCCTCACCCAGCCTCTCCGCTCCAGCACCAGAGCCCATGATCACGGATAGCTACCACCTCTCGTCCACGGAATGATCTCGGAGACTCACCTGTGGCCTATGTATCTATTGTGGATCCCAGGAGCACCAGCTCCGCACCTGTCCCATTCATCCATCACGCCCAGCGGTGAGTACTATCCAGATCTAATTTATCACACCCAATCCTTTCCAGTCAAAATCCTCGTGGACTCCGGAGCTTCTGGGAATTTCATCTCCTCCCATAGTCTCGCCGGGCTACAAATTCCCCGCTGCAAAAATGCCACGACCTACCAGATCACCACTGTCCAGGGAAAGCCGCTCATCCGAAGTCGTCCTACGGATTGGATGTTTCCACACCGAACGGATCTCTCTACTGGTGCTGGAGGAGGCCGTTGTGGACATCGTCCTGGGACGCCCCTGGCTCGCCAAACATCAACCCACCATCGCCTGGAAGTCCGGAGACATACTCCAGTGGAGTGCGTAGTGTAAACATGAGTGCCTCCAAGATCTGCCTATCCCGATCTCCGTCGGGAACAACCTCCCTGTCTGTTCCACCTCAGTGGAAAGCCCGGATTCATCACCTGTCACTCCTCCTCCTCCCGAATACCAGGCGTTCCAGGACGTGTTCAGCAAGCTCGCTGCCTCTGACCTTCCACCTCACCGGCCATGGGACTGTGCCATTGACCCTGCCTGGGGCCCAATTACCCAAAGGACACGTCGATCCCGGAGAGAGCCGCTATGGAGGAGTACGTTCAGGAAGCCTTGCAACAGGGGTTCATCCGCCCATCCACCTCACCCGCAGCGTCGAGCTTCTTCTTCGTGGGCAAGAAGGATGGGGGTCTGAGACCTTGCATCGATTACCGGGCCCTCAATGACCAGACGGTGAAGTTCGCCTATCCCCTTCCTCTGGTCCCTGCGGCCTTGGAGGAGCTCCGCGGGGCCAGCATCTTCAGCAAGCTGGATCTAAGGAGCGCCTATAACCTCATCCGCATTCGCAGGGGTGACGAATGGAAGACTGCCTTTGTCACGCCCACCGGGCACTACGAATATGGGTCATGCCGTATGGGCTTTCCAACTCACCCTCCATATTCCAAAACTTCATGAATGAGATCTTCAGAGACATGCTCAACCGGTTCGTCCTCGTCTACATAGACGACATACTCATTTACTCACCCACTCTCAAAGCACACCGTCACCATGTCACCCAAGTACTCCAACACCTCCACCAACACCGCCTGTATCTCAAGGCCGAAAAGTGTGAGTTCCACCAATCCACCGTTCACTTCCTGGGCTACATCGTCACCCCTGCAGGGGTGCAAATGGACCAGAGGAAGGTGGATGCCGTTCGGAACTGGACCCAACCGACTACCATCAAGGAGATGCAGAGATTCTTGGGGTTCTCAAACTTCTATCGCTGCTTTATCACCCACTTCAGCCAGTTGGCGGCACCACTTACCTCTCTCCTCCGGCGGAAGGCCAAATTACTCACCTGGACCCCGGAGGCACACCAGGCCTTCAGTCAGCTCAAAACTGCCTTCTGTACAGCTCCGGCCCTTTCACACCCGGACCCCAATCTCCGCTTCGTGGTCGAGGTGGATGCAGCGACCCTGGGAGTGGGCGCCGTCCTGTCTCAATGGCAAGGTGAACCCCCCCTGCTCCATCCATGTGCGTATTTCTCACGGAAATTATCCCCGGCGGAGCAGAACTACGACGTGGGAAATCGGGAGTTGCTGGCCATCAAGCTCGCTCTGGAAGAGTGGCGGCATTGGTTGGAGGGTGCCAAGCATCCATTTGAAGTGATCACAGACCACAAGAACCTACAATATCTCCGAGAGGCCAAACGTCTTAACCCGAGGCAGGCCCGCTGGGCTCTGTTCTTTATCCACTTCCGCTTTGCGGTCACGTACCGTCCAGGGACTAAGAATGTCCGAGCGGATGCGCTTTCCCGCCCACACCAGCCAGATCCTACCCCCGAAGAACCAGAGCCCATCCTGCCACCTTCCGTCTTCATGTCTCCTATTCAATGTGCACTCACCAGATCCGTGCCGCCACTCTCACCTAACCCGCTCCACCGGGAGGTCCAGAGGGGAAGAACTATGTCCCATCCACCCTACGGATAACCCTTCTGGACTGTTCACACCTCTCCGGGATCGGGACACCCAGGCAGCCGCCGAACCCTCTCGCTCCTCCAAAACCGCTACTGGTGGCCCCACATGGCCCGAGATGTCGCCCGGTATATCAAGGGATGTTCGGTCTGTGCCATCTCCACCACGCCACGTCGTCTGCCCGAAGGAAAACTGGTTCCGCTACCCATCCCTCTCCGGCCCTGGTCCCACCTGGGTGTGGACTTTGCCACTGACTTACCTCCCTTGAACGGATTCACGACCATCCTAGTAGTCGTTGACCGGTTCTCCAAATCCTGCAAATTCATTCCCCTGCGTGTATTACCTACCGCCCTGGAAACCGCCAAAGCCCTCTTCCAGCACGTATTCAGGAACTTCGGTCTCCCAGAAGACATTGTTTCAGACAGAGGGCCTCAGTTCATCTCCAGGGTCTGGCAAGGTTTTTTCCGCCTCCTGGGAGCATCCGTCAGTTTGTCCTCTGGATACCACCCGCAGACCAACGGCCAGACCGAACGGAAGATCCAAGAGATCAGACGGTCTGTTTGCCTCTTTGTCCCGGATGTGACACATACCAGGTTAATGAGGAAGTGAGTTGTCTGACTGATAAAATGTTTGATTCAGACAAATGACTCTTGTGTTTGATTTGGACTGATTCAATTTGAATGATTGGTTAAAAAGGGCCACATTAATCAAACATTTCTTTTGTTTACATTCAGTGAGGATAATGCAATAGACAATTGTAATTATTGCCCTAGTAAAAAAGCATAGTTCAAATATATTAACATATTTACTGACAGATAACTCAAGACTTTCTGATATAAAAATTATAATTAAACTTTACTTGGCATATTGTGCACAATGCACTTTTCTTAATATTAAGTCTAAAATGTTTTAATGAGGATATGATATTTGAATAATATCAGATTTTAAAAGCAAAATATTTAAAGTGTACCTGAAGTATACATGTAATAGTCAATAGTTCCACTTTAGCACAATAAAATAAACTAAGCATATATTTAATTGTACTTCAGCACTACTTCTGCACAATTTAAGTGCATAAAGTACAAAATTAGGTGTACCAATTTAGCAGACTGTACATATTCCAGTTTAGTATACTAAAAGTACAATTGCAGGACATTTATATAAAAATCTATTTGTAGTATACTTAGCATGAAATACATTTATTTCAAATACATTTAAGTATATTTATTTTTCACTAGGGTGTAAATATACTATTTTACAATGACCAGTCTTTCTCTGTCATTGCATACAATTTAGAAGTTCAAAACTAGGCTAAAATATGTTTATATATTTTGCTGAGCTGTGATGGAAGAAACCGTGCTTTACATCAGTGGCATGAGTCATTGCATGAGTATTTCCATTTTCCCTCTTTTTTTCTTCTGGCTCTGTTTTTTGTTCTCTTTCTCTTTGTGTGTTCTTCTCCCTCGCTCTGGATTTCTGTTTTGTCTGTAGATTTTTTTCTATGCCTGTGCTCATTCTCCCAGATACCCCCACTATTATAGTGTAACATTGTGCAGCCATATATGTTTTATCTTCTCTCAAAATAAAACCATGTCTTATTTCAAAACAAGGTCTTGTTCAAGTCATCCAGTGTAATATTACTTGACGTGTAGCACAGAGGCCTTGACGTGAGGCCAGAATTCAGACTGACATCTATTGTAAACTGGAACTATAATGCTGGGACCAGACTGTTGGAGTTTAGTTCACTAAGTGTGAAAATTTGGTCACACATCCTTTTTTTTTTTTTTTTTTTAATTCTAAAAAACTCATGACTTGTGTGTGTCCATATGATACTTGTGACCCAGGACCACAAAACCAGTCTTAAGTCGCTTGGGTATGTTTTTAGCAATAGCCAAAAAAACATTGTATGGGTCAAAATTATTGATTTTTCTTTTATGCCAAAAATCATTAGGATATTAAGTAAAGATCATGATCCATGAAGATATTTAGCAAATTTCCATACCGTAAATATATCAAAACTTAATTATTGATTAGTAATATGCATTGCTAAGAACTTAATTTGGACAACTTTTAAGGCGATTTTCTCAATATTTAGATTTTTTTGCACCCTCAGATTCCAGATATTCAAATAGTTGTATCTCGGCCAAATATTGTCCTATCCTAACAAACAAAACAAAATACATCAATGGAGAGCTTATTTATTCAGCTTTCAGATGATGTATATATCTCAATTTCAAGAAATTGACCCTTATGACTGGTTTTGTGGTCCAGGGTCACATTTCTGTATGCGGAACAGGACTGAAATTTAAGCTGTTATTCACTGCTAATGTTCCCTTCTGGCAGAGCTCTCAAATATCGTCAATGTGTTTAAAACATGCTGAAGATATTTGAGAGCTACAGAAAAGGGGAAGATCATTAGTGTGATCAGTTGACATGTAATACCAACAAGAAGTCCCAAACTAAAAAGTGAAGTAATTATTTCAGATTGATATAAAAGGGCAAATTTTACAAAAACATGGTCGGGTCTTATTTCACCCCAAAATCTAATTAATAAAATAATAATTTATATTTTTGCATTAAGTAAAAAAAAAGTCTACTTTTCTGTACATTTTGATGTCACATAATATGTTAATTTATCATTTTATTACTGTGATATATTATGCTGTGATTTTGATTATTTTATTGAATCTTGTTGAACTATTGTTTCTGTAATACAGTGATTTTAAGGCAATTCAACAAACACTGAAACATATAGACTCACTATAAAGAATGCTTTATTATTTTAAGATCATTTGTTAATCTACTGTTTAAGTTGACAATGTAAATAAACAGTCATCTCAAAATGTATTTACATGTACTTGCACAATAAAAAAAGACATCGACTTTGTCTCATGTCGCATAATCTTTGCAACAATCTGCACTGTTGCTCAACCTTGGCATTAAAAAATCTGTAGCCCCATGCAAAACACAGATCAAGGGAGTTATTTAAAGCCCCAGCAGGCCTCCACATCATCTTGGGCCCAGATCTCGCTGAGTGAGGGAGATTGACTTGATATATCTCACTGCCATTTTTGTAAACATGATTTGTATTTTTGATCTCCACGCTTGAGGGGAACAAAAGTGCTGAGTTTGCAGGGCAAAGTTTTGTGTCAGTGTTTATCTACTTGCACAGCTATGATGCAGTGAAGTGATGCAGACCTTTATGACTGTGTGTCAAGGTCAAAAAGTCTTCTAAAATATCAGATATTTTTACTAAGTCGATGTTACTTCAGGTTGTTAAATGTTAAATAGTACAATCTCCGAAAATGTAATAAGAGTTGCAAATTCATGATATTTGTCAAATTCATACTTTTCATACTAAAATAGTAAAGGGGTGCAGTGATAGAAGGAATTATATTTCAAGGCTTTTACATTCTCTTGAAAACCTTTTGCTTTCCTCCGAGAAGCTTCTTTCTTCAGAAATAATATAAAGGTTTTTCAAAAACCATATGAAATCGCTGCAACTGCTACCACAAGCACTAGCCAAGTATTTGAATTAGGCATGGGCCGGTATGAGATTGACCGTATGATAACCTTAAGTAAAAAATATCACTGTATCACGGTATTGTTGTTACAGCTCTAAAATGTTTTAATTTTCAATTCTAGTAAAAAAAAAAAAAAACCTGACCACAATATATTTTGAGCAACATACAGAATATTAGTAACAGTAGAATTTGTTATTTTTTTCTTTGATTTGTTTTTCTGAAATGTGGGCTGTCCGGCTGCTTTTGATGTGATGGTTTTTTTGCTGCTATAGCTACTGCTGCCCTAGAAAAGAAAAAATAAAGACTGGACATCTTTATTTGTAACCTAATCTGTAATTACAGTTATTAATTTAGTTATAAAATTCATAACATATCATTTTATATAAGTTATATATAGATATATATATTATATATATAGATTATATATATATATAATATAATTTCATATACCATTTGATTTAATAATAACCATTGAAGCAAAAACAGAATGGTCTGACTTTAACTTTGTAAAATTATACTACATGTCTGAACGAAACAAAGACAGCAGAAGCTCTGAATGAGACGCATTTTCACTCTCTGACAGCAGGAGGCGCTCATACAGCGTTTCCTTGGTTATTGCCGTAAACAAAGCAGAGCTGTTCTGAAACACTGCTTTTTGTGAACATGTTGGGGGTAACGCATAACAAGTAACGCAAGTTACGTATCAGATTACTTTTTTCAAGTACTAGTAAAGTAACACATTACTTTTTAATTTACAAGAGAATATCTGAGTTCCTTTTTCAAATAAGTAACGCAAATTACTTTATTTTCCCATTTATTCACTGACACCTCCCCTGTCCCCATGTTGAGAGAAATCAGAAAATGTTACTGTAGTTCATCTCACCCACAAAAAACACAACACACAGTTCATTATTCGTCAAAGGAATAAAATGAAATGCGAACTCAGAATATGCAATAATTAAATATGTTAAATAAGATAAATATAATTTATGTATTTAATCCCATTATATTAACCAATGTGTTTGCTTCTGACCTTCGATTATCCAGTTCAACCGTACTAATAAGCAAAATTACTCTAGACAAACATTTGTGTGTTTTTTTTACTGCTGAAGTTTGTTGATATTTCTTCTTCTGCATTCTACTGTACTGACGTAAATTTACTTTCCCTTCAGCCCGAGGCTTATTCATCACTTTTTGGTGTGAAAAGGCTTTTATAATTGCCAAAAATAGAACTTTTTTATTTGAAAAACAAACAAACAAGCAAGCCCTGCCCAGATAAAAGTAACGTAACGCATTACTTTCCAAAAGTAACTAAGTACCGTAATTAGTTTACTTTTGTTATGGATTAACTAATATGTAATGTCATTACTTTGTAAAGGTAACTTTCACAACACTGAATTTGAATTATCAGATAAAATAAAAATGCCATCAAAACGTTTCTGAAGACAGTCAGTTCCCCTCAGAAACACTTTCATATAAACCCCCAAATCAATATTGAGGATTTTCTTACAATAGTTTGTGCATCATGAACAGTGTGTGATCTGCCTGCTACAGTATTTTTCTGTGTGTCAGTGTCTCTGGTCTGTGTTAACGGGCGTTTACAGACTTTTTCACATAAATTACATTTTGGAAATTGATTGCATTGCAACGCAGTTTGTGCAAGTCCAGAACGGAGATCGGCTGCAATAAAACAATAAACGGCCGGTTGCCGATCGCGTACGTTCCAGAGGAAGCTCCTTCGGCCGTCCTACACACACATGACTGACCGCTCGCTCGCACCAACAGGAGGATGAGGGTCTTGTTACTCTCTACACTGCACTCAACCTCAAGGATTCCTACACTTTCAGTCTTTGAGAAGACATGAAAAACAGCATAAAAATTCTTCTGTTTTTGAAACCCGGGAGATTTTCAAATCCGTCGGTATACCGTGAAACCGGTAATCGCCCAGCCACTTATTTGAATGTTGAGCAGCGAGCTCATTGGCTAGCAATTAGGGATGTTCATTTTGGTTATTTTTCCTAACAATTAGGGATGTTCATTTTGGTTAGTTTTCCTAACCGAAAACAGACACTTGTTAACCGATTATTAACCGTTAACCGACAAGATTATTTTAAATTAGAATTGAATTTGATTAGAAAGGATAAGTGTCTGTGAACCGTTGAAAAAAAACTCAAATTTGTTTCCCTGGGATTAATTTTACATGTGCAAAAAGCAACAAACAACAGAACATGAGGATTCACATAGTCATATCATATCACATCACGCACCTGCGAGCGGAGAAAAACATCATAAAGCTAAGCTATATATAATATCTATAAAATCTATCGATATCTATATATATAATATATATATATATATAATATATATAATATATATATATACAATATATATATATAAATAGGCCTATACGAGAACTAAAAACCATTTTTACTTAATGAATTAAGAAAACGAAAAAAAAAAAACTGTGCAACAAGTAGCCTAGTATGCAGAGTTTCGGTTCATTTACGTGCTGCGCGAGAGGAAACAGACAGAAAGCCGTGTCCTGTTTTTCTTTAGGCTTATTTTACTAAAGCACAAAGATTTGTTTTTATTGGGAATGTACACAAATAAAGGCAAACCTTTTACAATTTCCGATTATCTTTATGACTAAAAGGAGTAGTTGTTTCCACTGTTAGAAGGAAAAACTTCAGGTGATTGCGCCGGCGCCGCATGCGCGCACACAAAGTTAAGCTTTGCTACCTTGACAATGCTGCCTGTTCATTATCATAATAAAATACAATCAGCCAAACATATGGGGGAAAAAACACACTGCTCAGTTTAAATACGTAGGTAGTAAAATCTATAGCTTCTTATAGTTTTTAAACTTTTTCTTTTCTAAATACTGTATTGAACGTATTTGCTGTGGATTTAGGGGAACTAAAATAGCCTAGCTCCAGGTGCATCTCTATAAATTAGAATGTTGTGGAAAAGTTCATTTATTTTTAGTAATTCAACTCAAATTGTGAAATTCGTTTTTTAAATAAATTCAATGCACACAGACTAGAGTAGTTTAAGTCTTTGGTTCTTTTAAATTGTGATGATTTTGGCTCACATTTAACAAAAAACCCACCAATTCACTATCTCAACAAATTTGAATATGGTGACATGCCAATCAGCTAGTCAACTCAAAACGCCTGCAAAGGTTTACTGAGCCTTCAAAATGGTCTTTCAGTTTAGTTCACTAGACTACACAATCATGGTGAGACTGCTGATCGGACAGTTGTCCAGAAGACAATCATTGATACCCTTCATAAGGAGGGTAAGCCACAAACATTCATTTCCAAAGAAGCTGGCTGTTCAAAGAGTGCTGTATCCAAGCATGTTAACAGAAAGTTGAGTGGAAGGAAAAAGTGTGGAAGAAAAAGATGCACAACCAACCGAGAGAACTGTATAGCCTTATGATGATTGTCAAGCAAAATCGATTCAAGAATTGGAGTGAACTTCACAAGAATGGACTGAGGCTGGGGTCAAGGCATCAAGAGCCACCAACACAGAGATGTGTCAAGGAATTTGGCTACAGTTGTTGTATTCCTCTTGTTAAGCCACTTCTGAACCCCAGACAACGTCAGAGGTGTCTTACCTGGCTAAGGAGAAGAAGAACTGGACTGTTGGCCAGTGGTCCAAAGTCCTCTTTTCAGATGAGAGCAAGTTTTGTATTTCATTTGGAAACCAAGTTCCTAGAGTCTGGAGGAAGGGTGGAGAAGCTCATAGCCCAAGTTGCTTGAAGACCAGTGTTAAGTTTCCACAGTCTGTGATGATTTGGGGTGCAATGTAATCTGCTGGTGTTGGTCCATTGTGTTTTTTTTGAAAACCAAAGTCACTGCACCCGTTTATCAAAGAATTTTGGAGCACTTCATGCTTCCTTCTGCTTACCAGCTTTTTGAAGATGCTGATTTCATTTTCCAGCAGGATTTGGCACCTGCTCACACTGCCAAAAGTACCAAAATTTGGTTAAATGACCATGGTGTTGGTGTGCTTGACTGGCCAGCAAACTCACCAGACCTGAACCCCATAGAGAATCTATGGGGTATTGTCAAGAGTAAAATGAGAAACAAGAGTCCAAAAAATGCAGATGAGCTGAAGGCCACTGTCAAAGAAACCTGGGCTTCCATACCACCTCAGCAATGCCACAACTGATCACCTCCATGCCACGCCGAATTGAGGCAGTAATTAAAGCAAAAGGACCCCTACCAAGTATTGAGTACATGTACAGTAAATGAACATACTTTCCAGAAGGCCAACAATTCACTAAAAATGTTTTTTTTTTTTTTTATTGGTCTTATGAATTATTGTAATTTGTTGAGATAGTGAATTGGTAGGGTTTTGTTAAATGTGAGCCAAATCATCACAATTAAAAGAACCAAAGACTAAACTACTTCATCTGTGTGCATTGAATTTATTTAATACTCGAGTTTCACAATTTGAGTTGAATTACTGAAATAAATGAACTTTTCCATGACATTCTAATTTATTGAGATGCACCTTTGGCTTACAGTGTTTAATTATAGTGGGTTTGACACATTTCGCATCGGCACTAGGCCTATTTCTGAAAGAAATAATAAAATGTGACATATACTCGACTTATGTTTTTTTCCCCCCTAAAAAAACTATTTTTTTATATACGTGTAGCGTATTTTAACCATGCAGCTAACCTTTTAAAATATTTTGATAAATTAATGAAAAAAAAATTAATAAATGACTTTTTAAGGCGTTTAACTGATTGTATTAATCGGTCAAATTCAAATGAACGTTAAAATGAACATCCCTTCTAGCAATACAGGAGAGAAACAATCAGCTGTGCTATGGAACAATGATGTCATTATGTCAGATTGAGTTAGATCTATCAGACTGAGCCATCTAGAGTTTCATGCCAGAACTTTGAAACTGTCCAAATAATTTGATTCTATTGTGTCATAATAACATGATTTAGTCTTGTAGAACCACTGTCCATGACTGAATCATACTCAGCCAAGAGTTATTTTATTTTCATTTTTATTGACCTAGGACACTTAAAGGACATTAGGTTAAACTTCAAAACTTCACAAGTTGTACATAGTGTTTTGAACTCGAGAAATAAATCTTTGGCAACCAAAAACCTCACTAATCTAATGCTAGTAATAAACCTAAAACACAATTAATCCAGAGGTCTCCAAAGAGCATCGGTTGTCGTAGAGGTTGTATTAATGCAGCTAAATTTACGTTATTAAACCAGCTGCTCCTGAGGGAAATACAGGCCTGTGTCATAAATTCAAGCTCTAGCATGTCAGTATCCCCATAGGTGAATAAGTGCCTGCTTGATATGTTTGCCAGCGCTTTGTGCAGGCACAAGTTGTCAAGTCAAGTCAAGTCACCTTTATTTATATAGCGCTTTTAACAATACAGATTGTGACAAAGCAACTGAACAGCATTAATTAGGAAAATAGTGTCAATAATGCAAAATGACAATAGTAAACACTCATTTTTCAGTTAAAGACAGTTCATCATTGAATTCAGTGATGTCAACATCCAGCTTAGTTCAGTTTAAATAGTATCTTTGCAATCAAGTCGATGATATCGCTGGAAAATGAAGTGTCCCCAACTAAGCAAGCCAGAGGCGACAGCGGCAAGGAACCAAAACTCCATCAGTGACAGAATGGAGAAAAAACCTTGGGAGAAACCAGGCTCAGTCGGGGGGCCAGTTCTCCTCTGACCAGACGAACCAGCAGTACAGAAAAATCAATATAAGACGTAATAAAACAGACGATGAATAATATTAACAGCCATTATTATATGATGCAATCAAACTTTAGCAAAATTTGGTAGTTCTGTATGTATATTGTTCCAGGATTGGCATCATCTGAGGTCCTCAGGGGTTGGCATCATCTCTTCTCAGGAGTTCTGGATCCAGACCGAAGCTTGTGTAAATCCTAGTTACCGCGGGATGTCAATCCCGTGGCAAAAACAGTGAAACAAATAGAGACATAATTAGCGTTGCTGCTGTTCCAACCAAGCAAAATTGTTTTGTTTAACCCAAACTAATGAATAATAATGTGCATTTGATTAGAAGTTGTGAAGAAAACCTCACCATAGCCATTCATCTAATAAGCTCTGTGTGTCATAACCCCCTCAAATGTACTCCAGTCTGCTAAACCACCATCAGGTTAGTGCTGTAAGGTGTATACCTCGTTAATCAAGCTCCATCGCTCCTGTAATACTGCCAATTACTCCAGCCCGCTGTAAAATCCTCCTGATTATCCTGCTTGAGTATGATAGAGGCTGTGGGTTAATGATAATCTGCCTATACGATCACTCCGGTGCATTTACGCCTCTGTCTGTGACCGAAACTGCCTCTTACATTTGCAATAATAAGGTGTTCTGTGGTTTAATTATATACCTTTAAAATATTAGAACAAAGTAGAGCAATTATTCAAGGTGTATTTGCATGTGGGTGTTTTTATGTGTGTTTGAGAGATTTGGGCTTTCTACATTTAGTGAGACCCCTTAACATCACTCTCTCATCTTCTGGAACATTATAGCACTTCATCCGTCCACCGCCGCCCTGTCGCACCGCCACTGTCATTCGTTTTCCGTCAGAGCTTTGTGTGGTAGTTATTTTTGGCATTGTCTGTGCCGTGCTCACTTTCAAAAGAAACATACAATACGCTGCACCCTGTGACAGAGAGATTAAATTACAGGGCTGCAGACATAGAGAGAGCTGCCAGTCATTCTATCTCACCTAGCCGGTATTACGTCACACCCGCCTCTTTGTGCGCTAACAAGCGCGGGGTCTCGACCCGCAGAGGTGGTTGTCACTGTCTTTCTGCTGTGCTGCATCTTTGCATAATCTTAAGGGAAAGTTCGGCTCCCTGTTGTTTGGGTTTAGTTGGTTTGGTGTTGTAGCCCATTTTCTCTGTCACACTTGGTCTGCTTATAAATAATAAATATTGTTCTATGGGAGTTGTCACTCTCTTAGCATATAGTTTTTATCAGGAATGCATTGGTATAGAAAGTTAGGCTGATACATGTAGCTGATAATTACTTCTTTACTTTTTAAAGATTTACCAATATTTTTACATTATGGCATAATTTTCATGACAGTAAGTCATTTTTTTCAGCACAATTCTTGCACAATTCCAAAATTTTGTAATTTGTAACATCTGAATATTTTCACACACATACAAACAGATTGATTTGTTACACAGATTGATACGCATTGATTTCTTTCCCAAATTGCATTGACTGCCTTAAAATATGAGACACCAGTGTTTTAGGAGTTTAAGAGACAGAATAAGATTAACTGTTTTTTTCCAAGGCATTGTTAGATGCCAGTGTCTCTTGTCTATGCAAAGACTTTGATTTCAAAAACAGTATCATAGCTATTAAACTATATCTTGTCATGATTTTAAATCTGTATTTAACCTCAGAATGATCTCAAAGAAAAAAGCGGTGCTAAAGTCTGATTTTGTGTTGGTTGGGCTTTAAAATTAAATTATTATTAGAATCTTAGTTCAAGTGATGAAGGATTTTGAAAGTCTGGCAGTGATCAGTGTTCAGTACTACTGTAAGATTAACCCTGCCTGCTTTAAATGTTTCAAAATGATTAACAGTTGAAAACACTTGTTAGAAGTTTAGAAAAGTGATCAGAAAGTAATCAAATGTAATCAGTTACATTACTATAATAAAGTAATTGAAATAGTTGCACTACTTATTACATTTTAAATAGGGTAACTTGTTATCTGTAACCCATTACATTTCCAAAGTAAGCTTCTCAACACTGTATACTGTATAGGCCACACATCTCACTAGTACTATACATCCAAACTAAAAACATGGGACTGGCGTCTCTCTGCTGTGTTGAATACATGTATGTATAATGCAAAAAGTTGCTCTTGTGATTCTGTTAAAACAGTCTGTTGGTCCATTTCCCTTTCGCTTGCTCCACTCATGAATAATGAATAAGTCATAAATAGTGCTAACCAACAGCTGTTACTTTTCCTGCCATGACAGAGTTTTGATTAAAGAATAAAATGAAGAGTCTGAGTCTCTGCCTGTTATTTCTGTGTGTATAATTGATGTATTGTGAGAGGGTCTTGGCATGCCCACAGCATTAATGAATCTTTCATTTTAACCGGCTGTATGTGGGTTGGAGGGCTATGAAGTGGCCCATTTCCTTAGCTAGTCTCTTCTATGACTTAAGGACCCGAGATTCACCAGTCAGAACTTTTGACCCGGCTCAGCTGGATCTCAGGGTCGAGCTGATGGAGAACAGTAAATTCGAAGAATTACCTGTGTCACTTGACATTTTATGCTTTTTCATTGAAATATCTGTTTCTTAGTTTCTTATCACTTATGTACAATAGGGTTTTATGTTACATCTTATGCTGTTAAAACAGTACTTCATTAGGTTAGTATACTACTGTAACATTATATCAGTGAATTATGTTTTTCTTACTTTAAATTTCTGTTTAATCTGTAAGACCTAAAAGGTTACTACTTTGTTTTTAAAGTGTTAGTTCACCCAAAAAGGAAAATTAGTCCATAAATTACTCACCCTTAAGTCATCCTAGGTGTATATGACTTTCTTCTTTCAGACGAATCCAGTTGGGAGTTATATTAAAAATGGTCTTTGATCTTTCAAGCTGTTTAATGCCACTCAGCGGGTGTTGCATGCATCCATCCTAAAGCAGTTAAATAAAATTCGCCCATCCATAAAAAAAGTGTCTCACACGGCTCCGGGGGGTGAACAAAGGCCTTCTGTAGCGAATCGATGCGTTTTTGTTAGAAAAATATCCATATTCAAAATGTAATAATCACTTTAATCTAGCTTGCGCCAACAGTCCCACACGGAAGCAGCTCCGGGCGGATGACGTAAGACGTCAGCGTTGCACATGCGCATGCGCCGCTCAGAAGTGACGAACGTGGAAGCGCAGGGGAGAGATCAAAACAAAATAACGGTCACGAATTAGAAGTACAAACCGGCTTTGTAAAGAGAATGTCGGAGGATTTCAGTATTAGCCAAGAGGAGACTGGTTTTCTTTGCTAAAGTAAGGAAACTTTGCTTCCTTTGCTCCCGTTAACAAATGTTGGTTTTCACGAGACTCACTGGCACATGCGCAGCGCTGACCTCAGAGGTCATTCCCCCGGAACTACTTCCCGTGTACAACAGTGAGCGCAAGCTACATTAAAGTGATTATTACATTTTGAATATGGATATTTTTCTTACAAAAACATATTGATTCGCTACAGGAGGCCTTTGTTCACACCCCAGAGCCGTGTGAGACACTTTTTTTTAATGGATGGGCGCTTATTTTTTCTTTTGGACTGATGCATGCAACACCTGCTGAGTGCCATGAAACAGCTTGAAAGATCAAATACCATTTTTAATATACCTCCGACTGGATTCATATATACCTAGGTGACTTGAGGGTGAGTAATTTATGGGCTAATTTTCATTTTTGGGTGAACTAACCCTTTAAGTTCTTGCAACCACAGCTTCCAGTCTTCCACTTCTTCCACTGCAAATTTCATTTTTTTAATGTGAAGGCTACATAAGCACCCGTTAACCATTAGCTTAACATAAACCTCCAGTGATATGACTTTATACCTGCGTTCATACTCTAGAACCAGCCAGCACTGCCCCAAAAATGGTTGGCTTTAAGTTTTGCCTATAAAACATACAAATTTTATTTTATTCTTTCTGTTCGGTCTGAAAATGACTCTTTATGAGTCGAACTGATCTGTAGGACATCAGTAGGAGGAGGTTATCAGTGTGTGATAACTTAAATTCCAGTTCGTTCTTCACAAAAAGCTATTTTATGGTTTCAGGAATACATCTTATTATATAGTCTAAAATCACACAGACTACTGTTCTCATATTATTATAGTGTTCAACTGCATGAAGAAGCTCTTCAAAATATCTATTTTTGTGGAAGAAAGATAAATGGGTTTGAAATGATATGAGGGAGAGTAAATGATGCCAGAATACTTATTTTTGGTTGAACTATTTCTTTGAAGTCAAGTGCTTGAGCCCCTTGATTACAGACGGCAAGCTGCCACTGATAACAATCTTATGAACATGTGAACTCATGAACCAAATACACAACAAAAGTGCTATTTATGGATCAGTCAGCATTTAACCATCAGATTCTTAAGAAAGGATGTGAAAAACATAAATAGCTGAGATCTAACTGATATCAACATCTATATTTACAACTGAAAGCATTCTGTCTCTGTGTCTGTTTTGGCATATTGGAAAATAGCCTGTGCTGTATTCAATTGTACGCATGACAGTAGGACGTGACTCATTGCAGAGATATTTTCTTCAGAAAAACAGCCTGCTTCATAAAGCTTGAGTTACATGCCGTGTGTGCATGTGTTTGCACAAACTGCTGGTTTGTAAGATGGTTATTGTGTGTGTTTGCATGGTTTATATGCTTGTGTGCACATGTGTGTTTTGTGTATTTCTGCTTGTGTAAGGTTAGTTAAAGGGATAGTTCACCCAAAAATGAAAATTCTTTCTTAATTACTCACCCTCATGTCGTTCCAAACCTGTAAGACCTTTATTCATCTTCGGAACACAAATTAGGATATTGATCTGAACGTAAACAACGCATGCATGGGGATACATTGTTTACATTCAGATTAGGGCTGGGCGATTTTGCAAAAAAATTAAATCTCGATTTTTCCAGAATGTTTGACCGATTCTAGATTTTTTTACGATTTTTAACTAGTCAACTTGAAAATGTAACTACAACATGATTCAAGTGACTTTTTCTTTATTAACAAGTCTAGTTAATTCGAAGTGCAGCACGCATGAAGTTGTCAACATGATGTAAATGTTAAACAAATCACTTAAATATCTTTGCAGAAAAGATGCAAAAACTACAACTACATATTGTACAAACTTGTCTTATACATATTATGTGTTCAGAAATAATACGAGGAAAATTATTTTTGAAAATCTCAAAAGTCAAGGAGCTGCTGAAACCGTTCTACTCAGCCGTCATCGAGTCTGTCCTGTGCACTTCAATAACTGTCTGGTTTGGTTCAGCTATAAAATCAGACATCAGAAGACTACAGAGAACGGTTCGGACTGCTGAAAGGATTATTGGTGCTCCCCTGCCCACCCGAACTGTATACATCCAGAGTGAGGAAAAGGGTTCAGAAAGCGCTTCAGAGCCACAAATACCAGGACAGCCAGGCACAAGAACAGTTTCTTCCCCCAGGCAATCTACTGATAAAAAAACATTTATGTTTTTTGATCAACATGTAGATTTTTGGTTAAAAATTATATGAACATACAATACTGATGTACACCAACACACATTTTCAAAATCGACTAGTTTGTGAATTACCTAAATAACTTCTTGACTAATTGGTCCTAAGCCTGATGCACACTATATGAGTTTGCCATCTTGTTATTTTAAATTTTCTTCAAATAATGATGGGAACATCGAAATTATGTTCCGTTCAATTTAAGGATGGTTTGAGTAGTCCACAAATGTCTTCTTTTTGAGGCAAAACATTGGCAACATTAGTACAAGTGCTTGGGTTTTTGCTGAACTTTTTAAATTCTGTGTGTAAATGAGCATCAGAAATGGCAGATGATGATGAAGACTTAGCAAAGATAAATATTGTGCAGTCTGATTGAAAACACGTTTGATGTTTCTCAGTCTGTCTGAGCTGAATAATTCAGCTGGTTTCAAGTTTAACTGATGCCAGCTGGATGTATCTCTTAGAGGGATGTTTACTTCAGATGCGTTTTTGTGTTCAAAAACAGCTGGCGCAGTTAGCGAACAGCTTTCTGAGAGAGTTCTTCCTTGAAAACTGTAACAACTAAACACTCTTCACACTTAGGGGGAAGAAAAGCTTTAAAGAACAAATCCTCCTTGGTAATCAGGTAGTCGGTTGTTGGACTAGTTCATCATCATGACTAGTTTTTTAATGTACAATAGCAAGGATAGAATTGGGAACCATATCTGAATTCCTGCATTGAATACTCATTAAATGTGCTATGATCTTTGTCACAATTACAGACAAACACAATCTGACTAAAATAATAACACTTTTCAAAATTTTACTGACTGAGTCATCATGGACAGGGCAGGCTAAAAAGCGAGAGAGAAAAAAACAATTTACTTCTCCAAAAGATAATTAGAGACAGTTAAGGAAATGAGATTGGAAGTGTGGGTCACATGGGTGCTGTGCTCTTTAAATAAAAGTCTGTTTACTGGCAGATCTGTCCTTCTTAAGAAATATTGGTTAATGTGAACCATGCCTCGATCTCAAAAGCTTTCGCAGGACCTATGAAAAATGCATTACAATGATGCACAAAGCTGGAGAAGGCTACAAAAGCATTGCTAAAGACCTGGACTGCTCTCTTCTGTCCCTTAAGCGGACATCCTGTGAAGAACACCGCAGGCAATCCTGAAAGAAGTGAGAGAGAACTGATGAATAACAGCAGTGGACCTCCAGAAAACTGTACAAAGCTGTGCAAGTCTTTGTTCATGTGTCCACTGTCAGAAAACACTGAATAAGAATGGTGTTTGTGAAAGAACAAACAGCATTTGTGACTCTGTTGAAGATCAGACCACATCTTGACTCTGTTGAAGATCAGACCACATCTTATGTGTAATCAGTGCAGAAAATGTTTCACAGGGTATAAAAGAAAGTTAACATTTTAGGTGTTATGACTTTTTTTTTTTAGGTGTTAGAACTTTATGCCTTTAAAATAATTCATTTTAAATCACTTTTTAAAACTTAAAAAAAAAACCTTTAGTTGTGACAAGCTCACAAACAGTTTCTAAATGTGTTAATAAACTGTCCAAATGTGTATTGCTGTTGTGGTGGCGCTTTAAAGTACATAATTGGTCATGATGATAATGATGGAATACCAATAATATCAATTTTAAAGAAAAAAAATCTAGGGAGTTTTATAGGTGCACTAACGTTTTACCATTTTTAATCGACTTTATGCCTGTTAAAATATTTATTTTTAAATTATTGTGAATAAATTGTGTTATAAATCTGTGTGCATGCTTAAAGAATTAGAAAAATGCGGTTTAAACCATTTTAGGTGGATTACTGTGTATCACAATGCAGGATATGTCAACTTCCCACAAGTATTTCATGTCTGCTACTTATGGGTATGTGTGTGTGTGTGTTGAGTGTGATCAGTGGAAAGTGAATGAATAAATAATAGGGGCGGCACATGGGGGCAGCTGCTCTCTGTTGGCTTCTGAAGTGGCGCGGGGTGAAGTGAGACAGGCGACGGTAGAGAGTGGCGTTTACTCGCAACCAGGAGTCTGTTTACCGGAACAAACCAGTCACCACAGCTACTTAAAGCGGCTACATGCTGCGACCGTAATTAGCCGTATCTGTATATCTCAATTGCTCAGTAAGAGGTTTAGGAAGTTGCCGTACAATTCAAACAATCGACTTCACGCTGACTGATTCGATTCATCTGAGATGAAAAGAAACATACAACCTCCTAAATAAAAGGAGAAACTTAAATGAAAATATCCAGCTGTTTTTTCCACCTAAAATGACACTAGAAATAGACAACAAATCTCTCTTGGTGTTTTGAAGGTCGCAACACAACTAGGGATGCACCGAAATTAAAATTATTGGTCGAAGCCGAAACCAGACAACACACGAAACACTGGGCCGAAAGCCGAATACCAAACAGTTTTTCACGTTTTTTCCCCATGTATTTTGACCATTTTTTTCACCATTGCATAAATTAAATAGCCAAAATGTGCTTTTTACTGTTTTGTCTTGTTTTTCAAAGAAAAAAATCAATTACAAAACAATTTAAAAATATTTGACATTATCCCAACAAAGCACAATTTAACTTAAAATTAATAAGTTACTAAAATAATATTCTTTGGCAATCAGACCCCCTTCTTGAATCAGGCATGCATTTTTTTACTGTAAAATTAAAAGCAGCCTTGCTAAACAGAAGAGACTTCTTTTAAAACATTAGAAAATATTACCAATTCCAAACGTTTGAACAGTAGTGTTTATACATAAATTTATTACCGAGCTGTGTGGGGGGGTTTTGTACTATTATTATGTTACTTTTTTATTTTATTTTACAGAACAGCAGTAAAATTACAATACTAACATTTATGAATGTAGGAGTTCTTGCTTTTTGTCAACTTTTATTTTGGCGGAAACACGCAGGAAGACCTCAATGCTTCTTTTTGTTGACGGCAGATTTATAAATGTGTCTCATTACGAATACGTTGTACGTATCGCATTGTCACATGCCTTGTAAAAAAAATTAAAAATGTGATTGAGCAACTGATGAGTAACACTGTTACAGCACAGATTTTCGCTTTGGACTTTGAATGCATGGCAATATCAGGTGTAAATGGCAACCTGTCTTGGCTATCCACTCTGGATGCAAGATGGATGTTATATGATAGGACAGTTTTCAATGACAGGTCAGCATGTGTTCTCCTAGTCTATGAAGGTGTTCAGTCATCCAAGTCATAGCATGTCAGCTAATTTTTCAGCTTAGCCATTATTACATACCTCTCCAGTCTACGGATGGGAAGGAGTAATAAAGAAAGTGGTGGAGAAATGGAGGGAGCTGACTTCTACTGACTCACACTTAACACCATAATCAGTGCAAAACAAAATAATTTATTAAACAAGCAAACAGAACTTCAGGATGGGTCAAGGCCAACATAATAAACAGAACATACTAACTCCCAAAAGCAATCTACCTAATCCAACAAATAAAATAAAAAAAGTACAAAATATTACACTAACTCCCTTGCTTTCCTTAAACAGGAGAAAAAGGGTAGTCAAAATAAATGGCAACCACCTCCCTTCTAGTGATGTTAGGTTCTTGAACAAATCGTTCTTTTGAGCCGGTTCTCCGGAAAAAAACAGTTGAGCCGGTTCACAAATCGAACTGAATCGAACTTTAGTTCCGGGTTAATGACGCAGGACGCACAGCCGAAGTAGCACGTCCAATTAAAAAAAAACAAAAAAAACGAATGAGCCGGTTCAACCAACTGTCGAAGTTTGCCGAGGATTACCGAGGACTCAACAAGAACCGAATGAGCTGTGGCAAAGTTTGCCGAGGATTACCGAAGATTCTGATGGAGTTGACGATACTGTGCAAGCCTTAGGCGCGTACTGGAAATATGCTGATGACTTATTAATTTACATTTTATTAAATCCTGCCAAAACCTTTCTGTCGAGTGATGTAAATAAATTTTACAATAGTTTATTGTGCATGCATATTTTATTTAAAGTTGCTTAAGTGAAATCAAGGAGTTTATAAGACTCCTTGACTAAGACTAAGGTTTATTCATTCTTTATACTGTAGACATGTAGAACATATCCATGTTTGTGCATCAATATCTGTAATGTGTGCTGTAGGTGCAAAACGTTCAGAAATCTTATCCAAGTTGTAGGCTAGTCAATATTGCTCAGTCAGTCGTATCTGAGGATCCGCGAATGAAACTGACCACAAACACCATTAACTTAGGTGAATTATATGGCAATAATTAGCAATATGCTTTCACACAAATAACTTTATTTTTGAATGTTTCAATTGATACAACATGGCACTTGTTGTTAGAAAAGATGACGTCAGGAACCGATGAATCAGCTTTTTGAACCGGTTCAATGAGCCGATCTGTTCGCGGAAATAAATTGGACTTTGCATCACTGCTCCCTACAGCTTCCCACAAAAAAAAAAATGAAAGAAACCCATGTTTGGGTTAAATGAGTCCTCCCACAAGAGAATTAGAGATCTTTCAACACACTTTTGTCAACAACAAGTTAACCACACACACTCTTGCTCCAAGCCTCCACACTCCAGACATCTCAGGCAGCTCTGCCTTTTAACTCCAAACATTTCCTCTAGTGGGCCAATCAGGATAGTGCAGTCATCAGCAGAATCATCAACTAATTGAACTCCACCTGTTAGCAATATCAGCGTTTGAGAGGGAGAGAGAGAGAGAGAGAGAAGCAAAACAAAACAAACAGAGCACATGCACAAAAGAGACACTCCCACTTATATAGGTCCTGGTACGTAACAATGCAAGATGGATGTTATATGATAGGACAGTTTCAATGACAGGACGTCAGCATGTGTTCTTCTAGTCTATGAAGGTTTTCAGTCATCCAAGTCATAGCATGTCAGGTAAAATGAACACAAGAGCACTGAGACTGGTTATTCACCACACTGCTGAATTAAGTAACACAGATTACTCCATCCTCACAGGAATTTATTAAATCATAGTATGCCGATGTGCAGCAGACACATGATGCTGATGCACACATTAGCTTAAGAGTCGACATACTGCTCATTTTCACAATTTTCTGTGTCCTACTCCCAGAGAAGAGAAATTTTAGACCGCTTGAGCTGAAGTATAATTTCCCTAAAAGAACAACAGAGTGGGATGAGAGATTTGTGTGTTTCTATTGACGTTCACTTCACAGGCCGATGGAAATGAAGGGGTGTTTGGTTTGTTGAGTGCAAAACTAATCTAATTAACCTTGCTGCATTCCCGTGTCCCACATTGTGACCTGTGCTACTGCTCGTAATGAAGAAAAGTGAGGGGGAGACAGACTGGAATACGCTTTTCAAAATGCCATCAAAAGACATGCTAGAAAAAAAAAAAAAATCTCAGCCACAATATAAAATTCAACAAATGCTTTGCACATATAAGATCCACTACCACAAATCATAATTTGGTCACACTTTATTTTAAGGTCCAATTCTCGCTATTAACAAACCATTAACTACGACTTTTGCCTCAATAAACTACTAATTTGCTGCTTATTAATTAGTAAGTTAGTCGTTAAATTTAGATATTGGGTAGGATTAGGGATGTAGAATATAGTCATGCAGAATATGTGCTTTATAAGGATTAATAAACAGCCAATATGTTATTAATAGGCATGTTAATAAGCAACTAGCTAATAGGGAGAATCGGTACCTGTACTAAAATGTTACTATAATTTTATTTATATATATTGTGTAATATGTTGTTAGTGATCCACCAATATTAACTAGTATTATGGATACATAATGCATCATATTTTCTTACATAATTTCAAACTGATTTTAAATACAAGCCATAGGTGTATTTAAACTTATTTTGACAGTTTTGTTAATTTATGTCTCGTATTTTATGTGTATCTGACATGTATCCCACACCCTGTAACCTGCGTTAATAACCAGCTCAGGTGCTCTAACACGAGTATGCATATGGTGCTGTCATGACACATGACTTCAAAGAAACCCAAACACAAAGCAAGAGGACATTTGCATTCTGTTCTCCATTCATGTGAGAACCACACTGAGAGGAAGACAGAGCAACGTGGATGAGATGAGACAGGGAAGGAAGGACGGTTACTATAGAGCGGCGATCTCTGACGTCTGTTACTGCTATAAATGAAGCACAGATTCATAGAGTCAGTGTGTGTTCAATGTAGCCCCCACACTTTTCATAACTTTCATAAGAAGAAGCTGAGAGAGTGGGAGATGATCTGGGGACGGCATCTATAGTATGTCCAGTGATTCAGGCTGGCATCCTTCCTCAACACAACCCTCAGATTGTGTGTCTTGCTGACCAAGCCTTTATACTTTCAGATAATTCTGCTATTTGATATCCTGTGGTGGGCGGGTGGTGTTCATTACCTGTAAAGATGAAAGCCTGACATCGTGTTGAGGTTGCCTTTCACACACATCTCCTGATCAATCCTTTCTTTCTCTCTTCATCTGTCCACAGGCTCGAACACTGTGTCCAAGCTTTGGAAGAACAAGCAAATGGAGACCCACAACTGCTGAGCTGTCGGTTCCCCCTCCCTCTTTTCCTCTCCTCCAGTTCCTCCTCTTCCTCTCTTTTTTACCTTCTCCCTCTCACTGAGAGCAGGAGATGAGCTCGGAGGAAAAAAGTTCCACTATGTCCCAGAAGATCTCCTCTCCATCTCACAGCAATAGCAGTTCCTCCTCCAAACATGACAGCAGACAGGTAAGTGTGTATGCATTTGATTTGGCAGACGATGAGCTACATTTATAGAAGTATCACTTTTGTTGAAAAAAAAGGTACAAAAGCTGTCAATGGGTCGGTACCCTTTCAAAAGGTACACCTTTTAGTACTTTTGAAAGGTTCTCAATGACAGCTTTTGTACCTTTTTTTCTAAAACTGTGACTCAACCTGCACCTTTGGAGAGATAACAGTTAAACCTCAAATCTTGTGGCTGATGTCTAATTTTTCATGCAAAGCAATCAAAATGCATAACTAGCACTATCAAATACAAATGCACTGAGGGTGAAGAAGACATAGACTTCCCACTGTTTTATATTAGTGTGTGCGAGATAAATTGAGACTTTCAGTTGTGTTGATTTACCAGGTTTAATATTTGTCCTGCTGGTACTGTAAATAGGTAGTTGATGTAAAATACTTTTGGGAAATTGACATCCTGCAGAGTGACATGAAATATATAATCTACAACTGTTTTATAGCATTTTCTCACCCTTTTATAGTAAAAAAGTATGAAAGCCTGTTCTCCAAGAAAAAAAGTCTTTATTCAAAATACAGTGCTCAGTGCATACCAGAAAAATGCACAATGCAAAGACAAACCGTTTTTTTTTTATATCAGTCAGGAAACTCTACATGGTGCAGGCTGATTTTTCCTTGGTATATAATCTGCTAGCAATCATATTGTTCACTACAAGGCTAGTAAACTACAGCTGCAACTGCATCCGTTGAGCTTATTTGGTCAACATTTAAATTGTCTGGTTCTGATTTTGCTGTAAACTGGTTCAGCAGCGTGCTATCAGAGTACCTCTGATACCCTCCACCTCCCCCAGCTCCACCTGTCTAGATCAGCTATCTGTCTGTGTATCTCTTGGCAGTAACAAGTCTCCCTACTTGCTCTGCAGTAGCAGCAGCAGCAATAACAACAGCAGCAGTAGCAGCAGCAATAACAGAAGTGGAAATGTAGATCTAGTCGGCCAAGACCAAACAAATTAACATGGTCATCCATTTATATGCTAAAACTACTCTAAGGGCTGTTTTGACTGAAATATACTTTCTTTTATACATTCATATAATTATTAGCATTAAAATCTTGATGTTGATCAAAATAAAAAAAAAATCCATGGATACAAGCATCTACTAAATATTAGCTTAAATGTAGTGACAAGAGATAGCTGTGTTTGTTCAAAGAGCCTGATGTTCTGTTTATAGGTCTTAGGGTGACTAGCTTGCCTCAACGCCTCCTGATACTTTGCTTCATACAAAAAGGACCTTTAGAATATAAATATTTATAGTGCTTAGGTTTTTTTTATATAATTTTCTGAAAGCAAATGAAAAACTAGCCGACAGCGCAGATGAAAGCAGAAAGCAGTGGACTAGACAAAATGTTTCTGGACTTTACCCAAACATTTTTCAGCTACGCTTTTCCACTTTATCGTCATCAGTCCCATTACCCGCTGTGCTGAAACACAGTATTAATCTCTCTGTTCTCAGTCAGATGACTGTGGGAAATATGAATATAACCGATCTATGAAATGAGCCTTGAGTGCCGGATATATAAAAACTTAGCAGCCCTTTGTTTTTTTCATTTATTGCAATTCCGAAATGCTTCCCGAGGCTTTTGTCTGAGGGAATTAGTGGCAAACTAATCATGTTCTGTGGAAATGAAGGATAAATACAGCAGGGTTCAAAAGTCTGCTCTCAGACCTTTGGTTGCCATTATTTGTCTTCAATCACTGTTCACACAGGTTTGTTCCTATTGTGTATAGACTTAAATTATCTGTGTGCATATGTACACTTGCACATGTGTGCGTTCATATGCTCTGAGCTCCGGAGGGCGGATCCGTGTCCTTCTCCTCAGATGAACACGCTGACCTGATTATGAGGCTGTAATCTCTAATCTCATCATTTGGTAGCATTATAAAGCTCATTACTCCTTCTAAGCGGAGCTATGTTTCACTGTTCGGGTGGCAGACGTTACTCTCAATACCAACATCATGGAATTATGTTGTGTAGAGTTTAAAGTTCAGCCCTGCAAAGGGGCTGAAATCCCACCAGGTGATTTGGTACCCACTTCTTCAGAGAAATGTCCTCAGAACTATTTATCAAATTAATTAAATACTTTCTGAGATTGCTGGTTCTGTATAGTTTACTTTATAGTATATGTTCTATGACTACACAGTGCTCCTGTATAACTGTATAATTTGTGCTTTGTGTCACTACATGGGTAAAAAAAAAAAGTTTTCAATGCATCCCTTTGTGGAAAAATGTGTGCTTTTCTATCGTGTATATACAGTAAGTACACGTTTAAAATGCCTTTTTTGTAATAATGGCAAATTAAAAGTTTTACTTTAGCGTATATTCATTATATTTTAATAATCTTTTGGTGTGCTTTAAACAAGTACCCTTACTTTTGATGTGTTCTAAAGCACATGTAAAGTACATGATTATAATGTTAACTATAGTGTGTTATTCGATATTACTTTATTATTTAAATTGTATATTATTTATTATTTAAAGTTAATATATTTTGAATGTATTAAATTGCAGCTTCATTACAAATATGTAAATACAAATATATTTAAATACATGACACACAAGTTTCCATAGAAATTACATTCAAGTATGTTTTAGTTTACAATACAATTATTATATCACATATAAAGATGTACTTAAGTCCTAGTTAAAGGCACAATATGTAAGATTTTTTTATTAAAATATCCAAAAACCACTAGTACAGTGTTATATATTTTGCTGACTTGTGTACTTACATTATCCCAAATGTTTCGAAGAATGTTTAAATCCAGAGAAATAAGCAATATTAACTAATTTTTACGGACTGTGTCCATAGTGTCTTTGTGTCGCCTGCCAATGACGTCATAACCCCTCGATTTCCGGTTTTGTTTTGTAGAACACATGCAAACACCAAAGACGCTTTAATATGTTGTGCGTTTTAATAGACCGGTGACGACAGCACAGAGTAGCATAACAGAACTTTCAAATGTATCTACTATGATAAAACAGCGCTGCTTTTTTCCCCCCACATAGGCACAACCGAAAGGAGCGGAAGCGGTCGACTGTGGCATAATAAAAGCTCCGCTGCTTTCGAGCCGTGTGTCGCACTCGTTCAGCGGCCTCGTTTCGCTTTGATGGCTTTCAGCCTCACCCTGCTTCATTCTACTACGTTAATAAATCATTAGCTCATCCATGAACATGATTTCTGCCTGAGTTCCGTCGGATTGCATCGGCTGTGGGGATGACGACGACAACTCCCATAATTCCACACTCAGTCACGGCATCATCAAACTACGCCTTTGCCTCTTTGTTTATTTTGAATACGCACCCTCCAGCGGCAAAAATGACATATTGTGCCTTTAAGTGAGTCAAGAAAGAACTAAAGTTCAGCTAATTGCATTTAAACTACCGGTATATTAGATTTTTATTCCAATTAACGTGCAATTATTGTCTGAAAACATTACATTTAGTATTATTATTTAAAAGTATATTCTCTAATAAGTAAGTCTTATAAGTTTTAAAATTATTCTAAAGTGTTCCTCCTTTTCACAAGGGTTGGTTGATTAGCTGATTTCACTGTCATAACACAGTATCTTTTGAAGGT
Source organism: Sinocyclocheilus anophthalmus (assembly GCA_018155175.1). Classification (NCBI taxonomy): domain Eukaryota; kingdom Metazoa; phylum Chordata; class Actinopteri; order Cypriniformes; family Cyprinidae; genus Sinocyclocheilus; species Sinocyclocheilus anophthalmus. Next base: position 124,535 of record JADLZN010008653.1, on the reverse strand, counting down.
TGTGTTGCTCTTTGATTTGAACTGTTGTGTAAGAGCGGTTGGTTTCATTAGTCACACTATGTGGTTCTTAATACATGTTTGGGTTTTGTCCTTGGCTATAGAGATGTCTCTTTGAAAGTTGTCCTTGATGTAGTGAATTGCTGAGCATGTGTTTGGGCAGTGCAGCTCTTGCCTTGAGGAAGAGAGAGTTTGCTGAAGAGGGAGAATGAAGACCCACATTTTTGTCCCGTCTGTCAGCGCTCTAAATAATAAAGAGAATATCTATCCTCTCTAAATTTCCACCTGATTGAGAACAGTATGCACATTATTAATTGCCCACATTCTGATATCAAATGGAGAAGAATCCTGTTTGCTGCAACTATTTTTCTAGCCGTTGCCTTCATGTCTTTCTAAAACAATTTCTGTAAATGTATTTACATTTAAAACAATTTTCATCACTTTTCAATCCACACTTTCATCATTCATTTTAAATCCACAAATATCAACAGTATTTATCACTCAAATAAGAAGTATGCGGTATGACCAAAATCTTATATATCATGATAATTAATTTTATGTCATGAAAGCACTATATATCATGAAAAATAATTGAATTGAATATAAAAAAGTACAAGAAAAAAGAAAAGAAGTGTATATATTAATTTACTTATATATTAAATAACCATAATGTCTACTCTATTCCATATTAATCTGTCAAGTGACTTCCTCACTTTGTCTTTATTTGTTGACTCTCTGGTTTCACATTGCATGTTTTTCATCATTATAACAACATTTATTATGAACATGTTTTCATAGGAGAGTTAATAACACTTCACTGATTCATAGTACAGTGTGTGCATGTATTGAATTGAATTGTACAGGACAGCTGGGAGATTGTGGAGGGTTTGCGTGGTGGTCTTTCCAATGTTCAGGAGCCAGAGAAGCAGGCTGGCTACATGCTGAAGAAGAGAAAGTGGCCAATGAAAGGCTGGCACAAGGTATGTAGGAAATGGCCATGCATTAATTCAAATTTTTTTTGTGGAAAAAGTGGAATAATTAGATAAATTAGTGCAGAGATTTCCAGATCTGAGCGGATTCGTGCTAACCTGCCTGAACACATTGCACTCATTCTGATGGACTCTCCACTTAAAAAAATACTTTGTTACTGCCAAATAGATTTTTTTATTTAATATTAATCAAAAATATTTATTTTCATAGACAAAAACATTCAAACAGAGTATAGAAATTATTTATTATAAAAATCACACTTAATCAAATTTTCTTCAGACACAAGACAGCATGTTAATGTAGGTCAACATAATAATTTTTGGGGTTTTTATAACTTAATTTCACCCTAAGCAAAAACAAAATGAGCTATAATATGAAAATTAAGATGGAAGACCTTAATGTTTATTGTGCTGTCTTTTTAAAATGTGCATCATCTTGTCTGTTATGGACTAACAACAACAATGAAAACACCAGAAACATTAATAAAACCCACACTTATGTCTGTTGTTTCTATGTCTATATTTTTTCAATGATGAGTCCTTTTTGATTTTAGCCAAACTGAACTAAACAGGTTAAACCAGAAATTGTGATTTTTGATTAGACCAACATAAAAATGCACTTTAAATAAATTGGACAGTCATTTCACTTTTTTCAGTGTTGACAATTAAAGCACCCATTCTGTTCAATTTAAGCACACAAACACAATTAAAGGTGATGTTAGCATTTTTGATGCATGCAAAAATACTTCTATGCCAGTTTAATATTCAGATACAACCCTGAGTAAGCCATTTAAAGGTCTGTTCTCCAAAAATACCCATATTCCCCTTCAACCAAACAGTGAATACAAGAATAGACAGAAAAGAGGCATAGCGATACACAGCCTCTCATTCATCAAGAGTACGTAAGCATCCCCTGAGAGGACATTCATCATTTACCAAAAAAATCTGACCCAAGTTTCTCCTCTGTCCTCTCCTCTTTGTGCTTCTTTCTTCACAGAGATTCTTCTACTTGGACAAGGGCATTTTGAAGTACGCCAAATGCGCAGCTGATGTGAGTCTAAATGGCCCCACATGTACACAAAGTCTATTGAACTAAAGCACTCAGGACTATTAGTGGTCAGTTCCCCATCATGTAAGTCTTCACAGAGCTCCAGCAATCTTTAGTGGTCCTAAACCTCCATCTTTCTGTCAATATATGTTTCCTGCTCATAAAAGCCTCAAGCTGTGGGAATGTAAAATCAAAGTTAATGTCCCCAGGGTTTGATAGCATTGTCTAGAACCGATATTTTGCAAATGTAAAGCGGAAAATTTCATAACAGAATCTGTTATACAACCTACCTTCCCTCATGCCAGTCTGCTCTCCTAAACAGCATTATGAAGTGGACGCTTAGAGCCAGGGTATTAATTTATAATGAACGTACGTATTCAACCTGCCATATATCTTTCAGATGTAGCTGGAGCCTTTTTGGCCTCTAAATCAAGGGCACTAGTTGAATGTGCCTGTGAGAATGGATCATTGACAAGGTTATCCATTAGCAAAATTAGCCAGAGCCCTCTTGCATTTAATGTGCTGCAAACTTGTCACCTTTTGTGAAATTGTACTGTTTTGAATGCACAATATGCTTATAGAGGGCTATATGCTCACAAATTCTAAATTAATGAGTTTATGGGGTAAATGATTCTTTTGAGCAGGTCATTTTTAATTAATATTTTTTAACTAATCAGTGTAGTTATTGACTGGTCAGTTATATGTCAGTATGTAGTTAAAGATACACTTTATAGTTTTGTCAGTATTATTTTTAATATATAAAATTGCTTTACTTTTTTCAAATATGTATTCCTGATAAATGCTAAAAGATTTATTAATGGAATCAAATTCTTAAATTCTTCACAATTCTCATCACTACTTCTATGTCACTCATGCAAACCTATGAAATAGCCACAGTAAGATGGGATGACTAGGGCTGTTGTATCACTCTGTTGTATTTTTGAAAGGATGCAGTAGATTTCATTATTTGTGGAAAAGCACAAGAGCCAAGAATTCAATTTGAATCTATATTCATTTGAGGTTTAACCAGGAGCAACATATTTGCTCAGTAGTAATTTGAGTACATTGCAACAAAGTAGCATTTGTTGTATTGATATACAAGGTAGGGGTGATATTTATAGGTCAAACCTTCTGTCTGTGCTTTGTGCAGGTCGAGAAAGGCAAGCTCCACGGCTGCATTGATGTGGGGCTGTCCGTCATGGCCATTAAGAAGAAAGCCAAGTGCATTGATCTGGACGCTGAAGAAAACATTTATCACCTGAAGGTATCACAACAGTTATAGTATTAGACTGACATTAGAGTCAGAATGATCTGCGGTCACAGGAGAAGCACTAGTGGAGATTGGTGCATACCGTAATTTTGCTGCAGTTTTACTGGAACATGTTACATTATGATGGTACAGGAGATTTGCTTTAGCCTTATGTTAAAGTAGCACTGAGTAGTTATGATTTCTTTAATGGAGTTTTGTGTCTATGTGAGAAAGAGATTTGATGTACTTTGATATTCAGAACTGAACATGATGTGGCAATTAATTAATCTAATTAATTGCTAATAAATCGCACATCCAATTTGGCTGAGAAATTACTCCCAAAAGATCATTTAAAGTCATTGTTGTATTAAACGCATCCCCCCCCCCCCAAACAGACATTACAAAATTAGCTTCAGCCCCAAGAAATCTTTTGTTTGATAAAATTTATTACATATACTCTTTTGGACCATGAGGGTGAGTAAATTGACACAATTGTCAATTATTTTATTTTATAAATTTTATTATTATTACTAGGGAAATATGGAACTATTGAATGAAATGAAATCTAAATAAATAAAACTAAACTGCCACCGTAGGTGGTGGTAAAGTTTAATGATTTAAGTCATCGAGTATTTATCATTCAGTTGATTCGTTTGAATGGCTGATTCATTCAGGAGTGAAGGAAATGGTTCTTTATGAATGGTCCATTGAATCATTAGGCTTGTTCGAATTGAAGCAGATCATCACCATCAGATCGATCAGTGTATGACATCAAAGTACAGCGAGAGAAAGCATAAGGAGACGTCTGCGCTCTTATAGCTGTTTGAATCTATCCGCTCAGGTATTTTGATGTCATACACCGATCGGTCTGTGCAACGCCACTTGAATAATGCGTGTGCGGCCAATGGTTCAACGTGCCAAATGGTTCACCCAATTCATTCAAAATGTGCATTAATGAAAAGAGATGAACAGTTCTAGTTGTCTTTATATTTCGTTGGCAAATGAGCCAACAAGCAACATTGTGTCTAACATAAACACAATATTAACTTCTTCTACTGACTGTTGTTATAAGTCAGTATCAGTTTGAACGAGTGTTGCTATTGCTTAACTATGTGATGTAATATGAGACAAAATCTTCAACAGGGGCATTTTTTTGCCCCATATCGAATTTTAGGGGCTTCTAACTACGTTCTCTAAGAGCCATCACCACAGTGAGTTGTTGCCCTGCTCATGTGTCATCATCGCTGTAGAAATGTCAGAGGACCCACACATAGGTCTGGGCTGGAAGTGCGGTAAGTACAGGTGATAACACAATGGTTAATAATTTAAGCGTTATTTTTCACCGAATAATAATCTAATAGGTGTAAAATTCCCGCCCTAATTATAATATATATAATCTAGAGATATATAATATATAGATATATATATATACTATATATTATATATACATATTTATATTTATCTATATATTATATATATATAGTGGGGCAAAAAAGTATTTAGCAGCCACCAATTGTGCAAGTTCTCCCATTAAAAAGATGAGAGAGGCCTGTAAATTTCTCATCATAGGTATACCTAAACTATGAGAGACAAAATGAGAGAAAAAAAAAATCCAGAAAATCACAATGTAGGATTTTTAAAGAATTAATTGGAAAATTCCTCTGTAAAATAAGTATTTGGCCACCTACAAACAAGCAAGATTTCTGGCTCTCCCAGACCTGTAACAACTTCTTTAAGAGTCTCCTCTGTCCTCCACTCATTACCTGCATTAATGGCATCTGTTTGAACTCGTTAACAGTATAAAAGACACCTGTCCACAACATCAAACAGTCACACTCCAAACTCCACAATGGCCAAGACCAAAGAGCTGTCAAAGGCCACCAGAAACAAAATTGTAGACCTGCACCAGGGTGGGAAGACTGAATCTGCAATAGGTAAGCAGCTTGGTGTGAAGAAATCAATTGTGGGAGCAATTATTAGAAAAAGGAAGACATACAAGACCACTGATAATCTCCCTCGATCTGGGCTCCACGCAAGATCTCACCCCGTGGGTCAAAATGATCACAAGAACTGTGAGCAAAAATCCAAGAACCACACGGGGGAACTAGTGAATGACCTGCAGAGAGCTAGAACCAAAGTAACAAAGGCTACCATCAGAAAACACACTGCGCCGCCAGGGACTCAAAACCTGCAGTGCCAGACATGTCCCCCTGCTTAAGCCAGAACATGTCCAGACCCGTCTGAAATTTGCTAGAGAGCATTTGGATGATCCAAAAGAGGATTGGGAGAATGTCATATGGTCAGATGAAACCAAAATAGAACTTTTTGGTTAAAACTCAACTTGTCGTGTTGGGGGAGAAAGAATGCTGAGTTGCATCCAAGAACACCATACCTACTGTGAAGCATGGGGGTGGAAACTTCATGCTTTGGGGCTGTTTTTCTGCAAAAACCAGGACGACTGATCCGTGTAAACGAAAAAATGAATGAGGCCATGTATCGTGAGATTTTCAGTGAAAACCTCCTTCCATCAGCAAGAGCATTGAAGATAAAACGTGGCTGGGTCTTCAGCATGACAATGATCCCAAACACACGCCCGGGCAACGAAGGAGTGGCTTCGTAGAAGCATTTCAAGGTCCTGGAGTGGCCTAGACAGTCTCCAGATCTCAACCCCATAGAAAATATCTGGAGGGAGTTGAAAATCCGTGTTGCACAGCGACAACCCCAAAACATTACTGCTCTAGAGGAAATCTGCATGGAGGAATGGACCAAAATACCAGCAACAATGTGTGAAAACCTTGTGAAGACTTACAGAAAAAGTTTGACCTCTGTCATTGCCAACAAAGGGTATATAAACAAAGTTTGAGATGAAATTTTGTTATTGACCAAAAACTTATTTTCCACCATAATTTGCAAAAAAAAATTCTTTAAAAATTCTACAATGTGATTTTATGGAATTTTTTTTCTCATTTTGTCTCTAATAGTTGAGGTATACCTATGATGAAAATTACAGGCCTCTCTCATCTTTAAGTGGGAGAACTTGCACAATTGGTGGCGGACTAAATACTTTTTTCCCCACTGTATATATATATATGTATATACAGTGGGTATGGAAAGTATTCAGATCCCCTTAAATTTTCACTCTTTGTTATATTGCAGCCATTTTCTAAAATCATTTAAGTTTATTTTTTTTTCCTCATTAATGTACACTCATCACCCCATATTGACAGAAAAACAGAATTGTTGACATTTTTGCAAATTTATTAAAAAAGAAAAACTGAAATTCACATGGTCCTAAGTATTCAGACCTTTGCTGTGACACTCATATATTTAAACTCAGGTGCTGTCCATTTCTTCTGATCATACTTGAGATGGTTCTACACCTTAATTTGAATCCAGCTGTGTTTGATTATACAGATTTGACTTGATTAGGAAAGCCACACAACTGTCTATATAAGACCTTACAGCTCACAGGGCATGTCAGAGCAAATGAGAATCATGAGCACAAAGGAACTGCCTGAAGATCTCAGAGACAGAATTATGGCAAGGCACATATCTGGCCAAGGTTAAAAAAAAATTTCTGCTACACTTAAGGTTCCCAAGAGCACAGTGGCCTCCATAATCCTTAAATGGAAGACGTTGGGACGACCAGAACCCTTCCTAGAGCTGGCAGTCCGGCCAAACTGAGCTATCGGGGAGAAGAGCCTTGGTGAGAGAGGTAAAGAAGAACCAAAGATCACTGTGGCTGAGCTCCAGAGATGCAGTCGGGAGATGGGAGAAAGTTGTAGAAAGTCAACATCACTGCAGCCCTCCACCAGTCGGGCTTTATGGCAGAGTGGCCCGACGGAAGCCTCCCCTCAGTGCAAGACACATGAAAGCCCGCATGGAGTTGTGAGATGGTGGGAAATAAGATTCTCTGGTCTGATGAGCACAAGATATAACTTTTTGGTCTTAATTCTAAGCGGTATGTGTGGAGGAAACCAGGCACTGCTCATCACCTGTACAATATAGTCCCAACAGTGAAGCATGGTGGTTGCAGCATCATGCTGTGGGGGTGTTTTCAGCTGCAGGGACAGGACGACTAGATGCAATCGAGGGAAAGATGAATGCGGGCAAGTACAGGGATATCCTGGACGAAAAACCTTCTCCAGAGTGCTCAGGACTCAGGACCGGGCCGAAGGGTTACCTTCCAACAAGACAATGACCCTAAGCACACAGCTAAAAATAACGAAGGAGTGGCTTCACAAAAACTCTGTGACTTTTCTTGAATGGCCCAGCCAGAGCCCTAACTTAAACCCAACTGAGCATCTCTGGAGAGACATAAAAATTGCTGTCCACCAACGTTTACAATCCAAACTGACAGAACTGGAGAGGATCTGCAAAAAGGAATGGCAGAGGATCCCCAAATCCAAAAATCCAAAAAAGGTGTGAAAAACTTGTTGCATCTTTAACAAAAAGACTCATGGCTGTATTAGATCAAAAGGGTGCTTCTACTAAATAATGAGCAAAGGGTCTGAATATTTAGGACCATGTGATCTTTCAGTTTTTCTTTTTTCATAAATCTGCAAAAATGTCAACAATTTGTGTTTTCTCTGTCAATATGGGTGCTGTGTGTACATTAATGAGGAAAAAAAATAACTGAAATGACTTTAGCAAATGGCTGCAATATTAACAAAGAGTGAAAAATTTAAGGGGTCTGAATACTTTCCGTACCCACTGTTATATACTGAGAATTCTTTCCCCCCAATAATTTTCTTTTATTACCGCACAGTGAAAAAAAAAACCATTCCCGAGCTTCACAATATAAGCTACCCATTTGACGTCGTATAAAATTGCTTCATTAAAGTTCGTAATAAATAGGAATAAACTGTCTAACAGGGGTACTCAAGTTCAGAGGCCAAGCGGGCCGCATTTAAACTACATAAAATGCGAAAGGGCCACAAATTACAATTTGCATCATCAGACTTTATTTAAGACAATATTTGCAGATTTACTGATTTAGAAATACAGTTTATTACTTATCTAAGTCTTGCTTGACCTTGTCCTGTTTAAAATAACACTGAACTTGAAATATATATATATTTTTAAGAGTAAAAATCTGAAAACAAGGAAATTGGATAAAAGTTTTTTTGCTATATGAGGCAATAAAAAAGTGCATTCATATCAAACCGGTAGTGAACAAATCAAAATGCTAAAATGCATTATTGAGGCAAATATAGTTCACACCATCTTTAGAAATAATATATTATGTTTTTAATATCTTTATATTAGCTGTATTGTATTATTTATTTTAAAATAGATATCACTATTTCCCACCATGTTCGAAACAAAAACAGAAACTAAACAAAATAAGTAATTACTAGGTTCTAGAACAAGTGCTCTGCGTCTATTATAGAATACAATATTTCAACGAATTGATAAAAAAAGATAACAAATATTTTTAACTCATACTTCATGACGTGCTCATCAAGACTACAATGTTTCATTCCTGAATGAGATCAACGTTTTTCCATTTCTAAAGGTGCAGTAGGAGATCTTTGAAAATGCTAACTTTAGCTTGATAGCACTGAAAGTGAATGTCCCACCCTCCCTGCAATCGCCTTCCAAAGCCACGCCCCCTGAATGCATTTATGCTCACAGACCAGAATACCAGAGACACCATTACTACAATAGGCTACATCAGCAGTTCCCAAATCCAGTACCACCCTGGATGTGAAGACGTGTGTGTGGGTGGGGGAGGTGTCGTGTGTGAAGCCGCTGCGCAGCGCAAATCTGTGAATGAATGTTCTGAAGTGAAGTAAACTTCAATGGATTTCCTCTGCTCAGGGAGTAGGGAGCAATGAATATTGTGTAGGGATCATATCGATCGGAACAAAGTTCATGCACGTAGCTCTCTTCTAACGTGCTGGTTATCTGAATCGGGTGTGTTATCTAAGCGAGACATACAAAATATGCAGAGCGGGCGCGAGGACTGGAATTGGGAACCGCTGGCTACATCACGTGTCATTCACCGGTGAGAAAACTTTAAAAAGTACTACAATACCAGAAAGGAAGATCGGGTTGTTTGTCTGCCATCCTTGCTCTGTCTGCACAGCGTGCGTGAATGCGCTGATGACGTATCCTGTCTGCGAGAACAGGTTAGGCAGAGGTATGCTAATACATACATTGACAAGCAGGTAGGAAAGCCAATTAAAACGCACAGACCGAGCGTTTTGATTGGACGAACATCTCTTGGTTCTACGTCTTCCACAGAATATATAAATACATATAAATACATTTAGACTACTTAACTTAATGATGCTATCGGGATGTGAAGAGACTTTAAACCAGCATAAAAACAATTTTTCTGAAGACAATCACCTATTGTATTTCATTCTATTTATTAGATAGAATTATCTACTGTGATCGCTTCTGTAGACGAGGTGTTATACGTCCGAACTCTATAAACCTGTATTCCAGTAGGCTACTTCTGTGATGATTTGAATGGTGATAATGACGAGTCACACTGCACGATTTAGCACGATCTTTCATCGCCGACAGTTGTGCCGAAAGCGCCGACAAATGCCAGACATCATAGGCAAATCAGCTAGTTCACGCGAGTGCAGTCACGCAGTGTGCATTATCAAAGGACGCGATTGCGCCAGTGAAATATTTGGCTATGCTAAATATTGGACTGGGTCTGCCGATCACAATCACGCTGGTGAAATTAGTTCTGCCTGAAAAACCACATCGTTTTTGGACGCGACCTACAGCCAATGAGAGACCAAGATACAGGGCAGCGGGAAGTTCGGGGAGGAGTTATATGAAACGTAGTTTGCGGACCAGTGTTGCCAAATCCGCGATTGCCGCCGGTTGTTTTTTATGTCAGCAGGTTGAAGCGACCCCAATAACGTGATATTAAGGCCCTGGAATGTGAATTGTACCAGGAGAACCCCGCCAAAAAAATTTGTATTTTACCCCCGAACGTGATTTTTACTGGGGGACCCCCTCGAAAGCAATTGGGCTATTTTCAGACTAGTTTTAAGTAGTAATTGGGCGGGTTTTGTAGAGAAAACCAGGCAACCCTGCACCAGACAGAGCTGTAAGCGATTCTTCCTATTGTGAAGTCATGCAGTGTGTAACCTCCTGTCATCGTTCCATCGTGCAGTGTGAACACAGCAACAACTGAATGCTACCCCAGATAGTCGTTCAGTGTGAAACCAACAGTGATGCGACGTCTTTGAAAATCGTGCAGTGTGAACTCGGCATAACACAGAAATAACAATATAAAAGACTTTGTAAAGATGTTTCAAATAGGCTTAAACTGCTCTCTCTGGTCAGCTGCAGCGTGAACGCAGATTGTAATGTCACCGAGTGTGATTCAAGGTTTTAATAGACATATAGCTGAATCATGACATTTATGAACAAGATTGTGTGGGTGATTGAATCTGTTCACGATCTGGCTATTTATTTAAATATCCAACAATATACGACAGTAAACATACAACGCGACGATATATGGTTTTAGCTGTATTAGTATCTATGGTATTTATAAGTAAATTTATAATCGAATGCTAATCGACATAGCCTTTATTACCGTATAGGATATATTATCTGCCTCGTTCTATGACACAAACCCCACATAAGCTCACAAAATGAAGTTATTTCAAAAACTGATGTTGTGGAGTAAAATCGTGTTATTAAATGTCCTCTTTTGTTGGACAACGCTTCTTGTTTGGGGCGTGCCGCGTGGTTAGTTACAGCGCTTGCAGAGATCGAGCAGCTTTTACTACTGCGATTGTATACATTTAATAAAAAAAATCTAAGTGCCTAATATTTTGAGCGCAAATTGTAATAAAAATACATTAATCTTCAGCATGACACGGGCCACAATATTAATGCAGGCGGGCCACCTGTTGAGTACCCCAGGTCTAAATGTTTAAAATTATTTGACACTTAATGAAATTCTTGTGTTGAATTTCTATGAATTGCAATATTGTATTATGGTTAATAGTGTTAAATTATATAATTTTATCAGGTTTAAAGCTTTTAGCAAATCATTACAATCCCAAAACAGATTAAGTTTAATAAGAGAAAGCTTTATAAACCCCAACATAGAGTTTTAGTCTGAAATGAAATTCTGCTCCCAAGTAGTGAATCCTCTTCTGAAGAGAATCGTTTAAGAGACAAAATAGGTTTCGTCGGCTTTAGTTTGTTTTTCTCCAAGTGCATTTTGAACTCTTGATATCAGGAATAAGAAGCAGGTCTTTCAAATACAAAGTCATGAGGTCAGCCTTAATCTGGACCATTTTAAAAGGCAGCTGCACGATGTCAAGAAAAACAGCTTCTGAATCCTGTTTGAGTAGGTTTCCTTCATCCTGAACCTTTAACTGTGGTCTCCTTGTGCTTGCAGATCAAGTCCCAGGAGCTGTTTGATGAATGGGTCTCTAAGCTGCGTCACCACAGACTTTACAGGCAGAATGAGATCGCCATGTTCCCTCATGAGAAAACGCTCTTCCACCCTCATTACCCCCTCACCTCCTCCCCCACGATACCTGACAGTCAGTCCATCAGAAAGGTAACGCCTTGGGACTTGTAGAGGGTTTAGATGGAAAGATAAATGTCAGATAAAATGACGATGACTGTGCAAGTGTTTTAACTTTGAGAGAATGTTAAAGGACTGTTCAAGGTTAAACACTCTGTTAATTTGTGGCAACTTTCCCAAAATAGTCTCTCAAAAAGCATTTTTCACACTGTGACTAGTTTAATTTAATTTGTTTACCAGTGTTGGGAAGGTTACTTTGGAAATGTAATAGGCTACAGATTACAAGTTACTCTATTTAAAATAAGTAGTGTAACTATTAGCATATGCATTTATGCATTTTTATGCATTAATGCATTTTTAGGCATATTTTACAGGAAAACTTTATATACAGGTGCATGTCAATAAATTAGAATGTCGTGGAAAAGTTAATTTATTTCAGTAATTCAACTCAAATTGTGGAAACCGTGTATAAATAAATTCAATGCACACAGACTGAAGTAGTTTAGTATGGTTTCTTTTAATTGTGATGATATTGGCTCACATTTAACAAAAACCCACCAATTCACTATCTCAACAAATTAGAATATGGTGACATGCCAATCAGCTAATCAACTCAAAACACCTACAAAGGCTCAAATCCTGAGCCTTCAAAATGGTCTCTCAGTTTGGTTCACTGGGCTACACAATCATGGGGAAGACTGCTGATCTGACAGTTGTCCAGACGACAATCATTGACACCCTTCACAAGAAGGGTAAGCCACAAACATTCATTGCCAAAGAAAGCTGGCTGTTCACAGAGTGCGGTATCCAAGCAAGTTGAGTGGAAGGAAAAAGTGTGGAAAAAAAAAAGCACAACCAACCGAGAGAACCGCAACCTTATGAAGATTGTCAAGCAAAATCAATTCAAGAAATTGAGTGAACTTCACAAGGAATGGACTGAGGATGGGGTCAAGGCATCAAGAGCCACCACACAGACATGTCAAGGAATTTGGCAACAGTTGTCATATTCCTCTTGTTAAGACACTCCTGAACAACAGACAATGTCAGAGGCATCTTACCTAGGCTAAGGAGAAAAAGAACTGGACTGTTGCCCAGTGGTCCAAAGTCCTCTTTTCAGATGAGAGCAAGTTTTGTATTCATTTGGAAACCAAGCTCCTAGAGTCTGGAGGAAGGCTGGAGAAACTCATAGCCCAAGTTGCTTTAAGTCCAGTGTTAAGTTTCCACAATCAGTGATGATTTGGGCTGCCATGTCATCTGCTGGTGTTGGTCAACTGTGTTTTCTGAAGTCCACAGTCAAAGCAGCCATCTACCAGGAAATTTTAGAGCAATTCATGTATTTGATGACCAGATTTTCCAGCAGGATTTGGCACATGCCCACACTGCCAAAAGCACCAAGAGGTGGTTAAATGACCATGGTGTTGGTGTTGGTGTGCTTGACTGGCCAGAAAACTCACCAGACCTGAACGTTGGGGTATTGCAGAGAGGAAAATGAGAAACAAGAGACCAAAAAAAATGCAGATGAGCTGAAGGCCACTGTCAAAGAAACCGGGGCTTCCATACCACCTCAGCAGTGCCACAACTGATCACATCATGCCACACCGAGAATTGAGGCAGTAATTAAAGCAAAGGAGCCCTTACCAAGTATTGAGTACATGTACAGTAAATGAACATACTTCCAGAAGGTCAACAATTCACTAAAAAATGTTTTTTTTATTGGTCTTATGAAGTTTATATTTTGTTGAGATAGTGAATTGGTGGGTTTTTGTAAATGTGAGCCAAAAATCATCCCAATTAAAAGAACCAAAAGACTTAACTACTTCAGTCTGTGTGCATTGAATTTATTTAATACACAAGTTTCACAATTTGAGTTGAATTACTGAAATAAATGAACTTTTCCAAGACATTCTAATTTATTGACATGCACCTGTATACTCTTTATCTCTTTCACCTCAATCATTTTCTGTCTATATTTCTGCCTCTTTCTCTCTTTATGTAGCTTGCCTCTCCTGCAAAGCAGTCCTCTCTCCACTCGCCGGTATCTTTTACCAGTCAGGCCAAGGTGACCGCCTGGCTCCAGTCTTCTGATGACATGGACAGGTGCACCAAAGGTACACACACACCAATTTATGAATCCATCTCACTCTGAAAATGCTGCGTCTGCAGCTTTTTACTGCACAATGTTCTTTGTCTCTCTCTCTCTCAGAACTCTCAGTATGTGAGGCTCAGCTGCTGGAACTGAATCACTTGTTAAGAAGTATGGAGGTGTTACACCGCACCTGCTCCGCCCCAGCCATCAACGCTTTGCAGGTTACATGTCACTCACACACAAAATTATAATAGTAATTATAAAATATTTTATTTTTGTTAACAATCAATAATGAAGTCATATATCAGAAGAGTTAGATAAAGTGTTCTATACATATCCAACAAATATAAGGATGTATTTAGTTGAATTAGTATTAGTTTGGATTTTTCAAATTTTACTTGGACTAACTTTTTCAAATGTTTAATAGACAAAAACTTTAAAACTGCTGCCCTCAAAAAAGGCCAGGCTTATTTCCTCAGGCAGTGGTCCAGCTGTGCCTGTGGATGCTGTTAATGTTCTTGCCTACGGCCCAACTGACAAACAGTCATTCAGTTGATAGCACAATTTCAGAAGGATAGCCGTGATGAGTTTTGCAGTCATAAATCAAATTATTCCACATAACCGCTGGTACAGATGAGCTATAATTCAGAAAGCTGTCCTTTCATCTGCCAAATGTGCCGCCTTATTTTATTACAACTGCTGTTTACTTTAGCTCCTTTGAATGTAAATGTTGTCATCGGCTAGTTTGCAGCTTTTTGTTTTGTGTCGTCTGGCCGACAAATAATTGGAGAGATCTGGGTGCAAGTACACATTGTTCATTTACATATACTGCTGATTTTTGTAACAATACAAAGCTGGTTAAAAATCAGCAAACTTATCTTTTAAGATGCTGGGCATTAATCCAATTGTTGTCACAGAATTCTTCCTATTTTTACTTTTTATTTTTTGCATGTTATGCCCAATAGCCAATGGATGGCCAATATTCTATATTATTTTGTATAAATAAATTAAAAATAAAACACTAAACAACTATAATCAGTCATTAAGTGAATTTGGGCATCACAAAATTATAATGTATAGTATGAAAATGGATATCTATGTCGAGATTAGCTAAAGATTACAATATTAGTTGTTAAATTACTAGTGTGTTTAAATATGAACTTGCTAGATGAGTGTTAGAAGATGGCAAAGCTATATAAATGCAAAAATAGGGCAAATGAGCATGCACAATTAAATTTCCAATATCAGCCAATATATATCCAATACTGATAAATTAAAACTAAATCTCTTATATCTGTCATTAACTGATATTTACCGATATATTGTGCATATGTATAAAAATATAGTTTTAGTGGATTAATAAAAGGCTTTCAATATGTATTGGGGGAATGATAGGACGTTTAAAAAAAAGAGTCTCACTGTCTTGCATTTTGTATAGGCTTCAACGTACGACAGCCCAAAAAAAGAGAAGAGACATCCCAGAAAATGGCGTCCCAAGAATTACGGGAAAGACAACAAAACAACCCTGCAGGTGATCCGTGACCTTCTACTTGCAGATATTAAAACATAAAACTGCCTTTAAAAAGTTATGAATCACTCCATGAATACTTCAAATTACTAGAGAGCCATGCATTGTTAATGATAATGTAATGTTTTATTGAGCTGATTTGCTGACGTATTACATGCATGAATAGTGTGATGACAATGATAGTCACGCCTGGTTTTATAGTCCCTTAAGTATTAGTGCATGCGAGACAAAATTCCTGTCATGTTTTCCCCAGGCCATTTAACTCGCAGTGCTTTCTGTGCCAAAATGAGTAGCAGCATCACTGACCGTTGACCTGGTATTTTCTCCTAATTTTTATAGGTTCCAAGCTGTATCTCAGCAGGCTCTATCCGTCTCCATGCGTCCAATCCCAACCTTTCTTCAGTAGACCTGACCAATGAGAAGACTTACCATGAACCTCTAGACTCGCCTATAGATGTATCCAAACTGCAGGAAGACTTCTGCCGTGTCGCAAACAACCGTGAGTTCTGCCACAGTAAACTAGTTTAAGTGATGAATCACTAGAATAGTGCACCATTTATTAGAATGATGTACCTCATCATTCTCCCCCAATTCCTACATTTTTGGCTCAGAATGTCTTATTTGCATATAAAATACATGTCATCAGGAGGAAATTGCTGAGGGAAGAGCTAAAACTCGGGAGAATGCGACAGATGTTGATTGCAGATGGTTTTTTGCTGTTTGTCTTCATGAAGATTGTGAAAATCAGAATCTCATTGTCAGAGAAATTACCCAGCAGGTCCCTTAGCACAGGTCAAAAGATTTGATTGGACAATATTAAAACCTCTCTAAGTAAGGTGACCAGCAAGAATAAAATACTTAGAACAGCATGAGTTTCCTTGCTAGATCCTGTTGTTTTTTGCCGGTTTGGTGCTGTTCTAGATTATGGACTACTGTTGCATTTTTAGTGAATACTGATGACCTAATGTACTATATCTAATCTAGCTGATTAAGCTAGTTATAAGTTGTAGGTATGCCAGTGCAGTATTTCATGCAAATGGTGGTCTTTTGATATCCATTGAAAGGATTTGGTGGCTCCGGACCTGCAGACGTGTGAATTGAAATGGAAAATCTGTTATTTTCTGCAGGTGGTTGGTCATTGTAAATTAGGCAACATCAGTGACATGCAAATAATCAAACCTCAGTACAGAATATCTGTTTATTACTGGTGCTTCTAAAATGCTGTTTCAAAAGTTGCTTGACAGAAATGTCCCTGCTAATACAAGACACATGATACACAGCTTTAAATTAATGTGTGGTTTTGTGTAGTGGTAAAAACTACACTAACCAACACAAAACTACAAAGTTTACCTTCTTTACTTGACTTACACAGTGTCTGAGAGGTCCAGCAGTTGCTAAAACTGTCAAACTCTATGAAAAGATCTTTAATATCTCATAATCTTTTTATATTTGGTCAAAGTTAACACCTTAAAGCATGTGATTAATAGTTCCGTTTTATTTAAATATATATATATATACATATATAGTTTTTTTTTTAATGTTTAAAGTGACCCTATTATGCAAATTTTACGGTTCCTAATATTGTTTTGGGAGTCTCCTACAATATGTTTACATGCATGCAAGGTCAAAAACGCTTTCGTTTTCTCAAAATAGGCATTTAATATCACCTCCATTTTCCAGAGAATTTCAAACGATTCGTTCGAAGCAGTTCAAAGATTCATTCTCTCTAAACCCCTCCTTTCTGTGAGCTTACTCTGCTCTGATTGGTCAGATAGCCCAGTCTGTTGTGATTGGTCTACAGCGTACAGCGCGTGTCGGAAACGATACGCCTATTGCCATAGTTCTGTATTTTGAATGCTTGATAGAAAATATAAACTTCTATTATTTATCATACTTACAGTTACTGATTCCCTTTCAACAGCAAGCCTTTGTGAATCTCGAGTCGAAACTTCCGAGAGAGAGACAGCAGTCTCAGTTAGAAATGACGTTTTTGTGGGCGGGGTAAAGGGTTCGGCGACGGCCAACGTTAGAACATGGCACGCATTATGCAGATGTGATTGCATGGCGAAATTTGATATTACTAACGACTAGTTCAGCTGTTCAGATGGCGATTCTTTATTTGGGGGAGGAATAACGTTATGGATCGTGCACTTTCCGCCTTTACAACTTTGCAGATCGTGTACATCACATATAGCTACCTTACAACACTGCATGAAAGGCAATATTGCGAATGGCATAATAGGGCGGCACTTTAAAAACAAGTCGCCAGTGCTCAAAACGACTGGTTATTTGATAACCAAATGCTATTAAAAACAGTAAATGTGGAAATATTATTACAACTGTTTTCTAGTTAAATTTATTTAACGCAGATAAAGAAACACTCTTCAGCAATAAAAAACGAAGCACAATTGTTAGTTTATCTAAAGTCATTTTTGCTTATTAGTATGGTTGAACTGGATCATCAAAAGGCCGCGACAGCAATAGACTCAGTGAATAAATGGGAGTAGATATTGGTGGATTACCTATTTAATTATTGAAGGTTTGAGTCATATTCTGAGTTTGCATTTCACTGTTTTAATTCATTTTGATGATTAATGCACATTCACATTTAGTCTACAGTAGCATCATGTTCACACAGTGCACACAATTCCTCTGCACTTCCGATTTCTCCCAAAATGGGGACAGGAGACTTGTCAGTCAATAAATGGGAAAACAAAGTAACTGGCGTTACTTTTTTGAAAAAGTAACTCAGATATTTTCTTGTAAATTAAAAAAGTAATGTGTTACTTTACTAGTTACTTGACAAAGTAATCTGATTACATAACTTGCGTTACTTGTAATGCGTTACCCCCAAACCTGACATGATCTATCAGAAATCAATCTAATATGCTGATTTGGGGCTCAAAAAACATTTTTTATTATTAGCAGAGTTGAAAACAGTTTTATTTAACAAAAAATTTTTTTTTTTCAGGCTTCTTGCTGAATAAAATGTCAAAAGAACAGCGTTTTTTGAACATTGGTAACTTTTGATCTAGTGAATGCATCCTTGCTGGAAATAAAGTATTAATTATTTTTAAATAATCACACGACCCCAAACTTTTTGAACAGTATGTATATAATATTTCTAACAATAGCATATATATTTATATTATTTATATTTTTAATTTTAGGTTTCTCATTTAGGTTTTAGTTTAGGTACGAAAAATGAGATTAACCTCCTTGTTTCTAAGATCCGTTTCTCAGTTCTAGTACTCTATGTTCACTCTTTATATTCACCAAGAACATATTGAAGACGTCAACTTTGGTGAAACCATGTTCAACAAGTTGTTTGTTATTTCTGTTAAGTATCAAAGTAATATCAACCTTTTTCTGTTCTAAGCTCAAGTACAGGTTTTCACTGTTTACTGCACACAGTTCCTGTTTCCTTGCTACTATAGCAACATTTTAAAATCACCCTTACGATCTGCATCTGCAGCAGGTTTTAGGAGGCCAAAGCAGCATATGAAACTTGCTCACGTGAAAGGCCCTTCACACTCCTGCTATAATGAAAATGGAGAATACTTGCACTAAAATACACATTTTTTCTTCCTGACATATGACTCAGAGATTATTAGGCATCGCATGAATATGTATACTCCCTCAAATTACAAGCAGATCATGTTTCATAAATCATGTCTCATAAATCATGCATGAAGATGTGAGAATCAAAACCATATCCTTAAATGATTTGTCCTTATATATATTCCTGAAATGATGCTTGACTCTTTTTTGTGTTTGTATCCAGTTCATACAACCATGAAATCAGCCCTGTGTATGTTGACGACAGAGAAAGAGAGACTTAAACAGATGCTGGAGCACGAGTCTTGTCCTGCCCCCTCGGCCCAGCTCCTGGGAATGAAGAATGCCTTGGCTGCTGTACGCACACAAACACACACACACACATTTCCTCAGACTCAATGCTATTTACTAACAATCATTCAATTTCTTATCTAAACTTTTCTTTAAAGCATTGCATGCAAGCAGAGCTCTTGTTTGGTGCTGATGTAAACGTGCAGCTCTTATATCAATTTATAAATGGCCAAAGTATAAGACAATATTTAGATGTGCTTTCTAATAAAGTGCAGAGAATTACCTGTGGAAGTGCTGTTGTAGTATAGTGAGTATGTCGAGCTTCTAATGAATCTTGTGAACAATAGCGTTGACCCTCACAGAAACATTTTTACATGCTAAAAACAGTCTGCGCTAAATCGAGTTCTGTAACACTGAATTATGACTCATCTTCCTCAGTGAGTCACGTTATTGTGAAGCAGACCCCCACTCTAGCACTTCTGAGAATAAGCGTCAAACTAACATCTGTTATCTTTTAGAACTGCAGGAAATCTGTTTGAAATTCAAAGTCCAGTTCCAACCTAACTGGTTCTGCTAGACAATTTTAAAGGAATAGTTCACCTGAAAATTAAAAATGGAATAATTTACTCACCCTCATCCAATCCTATTTAACCTTCTTAGAACACAAAGAGAGATATTTTGAAAAATGTTCATGAAATGAAAGCATGCTAGGATCAGGGTTGTCAAGCTCTAAATAAATATTAAAAATAAAAAGTATTATAAGTCCATATACCTCATTAAGCTTTTAAGTTGTTACAGTATTACTTGAAAATCAAACCTTATTCTGTCATATTCTCATTTTGCTTGTTCAAAGGGGTCATATGATGTTACTAAAAAGAACATTATTTTATGTATTTGGTGTAATGAAATGTGTTTATGCGGTTTAAGGTAAAAAAAAACACATTATTTTCCACATACTGTACGTTATTGTTTCTCCTCTATTCTGAAACGCGATTTTTACAAAGCTCATCGTTCTGTAAAAAGCGAGGTGTGCTCTGATTGGCCAGCTATCCAGTGCGTTGTGATTTGCCGAATACCTCAAGCGTGTGACGGAAATGTTACCACCCTTACCATATTGTGATGCCTTGTCCCGGAGCGACGAGACATAAACATTAAAACCCATTATAAACGAGGCATTTGTTGCATCCAGTGGGGACATAATTACGGATTATAATGACTTATACTGTCTTTTTACGCGTTGCGTTGCATCGAACCACGTAAACATAAAACCAAGTCTGCATTTTTGATCGGAGAAATGACAAACAACAAGAAATGACAAACAACAAGCGCTACTCTATACTGCTCAAAACTCGTGTTTGAATCAGCAGTGGCAAATTCTTTAAATATGAAAACGTACTTACAGGATGTGAGTCAGAACAGCCGGCATTGTAATCCACTCTTCCAGGATCAGGAAACAGTCCTCCCATAAAATGCGCTGCACACATCTGAATATTTGGGTTGAACTGTTCTGGAACAGTGTTGTAAATACAACTTAACCACTGATTTCTAGTTGTGTCCTCTTTTGGAAGGCCAAACAAAGTATTTTCGCTTTCGCAAGGAAACACGCAGCGTCTTCACAACTTGGCAGCGGCGGTGGCAGCAACAATAAAGTTACGCCTTCTTTCTTTGCGTGAACATTGGGCGGCGTTATGCAATCTTCCCCCATCGTAGGGCTGGACGATATGGCCAAAATTTATATCACGTTATATTTCTTAATTTCGGTCGATACGCTATAATTCCGATATCGATATGAAATTATTTATTTGAAATAGAAATCTTTGTAACATTGTAACTGCCTTTATCATCACTTTTGAACATTTTTAAGCATCCTTGCTAAATAAAAGAATTAATTTCTATAATTTCCCAAAAATATAAAAATACTGAATGGAAGAGTGTATAATGTTACAAAAGCTTTTTTATTTCAGATAAATGCTGACCTTTGGATCTTTCATCAAAGAATCCCGAAAAAAAATGTACTCAACTGTTTTAAATATTGATAATCAGTAAATCAGCATATTAGAATGATTTCAGGAGGATCATGTGACACTGAAGACTGGGGTAATGGCTGATGAAAATTCAGCTTTTATCACAGGAATATATTACATTTTAAAATTTATTAAAATATAAAGCAATTTTAAATAGTAAAACTATTTCAACATTTTACTGTTTTTGCTATACTTTGGATCAAATAAATGCAAGCTTAGTGAGCAGAAGAGACTTCTTTAAAAAAAAAAAAAAAAAAAGCTTATGGATGGTAGGGTAGGCTGATTATTCTATATATTGAAACAAATGTGTTCCGCCAGAAAAAAAGGGTATGAAAAGGTGCTCGAGTCGCCTTGCAGAAAACAAAAAAATGAACACAACAAAAACTGAAAGTTGCTGGAGACGGGCTTATTAAAATTAAAAACTCATTCTCTGCCAGCGGAGGCACGTTTTAGAGTGATAAACTAGCGGTTTTCTCAGTAATGGCTGTAATCAAAGCAGCTCCGCTCCTGAATGCTTCTGATCAGATCAAATGAAAATGCCATCGAAACTTTCTGAAGACGGCAATTCCCTTCAGAGATAACATTCATATAAAACACCCGCAACGCATTTTGATTTTGAAAAGTGCAGTGCTCATGTTTATTCAACCAAGTCAAACGCCACAAATAAATCAATAAATGGGAAACTGGTAATGTATATCGAAATATTGGAAATGTGTTTAAAAATCATATCACCGTTATTGAAAAAAATTATATCGCGATACATATTGATATTGAATTATTGTCCAGCCCTACCACATCGTGACGTAGACATGTGGGGGCGTGTTTGAATGAGGCATTTTAGGAGGGCGTGGACCAGTCTTAACTTTTATAAAGAATATCTCTTTGGTTTTGAGACTTTAGTCTTTGCAACTTCAGGGATCTTATCTGTTCACGAACAGCTTGTAACTCTCCAAAGGGAAAGGAAAACTTGAAATAGCATCATATGACCCCTTTAAATCTCAGATTCACTTTTGCGTATTCAAGTTAGGGCTGTCACGTTATCAGATTTACACTACGCATTTCATCACTATATTATCGCAATACACTGTAAAAAAGTTCTACCTACTAAAACTTAAGTTCAGTTGCTAATTCAGTTAATTAAGTATAATCAAAATGGCTGTACAAGTAATTTCAACTTAAAATACATTAAACAGACTAAAAAATACGGGTTGAATCTTGTATAACAAATAAAGTTGAGATTGGTTAAATTAAAGTAATGCAAAAACATGTTGCCATAACTTGTTGATCATATCATTTTATTACAAAATTATATTGTAATCATTTTATTACAATATAATTTTGGGGGTGGGGGCGGGGTAATCAAATTCATCTTTGTTTATTTTTTTTTCCATTTGTTTGGCCCATGTTCACTTTTGCCTGTCATCTAACGTGATTTTGTGCAGTAGTAGTAGCTACACACTGCCTCGACTTCTTTTTCAGTTCTATGATAAGCTACTATATTGGAGTGTCAGCCAAATCATTACTGGTGCTGAATTATTTACAATATTATCGTATGTATAATATTGACAGGATATTAGTATTTCGTTTTTAACTATCACAGTTATTGTCAGTACCGATATAATTGACACCCCTAATTCAAACTTGGCAGTTATCAATTATGAAAAACTAAAGAATGAAAACCATTTAATCATTAAAACTGTTGCGACATATCTTCACACTGCACATTTGAATAAGTGCAAGATTTGAGAATGTATTTCCGATTTATTTCAAATACGGGGCCATTCACACATAGACATGGGCAGTGGAATGGGGGAAGAACGTAAAGTCTCAAAACGCGTTTTTTAAAATCTTGAGCACCACAATTTTAGAACACAGTGTCGTGCAAAAAACGCTGCAAAAGACGCAAATGCAGAGGTCAAAGACGTCTGTCTAGCACATTTACATAGAAAAACAATGGAAAAGTAGCGCGATTGAATGGAAAAACATGTTCTGCATGAAGAGAGTTATTGTCTTTGCTTAGTTGTAGTCACTATATATGCCTTTGAAATAGATGAGGGTAAATAAATAATGACCTGTTTTCTTTTCATTGTTCACGGTATGTCTGATAGTTAGGATCTCTATGTGGAAGCCATGTGAGTATCTGCTGGTTGCTTTTGCAGGCTGTAACACAGAACGCTGAGCTGCGAGAGCGTCTGTGCAAGATTCACGCTGAGTCGCACATCTCTGAGCCCTCTGTCCATATAAACCTCAGCCCTGGCCCCCTGCAGGTGGGTCTGGGAAATGTACTATCATTAGTGCCATTGTCAAGACCAGACCATTTCTATAGCTGCCACCAACCATACTTTTCATTAGTCATCATTGCTCATTATTCACAAGTAGAGGTTTCATTATTATTGAAAGAATTAGTGTAAGATTTGTCAACTGAATAGTTTTTGTTACCTCGGGATAAAACCCAAGGCTTAAGTTGATTTATGCTAATTGAATCTACAGATACTCTATGGAGAGGCTGAGTCAGACTCAGTAGTGCCAGTTAATCATGTCTCTGGATAGTTTATGCCCAAACCCACTTGCACGCTCATTAACAACCTTATATACAGCACACCACGCTTCACATGCTATTAGCGGTATGTTCCTGTGGAATTGCTATGTCAATAACCATCTTCCCTAATTGACATTCTAGTCAACATAATGCTTTTACGCTAATTAGCTTGCAAAGCTCTATCAACTCATCTTTCCTTTTTGTCTGACTGCTTCATAACAAGTCATGATTAAAAAGAAACAGTTTGTACTCATTTTGTTTTTTTAACTTAGTCTTGTGCTGATTAGAAATATTCTCCCTCATTCTGCATTTTTGTTTTAATCTTCTGTTGGGAACTTGTATCCTGTTTGCTTCGTATGTGAGCTAATGAGGTGAATCTCATGAAAGCTGCCAAGAAATATCTGGGACAAATTTCATCTCAAAATTATACGAAACAAATAAGAATTTATGTAGCGTGTAATGAAAATGAAGCCTCTTTTAACAATGATATTTTTTCCATTAGGATTTTCATGACAATTAGGCACACATAACAGATCTCTGTAGCCCACTGTATAAAAATCATAACTCTCATAACTGTTGAAAAATCTCATTCTCATCACTCTCACTCTAAAAAAATAATGGTGGTATTTAATAATTCACTCATAATTTATTCAAATCCTACTCTTACAATTCGCGGGTCATTTTAACCCAGTGGAACTTCAGCTTATTTTCGGCTAAAACCATATTTAAAACATATCTGATCAATACCTTTTCATTAATTAGTGGCTGTGCAAACATTTTTATGCATTGATTATAACTGTGTTATTACCATTTCATTAATACATTCACTTTGGACTGTAGTTCGTTTATTTGTTAAATCTTTTAACTGTTTATAGTTTATTTATGCATGTATATTCATGTTTACCATGTTAAAAGTGTGTGATATGGGAAAGAGCCTAAATATATATTACAAAATATTTTTAATTCATAGATTAAAAAAAAGTATACATAATATCATGTGTTATACATAATATCATAAGACCAAAAATAAGCATTGCAATGTACATAACATATTATTATATAAGATAATATATCTATAGTAATATATATATATATTATATTTCCTAAAATATATATATGAAGAGTTCAGTGCCATCTGAAAATTTATTCTAAAATTTGCATTTTTATCAGGCTTCTATGTTTAGGTTCAGTAATTTTACTTTAATGGCAAAACATAGGTCCTTTTCTATGCCATTAAGGTGAAACAAATGAACTAAATATAGGAGCTTGATAAAAATGCTAAATTTAGAGGAAAATTTCAGACGGCACTTAGAGGCTTTTTCATCTGAACTCTTCATACATATATATATGTATATATACTATGGGCCAGTTTTACTAAACGGGGCAAATTAGCGCGAGAGCACAATTCCAAAAGAGCGCCGATGGGAGTGGAAATTTCTGTGGGTGATTTATTGACAATGCGCAAATTAAAGAACACATACGCAATATCTCATTTACATAACGACCAACGCAATATACCAAGCACAGCGCAAATTAGACTAGTTGCAAATAAGGACTAAAGAAATAAAGAAGCCATAGTATCTTGAAAAGAACCAGAGGCCCGAAAATGCTAGAAGTTGCAAAACCTAGTTGAGGGTTCCAAGTCGTTTTTTTATTTCCTGAAGCAAATTAAAAAAAATATGGCTTGGCAAACGATATGTTCAGAAAAAGTGTTCTTCTGGCATTCAAAATAAATAAATACGTGTGGAAAAAAAAATCCTCTCCTTCTACCACGACTCTCTCAACTCTGCGGGCCTACTCCCCTAGCAACAATTGCAGACATTGCAAGGCAAAATATTGAAACAATTGCTTTTTGGGGTTGTTAACTAAGGCGCAAATACCAGTAAATTGGACGAGCGCGAACTTAGAAAATGCTGCGTGATTAGTTAATAAGCTCTCCATAAAATTTTTGCGTCTGAAAGGTATTGCATATGTTTTATGTCAGCCTTTTCAGTGCTAATTCTCATGCGCGTCTTTAGTAAATCTGACAGTAATTCACGGCAAAAGACGGTTACGTGGCCGCAAACTGTTAGGTTCAAAGTGAACCCTATATACCTATACACATGTGTGTGTGTATATATTATAATATATAATATATATATATATAATAGATTACTGTGTATACACCGTCATGGCCAAAAGGTTTGGCAGTGACATAAATTTTGTGTTTTGCAAAGTTTGCTGCTTAAGCTGTTTTGGTGTTCATTCACATTGTTTCTAGGTTATTGTGTAGAGTGATCAGATAAATTTTAAATAATTGCTAAAAGTTTCATTGGCCAAAAAAAATTAACTTTTCACAAAAAAAAAAAATATTTCACTGTTTTTTTGATCCTGACACAAAAATGACCAGCTAATATTAATTGACTAATCATATCAGCAGCACATGTGAATGTGTGAATGAGTACTAGTCAGGTTAAATCACTATTATACTAGTTAGATTGTAAGAGCAGACTGATAGCTATAAAAGGAGGGAAGAACGCTTCCAATCATTGTGTTCTTGTTAGCAGTGGTTACCTCCAAAGAAACACGTGCAGCCATCATCGCTTTGCATCAAAATGGCCTCACATGCAAGGAAATTGCAACAAAGAATATTGCATGAAAGAACCATTTACCGGATCATCAAGAACTTCAAGGAGAGAGGTTCAACTGCAGAGAAGAAGTCTTCAGGACGTCCCAGAGAGTCCAGCAAGCACCAGGACCATCTCCTCCTGAGGAGTCAGCAACGGAATCGTGTCACCACCAGTGCAGAGCTTACTCAGGAATGGCAGCAGGTTGGTGTGAGAGCATCTGCAAGCACAGTGAGGCCAAAACTTTTGGACAACGACCTGGTGTCAAGAAGGACAGCAAAGAACCCACTTCTCTCCAAGAAAAACATCAAAGACAGACTTAAATTCTGCAGGAAGTACAAGGATTGAACAGCAGAAGACTGGTGCAAAGTTATTTCTCTGATGAAGCTCCTTCTGAATGTTTGGGACATCTGGAAAATCGATTGTTCTGAGAAGAAAAGGTGAATGCTACCATGAGTCTTGTGTTGTGCCAACAGTGAAGCATCCAGAGACCATCCATGTGTTGGGTTGTTTTTCAACCAAGGGAGTGGGCTCTCTTATGATTCTGCCCAAAAACACTGCCATGAATGAAGTCAAGTCAAGTCAAGTCAACTTTATTTATATAGCGCTTTTAACAATACAGATTGTGACAAAGCAACTGAACAGCATTAATTAGGAAAATAGTGTCAATAATGCAAAATGACAATAGTAAACACTCATTTTTCAGTTAAAGACAGTTCATCATTGAATTCAGTGATGTCAACATCCAGCTCAGTTTAAATAATATCTTTGCAATCATGTCAACGATAACGCTGGAAATGAAGTGTCCCCAACTAAGCAAGCCAGAGGCGACAGCGGCAAGGAACCAAAACTCCATCGACGACAGAATGGAGAAAAAAACCTTGGGAAAAACCAGGCTCAGTCGGGGGGCCAGTTCTCCTCTGACCAGACGAACAATCAATTTAAGACGTAATAAAACAGACGATGAACAATATTAACAGCAATTATTATATGTTGCGATCAAACTTATAGCAGAATTTGGTAGTTCTGTATGTTTTTTCATGGTTGGCATCATCTGAGGTCCTATGAGGGTTGGCATCATCTCTTCTCAGGTGTTCTGGATCCAGACTGAAGCTTGTGTAAATCCTAGTTACATCCGTGGCAAAAAACAGAGAAACAAATACAAACATAATTAGCGTAGCTGCTGTTCCAACCAAGCAAAAATGATTTGTTTAAACCAAACTAACGAATAATAATGTGCATATGATTAGATATAACTGCAGTAAAAGAATATGAGATGCACTATTTGAATGCTTGACCAAAGAGATGTGTCTTTAATCTAGATTTAAACAGATAGAGTGTGTCTGAACCCCGAACGGTATCCGGAAGGCTATTCCAGAGTTTGGGAGCCAAATGCGAAAAAGCTCTACCTCCTTTAGTGGACTTTGCTATCCTAGGTACTACCAAAAGTCCAGAATTTTGCGACCTTAGGGAGCGTGATGGATTGTAGCGTGGTAGAAGACTAGTTAGGTACGCAGGAGCTAACCCATTAAGGGCCTTATAGGCAAGTAATAATATTTTGTAATTTATTTTTTTTTTTTGTACGGAACGTAATAGGTAGCCAGTGCAGAGAATGTAAAAATGGGGGTTGAGTTTATTGGGGGTGATCATATTTTTCTTGGCCTGGAAGGCTCTAGCCGGTGTCTGCATTTTGGATATCTGTAGCTTGTTTTATTGAAGAAGATGCAGGACAACCAGCTAGCAGTGCATTACAATAGTCCAGTTTAGAGGTCATGAATGTATGAACTAGCTTTTCTGCATCAGAAAAAGGGTAACATGTTTCGTAGCTTGGCAATTTTTGTTTAGATGGAAGAATGCTGTTTTTGTAACGTGAAATATGATTTTCAAAATACAAGTTGCTATCTAATATAAAACCCAGATTTTGACTGTAGAGGAAGTAACAGTAAATCCGTCTAGTTGCAAATTGTAATCCAAAATATTCTGTGTACTGCTTTTTGGTCCAATAACTAATATCTCTCTCTTATCCGAATTCAATAGGAGAAAATTATTGATCATCCAATATTTTACATTTTTAACACACTCTGTTAGCTTAGATACTTTAGAAGTTTCATCTAGTGTTGTTGAGATATATAGTTGAGTATCAACGGCATAACAGTGGAAACTAATCCCGTAATTTCTAATAATATTACCAAGGGGTAACATTTATATTGAAAATAGCAGAGGACCTAGGTCAGATCCTTGTGGCACTCCATATTTTTACTGGTGATAATTGAGATGACTCTCATTTAAATAAACAAAGTGGTAGCAATCAGACAGGTAGGATCTAAACCATCTTAAAACCTGCCCTTGAATACCTGTATAGTTTGTAATCGATCTATGAGTATGTCATGATATATAGTATCGAACGCAGCACTAAGATCAAGTAAAACTATAGCAATGAGACACAGCCTTGGTCTGACGCAAAAAGCAATTCATTTGTAATTTTAACAAGTGCAGTATCTGTGCTATGGTGGGGCCTGAAACCAGACTGAAATTCTTCATAGAGATCATTTTTTTGCAGGAAGGAGCACACTTGAGCAGACAATTTTTCTAAAATTTTAGACATAAAAAAAAGATTTGAGATGGGTCTGTAATTTGACAGTTCACTAGGATCTAGTTGTGGTTTCTTAAAAAGAGGCTTAATAACCGCCAGCTTGAATGGTTTTGGGACATAACCTAAAGACAACGATGAGTTAATAATATTGAGAAGCGGTTCTTCTGCTACAGGTAACAACTCTTTCAATAATTTAATGGGTACAGGATCTAACAGGCATGTTAATGTTGGTTTAGATGCAGTGATAAGTTAATTTAGCTCTTCCTGTCCTACAGTTGTAAAGCACTGCAGTTTATCTTCTGGTGCGATGAATGAAGCTAAAGTATACGCTGTAGAATCTACATTTGCTACTGTATTTCTGATGTTATCTATTTTATAAGTGAAGAAACTCATAAAGTCATTACTATTAAACTGTAAGGGAATATTTAGATCGGGTGGCGTCCGGTTATTTGTTAATCTAGCCACTGTGCTAAATAAAAACCTTAGATTGTTTTGGTTATTTTATATGAGTTTGTGGATATGCTCGGCCCAGCTTTTAGAGCCTGTCTATAGCTGAACATACTGTTTTCCACGCAATTCTAAAAACTTCCAAATTAATTTTTCTCCATTTGCGCTCAAGACTAAAAGTTTTTTTTCTTGAAAGAATGGGTATCACTGTTGTACCATGGCGCAGTACGTTTTTCTCTAACTTTTTCAATTTGATGGGGGCAACAGAATGTTCTAATATATTAGAGAAGATAGTGCCCATGTTGATAGTCATTTCGTCTAGTTCATGTGTACTTATTGGTACACAGAGCAGTTGAGATAAATCAGATAAATCATGAAGAATGGTATCAAAACGTCCTGCAAGAGTGACTTCTTCCAACGATCAATGAGCATGGTGATGATCCGTGCATTTTCCAGCAAGATGGAGCACCATGTCACAAAGCAAGAATGATAAAGAAGCAGCTCAAAGATCATTACATTGACATTTTGGATCCATGGCCACCGGGGGCAACTCCCTCTATCTCATTAGAGGAACCGTGGGCAGTCATAAAAAGGCGAGTAGGACAAGCAGAGAAGAAACGCATTGATGTCAAACTAGGCCAAGGAATGGGACGAGCCATCAGTAGGATTTGGCCAGAAGCTAATATCCAGCTGACCAAAGCGAATTGAAGAGGTTATGGAGAACAAGGGTCAACATCGTAAATTGACTCATATTTTTGCCAATTAAAAGCTTTCAAGTTATGATTGCTTATAATTGTTTTTAGGATACAATCGAAACAGTGACAAAATAGATCTCAAATTACTGAGCAGCAAACTTTGCAAAACACCAAACTTTTGTCACTGGCAAAACTTTTGGCCATGACTGTATATATACAGTATATATATATAAATTGTTATTTTGCCTTCTTAACCCATTATATTTCGATTTTCTTAACCCATTTGCAAAGTTCTTCTGGGTCTAAACTGAATTGAATGCAGTAGGAGGGTTAATTTATTCTGATTTTAACTTAAAAACAATGTAACTTGACTGGATTACTAAGTTCTGTATTACATTAGTTAGGAGTATTTTCCGCATGTTACAGTAATGAGACAATGAATAGTGTGCTTAATTGTTATGAAAATATTGAAAAAAATGGAATGGTTCAAAAAATAGGCATTATATAAATAATTCTATAATTAGCTATATACACATTTTTTCTTTTTGCTATTCACCCATTCGGCTCTGTGACTTGAAACCATGATTTTTCTTCATACAGAAGCAAGACTCCCGTCCTCTTGTCCACCAGGTGTCTAATGAGAGCAGAGCTTCCATTACAGAGTCTCTATCGGAGTTCTTTGATGCGCAGGAAGTGCTGCTGTCAGCTAGCTCTTCAGAAAATGAGGTGAGAATGAAATCCCATCTTTTCTGTCAGTCCCATAAATGTGCTGCTCTGAGTGTCAATGCAGTAGGGGTACAGATGGTCACCAAAAGTGACCAAAATGAGTCATACCCTAGTTTGGCTATAGTGGTCTATAGTATAGTGTCAGGTTTTTCAAACTCCGCTCCACGGACTGACATATTTGCCTAGCTCTACCAAATCGTCCAATAGATTTACTGCACCTCCTCAGAAGACCAGCTGCCTCTGCTTTCTCCTTCACCTCAGGCAGACATTGAACCAAACCCTATTAGGAGACAGAGGAAAGGCCTAATTATATTAAACATGTAATAAGTGCTACGCATGACATTCCACAGCTTGCCTGCCATCCCTGCTTTCTCACTCTAACTTCATTTCTGCCTCACATTGAGGCCGACCTGCTCAAGCGTCTCCTGTAGCAGAAGTAATTTGAAAATTGAGATAATTGCTTCTCTCTAAAAATACCTCATGCAGAATTAGGCTTCTGTAAGAATATGTACAACAAAAAAAACGTTCTTCATTTTTTTCCATTGGAGTGATGGACCCAAAAACACGATTTTGATCATGTGGTTTATTAAAGAGTGCAGAGAGATGCACATGTTGATGATTTTCAGCTGCTAGGTGGTCTGTGATACATTTTATATTGTCAAAGAGCCAAACACCTGTAATGATGATGTGTGGTTTCCTTCTAGCCTTCGGAAGATGACTCATATATCAGTGACATCAGTGACAACGTGTCTATGGAGAACTTCAGCAACGAGGTGGAGAATGAGAGACTCAATACAGGTGGGTATGCCACATTTTTCCTTTCATTTTCACTGTCATTCCAGTATTATTTCAAAGATTCAGTGGGAATCTCTTACGGTCTACATTTGACAGCTGTTTTATTGCTGTGTGAGGGATTTGGTGGGTTCAGAAAAAGCACTGACAAGCAATTTTAACATGCCTGAACTGAAACTTCCTAAGACCTTTCTGGAGATCAGGCTCCTGAACCGTGTTTTTCTTTTTCGGCTTGTGTAGAGAACGGTGGTTCTCAGGAACAGCGGCGGTCTTGTCTTCCCTCCCCCAGTCCCAATACCAGCAACATCAGCCTGTGGAACATCCTGAAGAACAACATCGGGAAGGATCTGTCTAAAGTAGCCATGCCTGTTCAACTCAACGAGCCGCTCAACACACTGCAGAGACTGTGTGAGGAACTGGAGTACAGCGAACTGCTGGACAAGGCTGCACACACACAGGACCCGTTTGAGCGCATGGTAGGAAGAGGTCACACACATAATTGCGCAAACCTATTTGTATATGTAAAGTGTTTGGATTCAAAAACACGCATAAACTTGCATTATTATTTGAGCTAATCCCAGTCATTGTGCACATTCAAATAAAAAGAAATGTTGCCATCCAAATAGTGAACGCTAGAAATGCCAAGAAATGTACATTTTTGGTGCAAATATGAATTCTCAAGAGGCATTCTCACTGTCATTTGTGAATGCAAAGCATTCTGGTTTTGCTTTATGCTCACATTTGCGTGTCCATACAAAGCTAATATAACGAAACATCACTGAGGAAGAGATGATAAAGCATAATACAAGCATAAAAACTACTGTCAAATAGGGCCAAAATAGAAATTCTCTCAGGTTTAAAAGCACTTCCTTAAAATATCTCATGAAGGTGAGATCTCATCCTTATTGCATATTAATAGTCTAATAATATTGTCATGTTCAATATAAATCCCTATTATGTAGGTACTAGTGAAATCCGTTTTTTTCCAAATTCATTTTTCGTGTAATTTTTCTCACTTCCCTTATTTTTCCTTAAAATTTTTCTGGACTCCTTTTTATGGTTAAATTAAATTGTATTAATCAGAAAGCATGTTTAATTAATTGAAATCATGAAACTTATAATATTAAATAGCAATTTATGAAAAGTTTAACTAAAATTATATTTTTAAGGCCCTATAAAATGTTTAATTTTTCTGCTAAATAAATTCCGGTAAATAATGTTTCTGGTAAATATTCCTTAAAAAAATGTTCTCAGTCATTTTATGATTAGAGACTCGATAGACATCAATTAATATATTTCTGTCACAGTTTCTTCACGTTAAACTAAACTTTTATTTTGACAGGTTGCTGTGAAGTCTTTTAGGTTTCTGTTTGTATATGATATGATGATAGTTTTCTCAAAATAAGTAAAACGTTTATGAAGTGACTCAGAGCAGTTCTAGAAATTGTTTATGTGTTCATATACTCATATATTGAGGTGGCAGATGCTGAAAACACGATAAAAACATGTATATAAACGAAAACGTGCATTTGCACCATTCATTCACAAAGACACGAAGAACATGCAGGATTCATATTTAAAAAGTATTTTTTGCTGATTGAACTATTCCGCCGGTAATTTAGTCCAAATCGCCTTTGTTTAGGGTACGACCTACTTTGAAGAATGATGAATTTTATATTGGCTTTTATTGTGTATGTTGTAACACCCAAAGCAATTTACAATACTGTGGGGTGTCAGAATCATGATCTTTGATGTATCCATCCAACCAATTTGGCGAAACAAGTTCCATGAATTCCGCGACTTAAACTGTAAATTACGATTCCGATCTGCCTACGTTGTCGCTGGACAGAAGTCGACAGGAAATGGAGAGGTGGGCGAAGAGAGTAACGGAGCTAGTACATATTCAAAGAAGAGCTGTAAATGAAAATCTCTAATACAAAAGATTATGTCCTTATTATAATCACACAAATCACTGTGTTGTATGTTATGCCGTACTATATAATGACTACTGGCTATATTGTTTATGGGAGAGACGAGGCCAAACACACATCCATAGTCTGACTTGTGATGTCACATTGCATTAGATTTGATTAGCCTGATGTGATTGTCTAGGAGTAGAGGGATTCTTTTGAAAGCCTGTCTGATCCAGGCTCATCATCATGGGATCCACTGTTACTCATGAGAGCATGATTATTGTTCAGAAATCATTCTCCCTGCTTGGAAATGTGCTTTAGTCAGCTGCACTATACTGTATCCAGTGACACTCTGAGTACCCATCATTGTTCTTAGTCTCTTGAGGAAAAAAGCAATCTTCTCTCTCAGTTTAAATAATAGCTTCAGCTTTCGAATTTGCATGGCTAACTAATGTCTAGGTCAGTAGCTTAGTGGCTTAATCACAAGAGACAAAGACAGCTGGAATTTCAAGTCAACGTGATAACTGATCTGTTTACTTAATGCACATTCTTGGTCTTGGTCTGTAATTTCATAGAATAATTTGTCTTATATAAAAGTAAATACATTTCTCCTCTGAAATGACTTTCAATCTTAGCTGATGTCAGATAGGCCACATTTTCCCTCAGTTGATTGGCTAAAGAAAATATTTCTGGTACTGAATAAAAAAATGAGGTGTACTAGAGCTCCTTGGTTATCACAGTAATTTATTGGCAGTTAACATTAATATAACAACGGTTACAGCAATAATAGCACATAATGACAGGTTTGAAAAAGTAGCGTTACCATTGGGATATTTTTTAAATATGACTTTCAGCTTTTATATGCCTGTCAAAAAGTCTCCTGGGTTCTGGAGGTGTTCCAGAAGAGGACTCGTCCTCCATAAACAAATGCAAAGTCACATTAAAGTCTAAAACACTGACTTTAGCTATTCCAATCAGTTCCCAATAGATGAAAAACAAGTCCAGACTATATGTTTTGTTTCACGCCATATTCTGAAAATAAAATAGGTTGTGAATTCAATTTTACCTGCCAGACAGATAAGAAACAATGTCATTTCAATAAGTTCTTAAAAGAATAGTTCACCCAAAAATTAAGTTTAACATGTACTCACTTCATCAGAACAGACTTGGGAGAAATTTTGCATTACATCAATCCGCTCAACGGATCCTTTACATGGAATGGGTGCCGTCAGAATGAGAGCCAAACAGCTGATAAAAGATCAAAACAATCCACAAGTAACACACGACTCCAGTCACACCAATTAACGGCTTGAAAGCGAAAAAGCGTGTGTTTGTAATAAACAAATCATTAAGACATTTTTACTTCAAACTGTTGCTTCCGGCTAAAGTCCTCTAGGCGTAATATTGTTTATTTCCAGTCATCTCATCTGAATCTGGAAAGAAATATGCAGGGATCAAGCATTGTTTACAAGTGAAACCAGTCCAAAACAGTCCTAAACAAATACATTGATTGATTTTTTTGTTGTGACAGGACAACACGGCATGGACATTTTTACTGGAGGAAGCTTTATTATGCATTCTGGACTCGTATTTTGGCCAGAAGTGACGTTTTAAAGTTAAAATGCCTTAATAATGGATGTTTCTTTTATGAACCATACAGCTTTTCACTTTTACAATGTTAGTGATGGGAATGACGGGATGTTAGTTGTGGACTGGAGATTATTGTTTATGATGTTTTTATCAGCTGTTTGATCTATCGTTCTGACGGCACCCATTCACTGCAGAGGATCCATTGGTGCTAAATTTCCCCCAATCTGTTCTGATGTAGAAACTATTTTTTTACTGTACGTCTTGAATGGCCTGAGCGTGACCAATTTTCAGCAGGTTTTCATTTTTTGGTCAACTAACTAGCCCTTTAATAAAGAGTATCATGAAATGGACAACATACATAACTAACTAAATGTGCTGTGTTCTGTTTGTAGGTGTACATCGCTACATTTGCTGTGTCCGGCTATGCTTCAAGTTACTACAGAGCTGGAGGAAAACCCTTTAATCCAGTTTTGGGTGAGACCTACGAGTGTGATCGTCCAGACAAAGGCTTTGGTTTTGTGGCGGAGCAGGTAGGATGCTCTCTGTAAGCTGTAATTGTGAGCAGGTTTGTGAATGCGTGTACGGCTCTCACAGCTGCTCTGCTTTCATCCTCCAGGTCAGCCATCACCCCCCCATTTCTGCATGTCATGCCGAATCTAAAGACTTCATCTTTTGGCAAGGTAACAGCACACTAATAATACCAGTCTTATTGTGTCAGTACAAATAAGCCTATGTTGTCTGTAGATATGAAGCTGAGTGTGTTATGCGTGACTGATTTTAGATGTGAGGTGGAGGAATAAGTTTTGGGGAAAGTCCATGGAGATTGTACCTGTAGGAACTACTCACGTGGTTCTCCCTGGGTGAGTTCTTCATTTTTGTCTGTTTATTAAATTCACACACAGGCCGGTCTGCTCTTTTTGGCTCAAGCCATGTCTCAGGTGTTAAAACATCTCAAGCTCTAAGGTTTAATGTTCTTAATGCAGAGTATAACTACGCAGTGGGAATTTTACAGATTTCAATTTCTGCTCAGTCTAATCTAATTGTCATACTCTTCATATTTCATATTAAGAAATTATTTTAACTCAAAAAGCAAATTATGCTCCATTCGAACTGGTTGTCTTTAAAATACAAATCTTGTGTAATCCCAGGCTATCTGTAATCAGAAGCACATTTAAACTGGAATATAATTTAATTTCATTCACATGTGTTTCATAAACACATAATCCTTTCTGGATTACAATCCGCCATCAAAATGATACATTTAATTATTCCAGCAGCTGTGAGAAAATGCTATAAAAGATCGGCCACCTGCAGCATCCTCACATGCGATAGACTAGTAGCCGGGACAACTTCTTTATGTTTACAGATGTGACGTAATGACGCAGCAGCATGCTCGGAATTTCCCACGAAAACCTACCCGTACCACTCAAATTCCAAAACATTATTATAAACTAACCGTTGAGAATCAGGCTAAAGTAAGGCGATAGTTTTGAACACTGGCTGGTTATGTACTTGCTCAAATATTGATTTCGGATAATTTTTAACCAAAAAAAGTTACGGACTGCAGCTTTAAAAACAGAGAACTGGGGCCCATTAGGGGCGATGACTAAAGGATTTATAATAAGACAAAGACAAAAACTAAGCTAAAAAGTTATGTATATACAGTTCTTAATTCACCCCTCAACACTGTGTTGTAAACCTGGGAGATATGAGGAAACCTAATTTTAAGTGTGATTTCTAGACCTGGAAAAGTCATGTAAATTAGTACAATAGTAAAACTCCATGTGTGAATGAATGAATATACTGAATTAAAATTAATATATATTTTTCTATTTATGCCAAACTCTATAATATTTTATAGAAATTGTGAGTAAAAATATTTTTGACAGTTTTGAATACACGTTACCTGTCAGAAACGGTGATGTATTGGTGGTGTTTTGGCTAAACCAAGTGAGAACAGATTGTAGTCTGGGTAATTTGTATCTTGAATGATGGCATTGTCCAAATTATAGCAGCAGCTGTGGTTGATGTTGTCAGTGTCCTTGTTCACCCTAAGCATTGGAGCTGTTATCTTTCCTGGAAACGGCAGACTGGGGCAGCGAGGTGTTGAAGTTGTTAGTGACAACAGCAGCCAGTTACTCAACAGCACACATTGTAATGACATATGATGACGGACTGTCTGTGCCGAGTGGGTTGTGGCGCTTCCACTGTATGGGGATCCTGTGAATGGAGCTCAGTGTCCTCCACCAAATTCAGCTTATAATTTAAAAGTTACAATGTGTTTATATAGTTTTGGTGATGTACTGTTGTTTTGTTTTGGAAATTGGTCTGCAACATGTACTTGGGGTCTGAACAGTAAATACCATAAAATGAATATTAGTGGAGGCTAAATGGGTTTTTCAGTAAATGGTGCCAAGATCTAGAGTAGGGCAGCTGATGATGATGTGCACACTATAAAGCTGATATATTTCACAGCTCTCTGGAATACTTCATTCTGATTGGCCGATTATAGCATTCTGTGTTCTAATAACCTTTGTATAATGACT
Source organism: Sinocyclocheilus anophthalmus (assembly GCA_018155175.1). Lineage (NCBI taxonomy): Eukaryota > Metazoa > Chordata > Actinopteri > Cypriniformes > Cyprinidae > Sinocyclocheilus > Sinocyclocheilus anophthalmus. Next base: position 86,797 of record JADLZN010008653.1, on the reverse strand, counting down.
TCTGAACTGTATAATTGACGTTTGTTGTCCCGGGGATCTGATTCTTAAATGGTTTCATGCCTCTCGTATCACTCCAAGCTCTCTTCTTTCTCGCATAATAAAATAAGTTCACTCAAATCAACACTTCATTCCTGTTTATTTATTTAGAAGTAGCCATAAAAGAGGAAAACATACAGTCAGCTGGTCATTAATGCAAAATATTCTGGGTTATCTTAGACTCCGCCAGTTCGTGTTGGGGTTCCCAAGGCTGGAATTGGATCAAAAACATGTAGTAAATACAATAATGTTGTCAAATATTATGACAAGTTTAAAATAACTGTTTTCTATTTCAGTGTATTTTAAAATGTAATTTTTTCCTGTAATGGCAAAGCTGAATTTTTACTAGCCATTACTCCAGTTTTGAGCGTAACATGATCCTTCCGAAATCATTTTAATGTCGATTTGTTGCTTTTAAAAAACATTTTTTTGATAGAAAGTTCAGCATTTATTTCAATGACATTGAGTTGTAACAGTGTAAAACACCTTTGTTTTCATTTTTGATGGCATCTCTGCTGATAAAGGGGTACATACTTTTAAACAATTCTATGACCCAAAACTTTTAAGTATAGTAGGATAATAAATATAATAAATTAAATACAATTAAACTAATTTGGCAAATGAGACTTAAAAAAGTGCTTCCTTATTTGAACAATTATTTTATATAATGTTTACTTAAAATCCACTATTTAAAAAAATGGCTTTATTTATAGACATACAGAAGTTAACTATCATCCAGTAATCTCAGAATGACAAAATATTGGCCTGGTACTAGTAAATATGTATGTACACTCATACTTTCCTCTCACCTTCAGCTTTGGAGATCACTATGAATGGAATAAAGTGACGTCATGTATTCACAACATTCTGAGTGGGCAGCGCTGGATCGAGCACTACGGAGAAATCTCCATCAAAAACTCCGACAGTGAAAAATGCCAGTGTAAAGTCACCTTCATCAAGGTCAGCTGCCTCTGCTTTTGGTCCATTCTGAGAATTTTTTTTTTAATATTCTTAAGGTTTTTTTACACAAATGTATTGGTTGCTATTGTGATTCAAACCTGCCACGTTTCACCATCACACGTGACCTAAAACGTGTCAGTCAACTCTTCCTGGCCTTTTAGAGAGCGCCACATTTTTTAGCATCTGTGAGGCACAGTTGAGATAATTGAACTCAGACACTGAGGTCTTCAAAGACTTCCAGCAGACTTCAAGGACAACGGGTCAGGCTTTACTGAGGGGTGAAGAAAAGACTGAAAAAGATCAGACAGGAGATCAATTAGGGCAAAGGAGAGCAAGATTAAAACAAGAAACGGGACAGAATGAGATTCTACAAAAGTCAGATGATTATTCATGGTTCATTCCCCTCCCGTCTGACTCAAGTATGACATCTGCTGGAGATCTCCTACATCTGACCTTGCTGTTAAATGTCACGGTTCATTATAACGCCACATTAGTGATACCTTGATGGTGAATTCATTCTGTGTTTTCACTCATTTGTTTAGTATCAGTATAATTAACCCAGGTGGTCTGATTTAAATATGTACACACTTCTTTGTTTGGAGGTGCTCTGATCAAATGTGTCTGTGTCCTTCATAGGCAAAGTACTGGAACTCCAGCATGAACGAGGTGGAGGGAGCTGTCACAGATCACAAAGGGAAAGTCGTGCATAAGCTGTTTGGGAAATGGCACGAGGGGATGTTACGGGCGGCAGCCCCACTTTGCTACCGCATCTGGAGGAAGAGAGGAAACCAACACACACACACACCACACACACCACAGTCTGACCTCTTTTTTAGATGCGCCTCGTTTTTCTGGTGCCCGCTGAATGATGTATTTCACAGACAATACAGTTGCTAGTGTTTAGTAGTTCTTTATTATTTCAGAAAAACATTTTATCATCAGCTTTTATTTGTGTGTGTTTATGTGGACAGATCCCATGCCTCCTGACTATGAGCAGTACTACGGTTTCACTAAGTTTGCTATGGAGCTCAATGAACTCGACCCTCTTACCAAACCACTTCTTCCACCCACAGACACCAGACTACGGTTCGACCAGAGGTAAAAACGTACATCTATATTGCCAATGAAAGCTTATATAAAAACTTAACTGGAACTTATTGAACTTAAACTATTGAAAAAAAAAAAGTTGAACATGAAAATGCAGCTAACAGCAATTACACTATACTGTGCTGATAAATATAATGTATTTTTTAAATGATACCAGTTGGTGCAACTTTGGCCTAAATAAATAAAAAATGAACTAAAATTAACAATGATAGAATAAATGAAAACTTAGGAAAACTTAAAAAAAAAAAAACTAACTAAATTGAATATTAAAAACTGTTTTGACCTTGGTTTATAATGTGAAACTAGAGTCAGAATATCCAATGGGCAGTAGATCAAGGTAATTTAAAAAAAATGGTATTCTATAATAGTATTTATTAATATTTCTAATGCTTTATCAGTTTCGATTTTCCTAATTTGTAATCTTTTATTTTTACATTTTTATTTGAATTTTAGTTTAAGTTTTGGTAATTTTGCTATGTGCTTTTCTCCATTTTACTTATTTTATGTTTTTAAAAATATATTTACTTAGCTTTAATTTATTTGTATTTCAGTTTTTAGTTTTAGTAATTTTAGTTTAATTTAACTTGTCGTTAAATTTTTTATCATCTGATATTTATATTTCAGTCTATTTCTTTTTTTTCAATAAATATTTTTTTTAATAGTTTTAATGTTAGTTTTAATTAACAATATTGCAGTAGATGATACCACTGCCAAATAAACTGGACAGTTATTAGTACTTTAAAGTTTCAGTATCTCAGAAGATTCAGTATCTCATTATAAGTTTTGTTATTGTAATTTTAAAACTCTCTTACTGAAGTGTGACAATTCTTTTGAATATTGTAGAAAAACTATGCTACGAGTAATTTTGACACACATAGTTGGGAGTTATTCTGACATAAATGTGTCACAGCTGATGAGAGCGGACAGAACCTTCAGGACCACCAGACGATGACATCAATGCATCAGTCATGTTATGCAAGGACAAATGAATTTCATATGAGACTGTTTGTGTCTGAAGGTTATTGGAGGAAGGGAACATTGAATCTGCGGAGGAGCAGAAGCAGAGAATCGAACAGCTGCAGCGAGAGAGACGCAGAGTCCTGGAGGAGAACCACATGACACATCAACCTCGATTCTTCCAGTATGAACGAACTACACTACTTACTGTCTTTTTAGGAAAAATATGTTATACAGCCATATCCAGTTAGTTGTTAAAACTATTTTCTGCTTTATCACCAACAGGAAGTCCAAAGATGACACCTGGGTGAGCAACAACACTTACTGGGAGTTAAGGAAAGATCCTGGATTCAGTAACCTTGACTGTCCGGTCCTCTGGTAACTCCGAGGCAGCCAACTACATATGTGCTCACTGTTGCCTGCTCTTATCTGTTCTGGCCAACATTACAGCTTCAAGAGACAACACACACCTTTTAAAGTGAGGTAGAGACTGATAAAGCTGTGAGAGACTGGTGGCTGATTGTTTCAAATCATTCCTTAATATTTATAATTTAATGTCCCAACAGTTCAGTTGCCTTAATATGCTTACATTATGTTGTAGTTTCATTTATGCAAATGGATCCTTTGGAAGTATGAGAAATATGCAATCCTGGCCCAGTTCATACCTGTTTTTTTTTTTTTATGTGCATTGTAAGTAGCACAAGAAACCAAGAGAAAAACTGTTGGATTGTGGTCCCTTTTGGCTAAATGTAGTACTGCAGGTGACCTCACCTTAAAAAAGACATATAGTATGTTGTCAGAACAAAACTGCGTCGTCTACCTCTTAAAATCAAACTGTCGAGGAATTTGATGTATATTAGAATATGAATATAATACATATAATGCCTTATATTAAATTATATACATTTACTTTGCTAAAACTTTTAATTAAATCCAATGTATCGTCACAAAGTATTGTAATTTTACAACCGCCTTTTACTCTGAGACACTTGAATGAACAAAATGTTCTCAGAAACATTTATGTTCATCTTAACTTATTCACAAGACTGACAGATGGCTCTACAATACTGAACATTACCATCACACACGTGAGCCTGGCAGTGTTTTAAAGCTTCTTCCACACGGTTTGACCTGTAACCTGTGCTCATCTCACTAGGCACTACGACGAATGATGTTGGGGGACTGGGGGACTTGCGTGTTGATCACTGCAGCGTTTCCTCTTCCTTCAATAAAGTCTCACTTTAAACAAAACCCCTTTTGGAACCAGTTTTTTTATTAAAGAGTGTATTTGTGAAGTTTGAGAGTGCAGGGATTCACATTTTCATTTGGTTCAGCCAATGAATGTGGGGCACTGAAGTTTCAGAATTTGTAGTCTGGGATTTTCTGTCATAACAGAAGATGAAATTATAAATGTACTGCTATGAATCAGTTTGCGTGCAAATGCATCATCCCTGAGCTGTTATTCGTGTAGACTTTTTTTTTTTTTATGGGCTTTTATTATGGTTGAGGAAAAACCTTGACAACCCACAACATATTTCCTGCTGACATAAACATTGCAACACTGGGTTTTATGAGTCATAGAGTTAAACATTTGATTTAAAAGGAGTTAAAAAGGAAAAGATGAAAAAAATTGTGGTGCTAATACTATAACTAGATTAAAGCAGCACTATGTAACTTTTTCTGTGTTCAACATCTGCTAAATGTATATAATGAACGAGTACATCATACAATCATCTTCCAAACCGCGTTTTTGTCTTATTCCGAATCACTACGGTACACTTATAATAAGTACTTATATTTGGACTATTGTAGCCTGGCCGGGTCGTCACCGCTGCGGAGTAACACATACCGGCGTGAATCGCCATAGACATAAACTTAGAGAAGTAGCTCCGGTTAGAATGTTCTTCCGCGGGATGTGTGCAGTTCTGTTTATTAACCGCTAGAGCGCTAAAAGTTACATAGTGCTGCTTTAAGAGAATTTAATTAAATAATACACAAACATTTTTTGTTCCAGTAGTAAATATATATTTACTGGGGAAAAAAGTTCATTTAAGAAGGGCAAATGGAGTCAGGTGTTTCAATAAATTGGATAAAAAGAAACTGGGTCTTCACTATACAAATCTGGTTTTCACACTATAGTTGTTGAAAGTGTGTCATGCTTCAGTTAAATAAACTTCACTTATTTGAAGTTCACCAGGGTTTCTTAAAAAGGAGGGGTTAGAAATTGCTGCCTGTCTTAAGTTTGGCATAGGACTTCTGGAAGAAGGTTTTGCGGACAAATGAGTCAAAACAGTACTTTTGGGTTAAATGAGAGGTGTTACTTTTAAAATAATAATACTCAGTTGTAATGTTCAATGAAGGCAGTATATGCTTTGGAGTGATTTTTCTACTTCTGGACCTTGGCTATATTTCCCAAAAGCAGCCTAAAAACGATTATAGAAACAAATGGCACCATTTTTCTACCTATACTATCTACTTAGGTTAATAATGCTCTTGGGAAACATAACCCAGGATAATTGAATCTTTTAATTCCATGTGAAAATGTCATTATGTCCGTCTTTGTACTGAAACCCCACAGAAAGTGACCCAAAACACACAAGTAGGTTGGCCAGTGGTCAAAATGGTTAAAGCAGAAGAAATCAAATGTTTTGGAATGGTCATGTCAAGGTCTTGACCTTATAGAAATATTCTTAGAGAAGATTTGATCCCACTGGACAGTAGGTCATGTTTAGACTTTTTTTAATTGGCTGATTTATTAATTTATTTCTGAGACACATTCATTAGCTGTAATTCAAATGTTTGTGTTTTTGTTCCACCAGTACTCTTACATAACCAGTTAGTGTGACAGACATTATCTCTTCCCTCCAGACTGCACATTCCTACTGTGAGCCACACCAGATACTCAAAGCCCTGCTCTCTTTTACATAAAACTAAATACATAAACACAGTTTCATGGGATTTGCTTTCCAGAAAGACATATAGGACAAGGTTGCGTTAGATAAAACGATAAGATGTTAAAGACCTGCTGTGACCCAATTCAATCAAATTATTATAACTTAAGTATAACATTTAATTCTCTCAGTGGCAACTTGTAAACAACTTGTTGGACGACAACACCCTCTCTCAAAAGATAAAAAGGCCGATGCTTTGATTGACAACCTGTGCAGCAAATGAAAAATTCTTCGTCTGGGAGTGAGCCAATGAAATTTGTGGGGGCGGGACTAAGCAAAAACACCGGACTGCTCAGCGCCTTTGTTTCAGTTGTTGGTAGTCGATGCGACGAGAGCAGGAGACGGTAAGCGCGAGATTTTAATGTACAAGTTTTCTGTTGTCTGCAAAGCTGGTTACTTTAACATTAAATTAGTCCACTTCTGTCAAAATTGTTACGTTATGAAGAGAAGAAAGGATTACTTAAGTAACTTAAGAAAGGATTGCTTCTATCGCTGCATTGTAACGTTACCTTTCGGCATTTTTGAGACACATGAATTATTCGGTGTCACAGTGTCAGTGTAATACTAAATTATGTATAGGTATGAGTTAGCTATTAACAACAACGGAACCATACATCATAATGTTGTTACTGTACAAATACACTGAGTCAAATAAATGTATCGCAGTCAATATGCTTGTTGTATATCACAACTCTAGTGTAGGTGCTTAGATGAGAGAAATGTGGTACAGAGATGCCATCTGGGTGTAATACTATGGTACTGAATGATTATATATGATTAATTGTTTACATTTTAGTTTAAGGTGTCCTTCCAGTGCATTAAGTACTGAGTAATATTAATTAACCTGTACTATAGGTTCATTTCTTGTCATTATGTATAATTTACTGTTATTACTGTATTAAGTAGGCTACATGTAATACAAAACAATGACACTGTAAAATAAAGTAATAATGTGAAGTGATATTCCATGGTCCTTCAAAGAATCCCTTGGCATTATGAAATGATAACTTGACAATATGATACTTTATGGTAGTTTATTTTTTTTTGTAAGCAATACAGCAGTGACAGGAGTACATTTCTTAGAAATGAAATGCACTTGTGACAGTTTTGTGTTTTTTTTCTGCCTGTCAGCATGAAAGATGTTTGCGAAAGCCACTAAGAACATGGTCTCTGAGATCGACACCGACGGTTCCCTGATCCCAGTGTCCCGTCTGAATGACTCGGATGGTCTGGCTCCTCTGGCCCTGGTCATCAAGAGAAACCGCTACTGGTTTTGGCAACAGCCCAAGTACCTAACATCAGACTTCAAACTAAATGATGTTCTTGTTGGAGATCCCATAAATCCAGGTACACAGCGGCTTTTCTGTCATTCTGTGCGGAAAAGTATATGGTCTGTGATAGCTTGAATTTGTTTATTAATCTATCACTTTTAAAGACATATCCCTTGTGAAAAAGAAGTGCACATAATTAAAAAAAACTGTATTAACTGTGGAAATAATACACTTTAAAATAATGTCCTTAAGTGTGAACAGAATGTGACATTTTCGGATGTTAATTGCAATGAAATAGAAATATATTTATGTTTAAATTTATATTAAATGCAGTTGAGCTGAATTTTAGTGTTTTTATGACCCACTTAAGTAGGACTTAAGTACATCTTTATATGTGATTTCATACTACTATTGTCTTTGAAATATGGATGTATGGTAAACTAAAATATACTTTAATATAATTTTTATTGAGACTTGTATGTAAAGTTTTTACATATATTTGTAATTACACATTTGTAATAATGAAGCTGCAGTTTAGGGTTACACTTTATTTTAATGTCCTTGTTACACACGTTACATATACTTTCTATTATAAGAACAACAAATTATGCATAATTACATTTAAGTAACCCTAAGCCAAACCCTAATCCTAGTCCTAACCATATAGTAAGTACATGTAGGTAAATAATATTACTCAGTATTAAATGTATAATTACACTGTAACAGGACACCTTGACTTTTATAGTAAAAGTGTACCTTATGAATCAAGTACTTATTTAGTATGATAGTCAACACATAAAACAGCACAACAAAATATATTACATTGATGATTTAAAATGTACTTAAAATAAAACTTTTAATTTGACATTATTACAAAGTGCACTTTAAAAGTGTACTAAAGTGTGTTAAGGAGCATGTTCTCTTTAGGTACACTTAAGTGTCCTTTTATTTCATAATATTATATGCACAAACAGTTTTTTTATGATTTGGTGTACATTACAAGTGTACTATAGTATCATGTTTTCTCTGTGAAAATTGTTCCCCAAATTGTTTGTGTGTGCAACTCTGTTTAAAATCAGGTGGTTTTGTGTTTAACCCCAACCCCGCCCCCCCGTGTTATGTGTTTGGGAGAGCTGATGTACATTATTATTTTGTTCACAGCTGTGGTTGAATCAGACTTTTTGACCTATAATGGCAAAGTTGTGGATAACAAAAGTGGAAGTGCTGCAGCGGAATTTGGGCCGGGGACCATTAATGTGGGGGGTGCCGGCTCCAGCAAACTTCAGTCATCGTTTGGAAACCTAAAGAAAGAGGAGGTGGATGTGCAGAAGCTCTTACAGGATTCCAAATCTAGGTGAGGGCCTCTGTCTGTGCAAACCACTAGCTTGAATTGATGCTTTTGTGTAGTACCCCTCCGTCGTTTCAGGTTTTTACTCTTTCATATAACAGCACCATGACGGTCAGATAAGAGAAGCTGTTGTGAAAGGAATGTGTGGGCCTTATCTTCTTTAAATACAACGTGACATCTCGACTCTGTAGTTGAAACGATTTTGTTCTCCGATTACATCCGCCACCCCAATGGTGAATGAAAATAAGGAAATGAAAGTATGAGGCGTGTTGTTTGTGTTTAAAATTCGTGTTATATTTCCGTTTTTCCATGAAGACCTCCTTGCGTTTTTTGTTTGCCCTCGGAAGCCCATTTCTGCCAAGAGATTAAAAAAAAAAAATGTAATTGCAAATTTTTCTCTCACAATTCTGAATTTTCTCCTTGCAGCTCTGAGTTGGGATCTGACAAATCTGTTTTTTCTGAAATATTCAGAATTGCAAGATATAAACCCAGAATTCTGCCTTTTTTTCCCTCACAATTTTGAGTTTACATTTCACAATTCAGAATTTATAGCCACGATTCTGACTTCTTTTCTTAGAATTGTGAGATATGAACTCGCAGTTGCAAGTTATAAGTCCAATTTCCGTCAGTCAGCTTCCAATTCTGGCGTTTTCTTACGATTGCAAGTTTACATCTCACAAATCTAAAAAAAAAAAAAATTTAGAATTGCGAGAAAAAAGTCTGTGACGTAAAAAGTCACAATTACCCTTTTTTTAATTTCTTATTCAGTGGCGGAAACAGTCTTCCATAATAGACTCATGTATATATGTGGAAGAAACACAACAGTTATTGAACACTGTTTTTAGACATTTCAAAATGATTTGCACATATGTAAAGATTTTTTTCTTTCTTTCATGGTCTTCTATGTCCTCATTTGTCATTGATCATATATCTAAAACTCCTTAAATAAAATTAGCGGTCATGCACTTTGACGTGTGACCTAAAAATATTCTTTATGTCTAAATTTATTGGCTTATTTGTCTAAATCATCTTGACGACACCAACAGGAGAAATGTAAAGATAGATATATCTCCAACCGTTTCTTTTTTTAAGTTGATCCAGGTGTATTGATGCAGGTGAAAAGTTCTAGACAATGAAGACTTGAGACACACCTAGATGAATGCATCTTTGACAATAAATCCATGTGACACACTTGTCACACTTGAATCTCTGCTGTGGTTGTAGAGTTCTGGACCTGAAGCACTCTCTTATCGAGCAGACACGGGAGTCGCAGAGGGAGGTGCTGACGCTCGTGAAGGAGCGAATCGTCACCACTCAGCCCTGCACTGTCACAGAGGACGTTCAGGAAGGTGGTACCTGCACTGGAATGTTTGGGTTCAATAAGACAATAAAGGTTGGCTTTTGTGATCACACATTCTTCTTGTCCGATGACAGTCTTGGGTGTATCACCATCCAGTAACAACATTCCAGGGGGATGTGTCCGGTCCTGTCTCCTCTTTTCCTAATACAAGCTGTCCCATCTGTCTCTTGTTTCTCCGCAGGTGTCAGTCAATGATAAAGGCAAGCCTTTTGTCGAGTATGACACAAATGTGTCAATCAACATCCCCCCCAAAACCACCATTGCTTACAGTGTGATTGAACTAGAAGTTGCTCACACTGGACACTACGGTAAATCATTTTTGCTAAATCATTCATTGGAAGTTTTGTACCAATTAAATTCCTCATCAGAAGATTTTGCTTGAGGAACCAGATTTAAGGTCATTGCACACCGAGTCCAAAAATTTCATCCGAAATTTTCGCACGCTAAATAATAAATACGACCTCACGTTGTGTCAATCACGTTTACACACTGCCTCCGAAACTTTCATTCGTCATAAAAAAATTTGGATTGGGTTCGATTTTTTGCGTAGCAAGCATTTTCAGAGGTGTTTTGACAATTCAGAGCCACCGTAGAAGCGAAGGCCAAAAATGAATGCTGGTTTGGTTCACGGAAATTGGTGGTCTCCTTTTAAATATGTGGCTCTAGTATTGCTACCAATGCCTCAAAATCCTGTAGTAAACTGAATCGCTCGGGATAATCCCACAGCTCCTTGATTCTCTACACAATCTCAGAAGATGAACCCAATATTTCATCTTTCTTTTTCTTTTTTTAAGAAGAGAGAGGACAACAAAATCATCCTCACTGCTTAAAGACTATTTTGTACTGTTTTGCGAATTTTCCACAACGGATTAATTAATACGCATCGGACTCAGTGTGCAAGACATCTGTGCGTGACAAATTTTTAGGATGACCAATATGAAAAAACGCATACGAAAATTTCGGACTCAGTGTGCAAAGACCTTTAAATTGGACATCAAGTGGAAAACCCAACACACTACCAAAATTGTTTATCATACATAAGTTTAGAAAATTTTCAAACATTCTAGGAATGGTAATTCTGGATGGTCAAATGAGCCGTATGAATGTACTCATCCATTTTGTCAGAACTGTGCCTGCTGCCAAATATCAAGGGAGGTTTTGAAGTTGACGGGCCAGTGAAAGTGAAGCAATCAAGCACAGTTAGTGCTGCACCCGGGAAAACAACCAACAAACTGCAGAAAGGTAACATCACAATAGCTACTCTAACCATCTTTCATTAAAAACAACATTAAAACATTTTTGACAGTAAAATAATTTTTTCTCAGAGTAATTATTCAGCGACAACTTTAAAGTAAGCCACTGGAAAGTTGACTTCCCAACTTTGTGTAAAATTAGTGTAAGTGTAAAACTAGAGTTTACATCATTTCCATAAAAACGCTTTGATTAAGATGATTTACTTTCTCTCTCTTTAGATCTGGAAGGACTCCAGGGGCAGTTTACAGTCCTCTCTAAACTCCCATCCAGCACACGCTCCGCATTATTCCAGCAGATCTCTCTGCTCCTGCAGGACAGTGCAGCCATCAGCGTGCTGGAGGACGCAGTGAGTGAGACGGGGGAATCTTACATCAGATTTTTAGTTTGTTTGAAACAGTAGGAATTATTCTACAACAAATGCCATCTAGTTGTCATCCTTAAAACATATAAAGTGCTTAACAAATTTATCAGACCACCACCCAATGTAAGGTATGTGCCACAGCTGCCCTCAACTAACAGTATTGGTGATTACCAAATTGATCATTATAATCATTATAATTTTTTGTGTTTCTGTAATGGTTAATCCACACCAGTATGTGTAAGCTTTTTAGTCACACTAGTGTTTATAATGCTAAAATATTCATTATTGTTAGGATTTAAAGATAGATCACACAAAAGTTTAATCAAAAGCACATCTTTAGGAACAACTAGAGACTATTTGGGAGTACATAAAAACAATGGCAGCAAGAATGCATGTTATCAAGGCCATACAAAATAAAAATAAAATGTATACTTTTGTGAATAAAGATTTAGTTGTTTTAATTGGTTAATTAATGTTTTTTTTTTTTTAAAGTTTTAAACAGGTTTTTGACAGATTCCTAATATATTTGTGTTTTCTCTTCGGTGGTCTAATAAATTTGTTAAGCTCTGTCTATTACTTTAATATATAAAATATATCTTAATATACACTAGTCAACATGTAAAGTGGATCAAAACCTTTCATCAAAGTTGTCCTAAAATCAAAACGCGTTCTTGTCTTAGGACCACTTTGATTAACTTTTTTGATCCACTTCAAATGTGATATAATATATCATCTTAATAATGTAATTAAAGCAAAAAAAAACTAGAAATTGAGGGTGGATATACAAATGTACACAAATAACATTCACAGCCGTTTATATATATATATATATATATAATGTTAATTTTTTAAAAATGTCTATCTATATTTAAAATGTTATTTATTTCTGTAATGACAAAGCTGCATTCCCAGAATTTACTACAAATTATTCCAGTCTTCAGTGTCACATGATTCTTAAAATCATTACAACATGCTGATTTGTGCTAAAGAAACACTTCCTCTTATTATCAATGTGCTGATTAATATTTTCTGGAAACTGTAAAGCCTTTCTCCCCAGAATTCTATGATGAATGTAAAGTTAAAAAGACAACAGCATTTATTTGAAATAGAAACCTTTTGTTTAATTATAAACGTACTGGCACTGTTGATCAATTGAATGCATCTTACTGGATGATTCTTTTTACAAAAAAAAAAAAACTTACTGACCCCAAACTTTTGAACAGTAATAATAGACATGTTGGACAGCTTTAGACTTGTTTGTCCCTCTCTCAGCTAGAGGACCTGTGTGGTGGGACGCAGCCTGATCCCAGTGCATTAGAGAAGGTACCTGCTCTGAAAGCCACACTGGAGCTTGTACAGAAGACTGCTGGTGCTAACCCCTCTGGAAAGCAGAAGACACCCAGCGCTCTGACTGCCACCCATCTGCTCATCAGCTCCTTTGATGGTGAGTTCAGTTAGTGACAGAATTTTGACAAATAAAGGTCATAGATTGAGTTTTGTATATTATTAACTGGTCATAAAAGCAATCAGTAATTTCACTTTCAGTGCATCGTTGTCATTTACCTGATGGTTGTTTGTTATCATACACCTGCTGTCAGATTGTCCTTTGTTCTCATAACCAATCATGTGCTCATGTAGAAATGACTGACTCTGCCCTGCTTGAGCTCAAATCCTGCTGCAGTTACGCAACCCTGCAAGCTTTGCTTCATCTTGTAAGTATCTTCATATTAAGTAACTGTACTCCGTATTAAGAACAGTTTTCCATCAAAAATGGTGCCACATGTAATAAATAGGGCCTGTTTAAAGGGAAAACATTTAAATAACCCCATAATTTAGTCACCCTCAAGCCATTCTAGGTGTATATGACTTTCTTCTTTTAGACGAATACAATCGGAGTAATATTAAAAATGTCCTGACTCTTCGAAGCTTTATAATGGGAGTGAATGGGTGTTGAGATTTAGAAGTCCAAAAAAGTGCATCCATCCATCATAAAAAAGTACTCGGCGCCGGAGCGTTAATAAATGCCTTCTGAAGCGTTTTTGTGTAGTGATAATGACGTACATGCTTTGTTGATAATCTCAACACATAATACTCAATTTTTGTTGGCAAGCTTTGTAAAAGTCTCAAGTTGTGTTAAATACAGGCTTTAATTTGCTCATAAATCCAGAGCATCCTTGTTATAAAAAATGAAGAAAACCGCTCCAGGGAAACTCCATTAACTTATCATGTTTTTTGATATATCACGGTTATTTTCTGCAGGTGCAAAATAGATTCAAATAAGAGTCCTCTATGAACAGATGCGCTGTGGCTGCGCTAACCAATGAGAAGGTTTTCAAGAAGGTTACATCTCTCTTTGCTTCCTGTAACGTGACACTGCTTAAGGAGAAGGATGCAGTGGTTACAAAAATCGGCAAACCACAGGATCGCCTTCCTTCATGCTGTGCATTTGTTTGTTAAAGGGTTGGGCCTTGGCATCTCTAGTGCCACCTGTCTGACTGGAGTACAAAAGCAAAAGCTAAAATATTAATGTAAGCGAGGACCAAAAGGGCCATGAAAAGCCAGTGGACAATCTACAAACCTTGGGAAAGAAGACGAAAAAAAAATTGGATCCTTAGTGCCCGGTTAAGCTGTTTATAGAAAATTGTATATCCTTTAAATCGTTTTTTAAGTACCTCTGTAATGTCAACCTATTAGAGTGGAAATACAGTGTTGCTAAGTCCACGGTCCGCGACCCCAATAACTTGTATTTAGCCGCTGGAATGCAAATTTTACCAGGGGAACCCTGACACACATACAAAAAAAAAAGTGTATTTTACCCCCCGAACGCGAGTTTTACTGGGGGACCCCCCTCGAAACACTTTTGGGCTAGTTTTGAGTAGTAATTGGGCGGGTTTTATTGTGAAAACCTGGCAACCCTGGTTATACACTCTTATATGAAAATCTGTGCAAAAGCACAATAAATTGTTTACATCATATTTTGTCCATGTTTTCATAAATTCCTTAACCTAGCTTTCTGCCATCTAAACTTTTTTAACGAGCAAATCTGCACACCTTGGGCCTCAGAAACCATTCTAAAATTGATCTTAGATCATTTCTCATGCACATGCGTGATTCATAGAATGATCGTACGCACAGAAAACACACATACACCTCTCTTTCAGATGTGAAATCTATGAATCGCGAATGATCATGAATTTGACCGCAAATAAATGGTTTCAGCTCTCTGCCTTGTAAACGACTCCTAATTAATGTCATTAACAAAAGATCACCAGTCATCGTCCAAATCCTTTAATTTAGAACAGCAAGCTGCAAGAACAGCTTACATTTCCAAAAATCTGCAGCACTCCGACAAGAAAAATTGTGTACGTCTGCTCAGACCCTGACGTGACGCTAAGCACCTTTCCATGTCAAAGGCAGTTTTTACAAATATGAGCATTGGCGTGGATCGAAGCGTACGCACACTCTAAGATCAAATCTGAGGATACGCACGCTTTATAAATGAGGCCCCAGAAAATAAAGACTCTCAAGAAAGGTGATCCAAAATTTTAATTTATTAGACAGCTGTTTAATTTCAGAAAATACAACTCTCTGTATCACAAAAATATAGAATTTTCAAGTGAATACGCAAGCTGGATAAAAATCAGTTACAAAGCCTTGAAAAAGACACTAGAGCAAGACACCAGAGACAGAAGTCCATACAGCTAGATGACAGGTTATGAATCTGTGAGGCCAGGTAGCTTGTGATCATGACACACTTGGGTCTATATTCCATGTTTGAATGTGATTTTGTGCCTGTGTAAAAGGCATTTAGCTAAATACAGTGCTGATTCTGTATACTAGGACATACAAGCAACATAATGACTTTAGCTCATAATTCTGCAACGATAAAATTAAAACCATGATACTGGATGCACTTTATTTTATAGTACATGCACTTAATATAAGGTAATATAATGTAAGGTAACCATATATCACATTATATAGCTTTTTGAGTTAAGGTTAGGTTTAGGGGCTGTTCACACAGACCAGGCTTTTGCTTTTAAAAACTACAGGTGCTGCGCAAAAACATCCAGATACAGAGGTGCAGCACTGATAAATGGAAAAATCAGAAAAAGGTTTACCATTTTCAACTTGCACAAGACAAGACACTGAAAAGTAGCTAGACATGAAATATAAATAAACAGTGCAATGGAACACAAACTTGTTCTGTGTGAACTAGCGCTTAAGCCCAGAGTATACTTCGTTATATTGCAAGTATATTATGTTTGCAGTACTTTTATGCTCGGCTCCCACATGTGCCTTGAATTTTTTGCACTAATTAGTGGCCTGGAATGCTGTTTTACAGTCGAAAAAGAAATGAATGAAACACCTGCGTTAACAAGGTGGTTTAAGAAACAAATGCAACTAATTTAAAAAGAGTACAAAGACATTTTTATCAGAATCTGTGCAGATGCTGGACAAGAATGAAACTTTAGTGCGCCTGACACTATTCAAATGGATGATATTTGAAAGGCTGTGCGTTCTGCTCTATGCATAAGTTAAGCATTAACGTCAAAACTGAAGTATAGATTTTTACACAGTGCATGTGATGTAAATTTCGTCAGAAGCATAGTACTTGTGTACCGTACGCTGTACTCGGTCCAAATATAGGTCTCTGCAGGACAGTAATGGGTTACCAGATCAGTGGGCGAGGCCAAAATGAGGACATTTTCAACCGTGTTACCTGATTTGCTGCTGTGTTTAGGAGAGGGGTCAGGTAAGGGGCATCATTTTCATTGCATTATTTAGAAACACCCACCAGTTTGAAAATGTTCACATTCATTTTGCAGAGATCTCACAACTCTGTGCATCTGAAATCGCTGCAACAGGCATTACATTTGAATTGGAATTTACTTTGCAACATTTAAAAAAAAAAAAAAAAAAAAAAGAAGTAAATGTTCTATATAGTATGAGTATGGGTAGTATGAACGAAATTGGAACATACTACATCCACCATGTTGTTACTGTCATGTGACCTACCGGCGTCTGTTGCATTGCTTTACTGCCATTCATAAATCCTCTGCCATGGGATATTAAAGTGTCCATCGAACGCACACGTCAGAATCCTAGTGAAAGTAGTTGGTCAACCAGGTACTTTTTCACCTACTATGAATTTGAACAATACTATTGTTTGCATACTATGTAGTATGTACAGGGCACAGCATCTGTCTGAAAAGCTTTTTCACACAAATTTGTTTGTCCACAAGATGGCAGCACTGAACCAGCCCGTGTTTCAGTAGTGGTGGTGATTTTGTAGTGAACGACCCCTTTAAGCGTTCGCATCAAAACTGAAGTATACTCTTGAGCTATAAGGTTAGGTTCAGTATTAGTACCTAGTTATTATAGTACATACATAACAGGACTGTAAAAAAGTGCTATTGTGATATTGTAAAAGTTACATTTGGCTTACTCCTAGCGTTCTTTGAATTTAACTGAAATCAAAGAGGATAACAAGATGACACTTATAAAGATCTTAAGTCCGAAGCTGGATAAACGAAGGCCCGGTTTCACAAACGGGGCTTAGCTTAAGCCAGGACTAGGCCTTAGTTAAATTAAGATATTTAAGAAACTTTTACAAAAATGCCTTAGAAGAAAACATTACAGGTGTGCATCTTGACACAGAACAATGACACTGACCTATTTTAAGATATGTCAGAGCAAGATATTTTCAGTTGAGACAGCTCAAACATGCATTTTAGTCTGGGACTAGAGTTTAAGCCTTGACTGTGAAGCTGGGGGTAAAGCTGCTTGACATACTGTAGTGACGGAACTGTAAGAAATGCGAGATGAAGCCTGCACTGTAAACCAACGTTTGTAACACTACAATTACAGCAAGAAAGCAGACCCCTGCTTTAAATACTGTAATGCAGCTTATACTTACTTGGAAAATTATTAAATCACTATTTTAATGACAAGCCATTCAAAAATATCCTATTTGTTTTTTCCCCTCAGAGTATTTAAGTTTAGTCAGTAGAAAATAAAAAAACGTTAATAAATAAGTACACTTCCCTTTTGTCTGTCGTGACTGGATGGCTAGTGTACATTTGCATAGTGACTGCTAGGTCCGTTCAGTGTGAACTTGTGTTCTGTGCCGCTGACGCATCGGTTGTGCCGCAGATGATGATGATGATGGGGTGTTTGGACCGCTGTACGTCTCAGTAAACCCAGTTCACAGGGACCCACTGTGGTTGTGTAGTCAACTGCTCCACAGCTGCCTGCAGATTCTCAAAGGCCTTGTCTAGATTGTCATTAACTATAGTCAGATCAAAGTAGTGATTGTACGCCCGCTTGATCCTGGCGCTTTCGTCCACTGTTTTCTTTAGATCCGTTTCCTAAAGACAGAAAGAAGTCGTCACACTTCTAAAGAACCACATCTCAAACTCTGAGCTTATGGGAACTCCAATGTTTCTACATTATTGGGGGGAAAAAATTTGAGAAAGTGAATTTGATAGACAGGAATGAGGCTGACCGTCAGTAGCTTGGTTGTGATTCCAGCATCCACCACAGCTTTGTGCATGGCCCGTAGTGTGTCGAGCTCTGGGGCAGCGATGAAAACCACGAATGGCATAAACTCTGATGTCTTCAGTACCTTTAGCGCCTGCAGAGCACATTTACCAAATAAAGTATTTTTGTTAGTGATGGGAGAAAAGAAGAATCTCTGAATGAATCTCTGAATGAGCTAAACCAATTGGTCCATGAACCGATTCACTGTTCTGAAGCGCTCAATAGACCACAGGCAGGTGACACCTTCTGGTCAAAAATGTAAGCGCAACAAAAACTGCATAATGACACCTTTTCCAAAGCAATTGCAAGTGTAATCTATTAAATGTAATCTACAAAATTAAATACCATTAAATATGAAAGTTAATTTGTGTTTTATTCATTTGTAATTCTTATTAGGTAGGGTGTGTGTTTTTAGACAGGGCTTGGCAAACTAGCTCAATTAGAAGCAATTAGGTATAATTTTTCTTTTTGTATTATATACACACACACAACTTAAAATTCATTAAAAATGAATATACATTATCACACTGATCCGAGACCATTTAAAAACCATTAGCCAATTGTTCATGAGCTCACCAGATCAACGTCTAGTTGTGAACTCTCTGAATTTTGAAAGGTTTGCAAACCAAGGTTTAAAAAAAAAAAACCAATGCAGTATGACATAATGAAGCCTCGTTTGTTGAAATCACATGACTTGGTGAGTTCGATACAAGTTCTGAACCACTGATGCAAAAAAATAAAAAATAAAATAAAGTTTCATGAAGCAATGTTTTGAGAGCAGCCATCTCTACTTGCAGCTTTCACTCATTGTGAAGTCATTTATGTCTGGACTGCATTGATGACTGCAGCACACAGGCACAATCACACAGACTTCATCTTCACCCATACTTTCACATTTACAACATTGTAATTACCTAATTACAACTTCGATTATCAGGTAAATCAGTGATTTTTTTTTTAGTGTTGGTGCTTAAATGGATAAATTAAGACAGGCACCTTCTCTGAGAAAAAGCGGACACTGTGCTGTGCTATTAGACCATCAGCAACCAGAACAGTTGCATCTCTAAATTAACCCACATTTAAGCACTGCTTGTCTAATAAATACAAGGCCTTTAACAATAATGAACGACTTCAGGACAATTACTGTCAATCCTCAAAAAGACAGATCTATTCCTATTTTCTTGCACAATAAGCATTGCATTTTTAAGATGCAGTATACATTTTTTAATATATATAGCCAAGACCTAAAATGATCTTGAGGAAGCATTCAAAATGTGCAGTGTCAGGGGTCCTCAAAGACCAGAATTTTAGGGTTTCCCCAAACTGAGAAAAACTGCTGAACAAATAATGTTGGGAAAAACAATTACTTTGGATATTTTGTTTACTTATTTACTATTAAGTCACCACCACAAAATAATACTGTACCATTTTGCAAAGATCTTATTGTGAAGGTTATTTTGTTTTTTTTTAGATCTTGTAATTTTTTTTTATCAAAATATCATCAAGCTACCAGTAAAGCACCATACTTCTCCATTAAACCCTGCCCCTTTCTTACAATCGACTGCAAGCTCACATTCAGCTCTACTTTTGTCCAATCAACAAAGTGCCTGTCCTACATTTTTTCATTTTCCAATAATAAGTTTCAGTCGGATTTACCTCACAATATGGAAGAAAATGTATGTTGCTACTTCCATTTCATTACAACTTTAAAATCTCAGGTATTTATTTATTTTTTTTAGGTCAAAGGGGTTTCACTGACAGGTTTGGGAATCCCTGGCCTGAACTAGGGATGTCACGATATCAAAAAATTAGTAGCAGTACGCTACCATACAAATTAACGAACCTGACACCGATACCAATGGAAAAACCAACCAGAACACCGCACACACCATAACACCCTTAAACCCACAACCAGCACCGCACTTCATCCACACCCCCCAAAGTCCTAAAATTCAGTCATGTACATCTACTCACCATCAATGTACGTTCAAAACCTGGAGACCTCTTGGTCATTGCACGTTGTCCGGACACCCAATTAAGATATTTCTGATTCATTCTGAGATCTCTTTGACCCTCCCATAGACAGATCCTTACACTATCAAGGCTCAGAAACATAGCAAGGAGATCGTTAAAATAATCCATGTGACATCAGTTGTTCAATCGTAATTTTACGAAGCTACGAGAATCATTTTTGTGTGCAAAGAAAACAAAAATAATTAAATTATTCAACAATTCGTCTCCATGTCACCCTATAGCGCCATTTTGGAGAGTATCACGTACATAAACGACGCATTGTTTACGCTTTGATCTGAACGAAAACAGATCAGCCTCGCTAGTCGCTACCATCGGTACTTACACTACTGAAGAAAAACAAGTACCTGCAAGATTTTAAAATGTAACTTGGTACCATAGTATCGGTTCTCGTGACATCCCTACCCTGGACAGTATTATGAAAATATGTAGTTCATCCTGTAGCACATCCTCACCAGCTATTAATAAGTAAAGACTATGGTCTATTACAGAATACAATACACAGTACAATATCAAACTAAAACATCTGTCATTAACAAAACCACTCACCTGTGGGTTGACATCCAGTATGCAAGTCCGTCCTGTGCGAATGACTTCATGGATCGAGTCGATTTTGGTTCCATATAGATTGCCATCATATTCTCCATGCTCAAGGTAGCAAC
This sequence comes from Sinocyclocheilus anophthalmus, assembly GCA_018155175.1. Lineage (NCBI taxonomy): Eukaryota > Metazoa > Chordata > Actinopteri > Cypriniformes > Cyprinidae > Sinocyclocheilus > Sinocyclocheilus anophthalmus. The sequence continues at coordinate 65,956 of JADLZN010008653.1, read as the reverse complement.
TTGCCTTGATGTCTGTCTCCATCTCCTCCCGGGACACAAAGCAGTATGACTGGCCATCCTTTTCGTCATCGCGTGGATGCCGAGAAGTGACTGAGAAACATGAAATTCTGATGAGTGTGACTTTTTATTGGTAAAATGACAAATGTAATAATTATTAATGTAATAATTAACAATATTAAAGGGTTACTTCGCCTTCAGTTGGTCCCCATTGACATGCATAGTGTTTTTTTCCCCCTCATACTATGGAAGTCAATGGGGACCATCGACTGAAGGTGAACTATCCTTTTAAGTAATTTCTTTTTTTTTTTTTTTTAAAAAAAAACCCCCCCCCCACTCACAAGGTACAGTAGTTCCATATTGCAGCGGGTTTAACACAATCAGGCGGTTATTGAGGCTTCGGCGACCACTCCTTGTGCCCAATCCAGCACAAGAGTTTTTCTCTGGAAGAGGCATCTTTGATACTTCTCGTAGATCGGTAATTCATGGCAGGTCAATTCTATTAGAAAGAGAGAAGTTTGAAAGTAATTTTACATTTTAAAAATAATGGCAAACCATTCAACAGTTTGGAGTCATTAAGATTTTTTATTTTTTTATGTAGATTTTTTTGTTTTGTTTTTGAAAGAAGTCCTTTATGCTCACCAAGGCTGAATTTATTAGATCAAAAATATGACTTAGCTTTTTAATGGTACAACACTTTAATTATTTACATGATGGCGAAACTGAACAATTTCTGAAGGGTCATGTAACACTGAAGAGTGGAAAATTCAAACATGTTGATTTGGTACTCAAGAAATTTCGACGGAAACTCAAAACATTTTATCCAGGATTATTTAATTAATAGAAAGTTCAAAGAAAAAAAAAAAAAAAAACAGTGTCATTTGAAAATAGTAAATACATTTCTGTATTGACAAACTCTAGGAGGGAGTGGCATGGTGATGGATATGACAATGTTTATGTATTTGGTCTTGGCGGAATAGATTTGCTACGCTGCTGCGGCAGAGCAAGTACCGAGACTTGCTACTGCCAATACATCCACAACATGCTGCTGTGAGCATGTAAGAAATATTGCTGCTGCAAATATAACGTACATGAAACAACCCCCATATAGCATACATGAATCACCTCGTAGCAGATCTATACAGGTGGAGCTGGGGAAGGTGGAGGGTTTCTGAAGCAAGCTGCAACTGCAAGCACTAGTCATATATTTGAATGTTGAGCAGCAGCTCATTGGCTACCGATACAGGAGAAAACCAATCAGCTGTGCCATGTGATAATGATGTCATTAGGTCAGATTGAGTTAGACCTATCGGACAGCGCCATCTAGAGTTTCATGCCAGAACTCTATTTATAGGGTTACAAAAGATTTGTCACTTTTGATTAATTTAATCTAACCTTGCCGAATAAAAGAATGACACTAAACTTTTGGAAGATTAAACATTAATAACAAAGAACCCCTGCAAATCTAACCTGCATTTTTCGCTGTCAAGTACATCATTTTCTTTTTCTTCTTTTTTCCAGTTAATGTCCCGCAGAGGATTCCTAAAACAAACCCACAGGTGGAACTTTGTTTACAGCATAAATGCAATAGGAGGAACTTGTATATATCCCTAAAATTATTTAATCCAGAACTAGAAGAAAAAGAAAAAAAACTTTGTACCCGATCTATCCAGGTCTCTCCTCACAAATGCCTTCCTCTTTTCCTCAAGAAACTGACTGGGGATCAAGCCAGTGCGGCCTCCATTTATATTACATGCCTAAACGAAAAAGCTTCAATGTCAAACATTTCAGCAATTAAAAGAAATCAGACCAAAACAAAGAACTGAAAAAAATGGTAACACTTTAGTTTAGGGACCAATTCACACACACTATTAACAAGTTGCTTATTAGCATACCTATTATTAACATATTGTCTGTTTATTAGTACTTATAAAGCACATATTCTACATGACCATATTCTACATCCCTAATCCTACCCAATACCCAAACTTAACCTCCTTACTAACTATTAATAAGCAGAAAATGAGGAGTTTGAGGCAAAAGGCATGGTTAGTGGTTGGTTAATTGCGAGAATTGGACCTTAAAATAAATAAAAAATCATATGCTTCTCACTTGCCACCAGTTGGGGTCCTCCTTGTTCACTATATGCAGAATGTCTCCTTTAGAGAAAGCCAAACCAGCCTCTTTACAAGGGATCAGATTATCTGTATCAGGATTGTAGTTGAAATGTGGCTTCAGATACACCTAAAGGGCAAAGAAATTGTTGTTACACCGGTTTATTAACATCCGACTCATTTTAAGCTGCTAATTATAGCCTAAAAATGCAATCATGTCATAGCTCACAGGCAAAAGAAATCTATGCTGACCAAGACATTATTCAAATGATGAAGGGAAGGTTGTATTTTTAAGTAAAATATCTAACCAAAAATTAAATACAATTAAGGCTAAAGCGTTTTCATGTTGTATTGACAAAATCTGTGTTGTGTAATGCTAGAGGCCAATTCACATTGTCAACGTTTGGTCTATAGAATACTGCATCCTCCTGGGAAATAAATGAATAGTAACAGAGACAGCCTATGTTGGTGTGTGTTGTAAATGGGCTTCTCTATGAAGGACAACAGTATATTTTCACATGAAATATTTATGGATCTTGGTGGATCTTTATCAGTGATGATTTCCCAACAGTAAACAAACAGTGGTCATTCACTGCACATGACCAAGCCACTGAGTAAAGTTCAGGTCTAAAAAAGACAGAATGTAGGTTTGGCACAAGGAACGGGTCCCTGTAAACCCTCGTCCCCGGTGTTTGCTCTTGTGTGAGGTTTTCAAACAGTATTTATTCAAGGAAAGTGGGTAAAGGACATAGCCTACTTGCTTAGAAGTACACTCACAGCAGCAGCAGCACTCTTTGAGGACCTAAACCTATTCGGATCAGGATTTGAACTAGCAACTGTGCTGTAATCATACATGGACCTGCAAAACCTGCTTAACTTGTGCGATTTCTTTGCACCAAATGTTGCACATTATAGTCCTGTATGTCCCAATTATGACTCATTGTGGTGCAAAACACTTTACTAACAAAAACAAAACAAAAAAAAAGGTATTTGAGGATCCATTTCTCTCCAGCCCTAGATCTCCTTAGAGTAGAAAGTAAGTGTGTGCGCATGTTTAACTCCTCCCATCTGCCCTACTTAGCACAGGTCGTGTTATTAATAGGGATAACCATGTTCAGTTTCAGCCCGATGGCATTCCGAGTCACCCAGAGGCCAGGTCTCTCCTTTTTCCTCCTCAAGGACTGTTCAAACCCATAAGCCATCAGGAGGTTATACAGCACTAAAATCAGGACTATGGGACAAGATTATTTTGTACTCTCAGCATCGGATTATTAGGGAAAGATACTAGCAGTTGAGATGAGGATGATCTTGTACAAATTCATGCCAGTTCTTGTTGCAGCAAATGTCCACCAAATTTTATTTTGTATGGGTTTGTCCCGTAACCATCACAAAAATTTTAGACAATGTAATAAAATTAGGGATGCACCGATTAAAATGCCCCAATACCAAACAGCATGTGAACAGTGCTGTGGACGGGTCACGGACAAAGAATCACCGACAACAGAACAAACAGAGAGTAGAATGGAGTTATTAGAAATTAAGGATGTCTATTAAAGCAAGTAAGTAAAACAATGCACAAGTTACTAATTTGACGGTAAAGAGAGAGAGAGAGAGAGAGAGACACTTCTGTTGCATGATCTTTATTGCCGTTTGCTCACTTGGCAAATGCATCATTTAGATTAAAACTAAATCGTAAATAAATTATAGGGGCAATTACTATAAACAACATTTATTTTAAATGTCAAACATAGACCATCTAAATGAAAAGTGAAACTAGCAGTCTGTGAAACGCACTAGGCTATATCTCTCTCATTCTGCACCAATACAAACATGTGCGTGGCTATAAGACACGTTTGATTGTTGACGTTAATTGCATTATATGAGTCGCTTTGGAATATAAGTCGCAGCATGTTTCAGATAAAGAAAAATGCGACTCGTTTCAGAAAATGTTCATCATTTATATATAAAGAGTGATTCCTTGCATTATTACAGGAAGTATTGTGATTACAGTACTGAACCACTGCAATGGAGCAGCTCTAATGCTATCAACTTGAATATAAAGCACCATAGAAAAAAAAATAATAATAAAAAAGGAGAATAGTGAAAGAAACAAAAGCTTGTAGAATACGTTTTAATGGGCATAATTAAGTGCAAAACTGCATAACTGAAGGAAAAATCTATTTAATAAATGAACTAAGCCAAATAACATTATACATATTCTTTTGGTTTTTGTACCCAGTATTTTTAAGAATTATAAATGCAATGAAAATACATGTACTGGTACTTGGTTATCGGCAAACAGTACCAAAAATAAAAGTATCAGTCAGTTCTGGAAAAAGTGATATCAGTGCATTCCAAAAATAAATACAACTGAAACCCGGTGCCATGCAACAACTAAACACAAGACTGCTGTGTAACAAACAAAAAGTTCATGAATATTTTTTTTAACTGGGCGTCATTTGATTGGGTTTGCTGTGAATCAGTGGTGCGCTGACCTGTGCGGGTGGAGGTGCGTCCCTGTAGCTGGGCAGGATTTTGAGTGTGATGCTTCCATTGCAGTCCCTCAGCATGTGCTGTAATGCCATGGGGTCTTTGCCCACCTCTCGGCCATTCGCCTCTCGGATGACATCACCTGCATGCAGCATTCCTTGCCTGTCAATCATGCTGCCGTGCAGAACACGCGCGATGACAAGCTCGCCGTCCTCCACCCGGAATGTTACACCCTAAAAGAGACGACACTACGAATCGCAGAAATGCCGGCACAAAGAGTCAGACATACTTTTTATTAAGGGAAGATGGATAGGGGGATATTATATTATATTATTAAAGCAATAAGCACCGTGAAGCCGTGGTTTACAGTGAATTTATAACAGCTAAGGGGGTTTTAGGCACTCTGCGTCGCATCGTAACAACGCCACTTAGCTGTTATAAATTCACTGTAAAACACGGCTTCACGTTGCTTATTGCTTTTATAAACGGTTAGTCCATATACATAGCAAGGTTTCACATAATAAAACAAAGCAAATACCGAAGTTGGTAATGATATGATATAAACCTAAACGATTCACTCTTCCACCAAACAATGTAGTCCTCAGAAGAACAGCCGGTTGTAGGTAGTACGTCGAGAAAGCAAAGTTGGTTGATCACGCATGTAAGGTATAGTTTTGTACAACAGCTGGTAATGATAGGAGGGACGGTCCAAATGTCAACCAATCAGAATCAAGACGGAACTATCCGTTTTATAAATTAAATTATATTATATTATTAAAAGTCACTGAAAACAACATTATTCTTTAATTCATTCATTTATTGGATATTGCATTATATTATCTTATATTAAAAGCCACTGAAAATGACTTTTTTTATGAAATCATATTTTGAAACATCCCTAAATAAATGTTATTTTCAGTGGCTTTTAATATAATGAAATGTGCAATAAATTAATAAAGCTTGCTTTCAGTGGCTTTTTTAAACCAACACCCTCGTGAATTTCTGACCTTGGCAGAGACACAATGATATTTTATTAGGTGTTAGAACACTGCAGGCGGCCAACTATAGATCTGCTGCTCGAGACTGGTTGGCCTTAGATCTTCCTTGTATATGAAGGTCTAATTTAACAATTAAGTCTAGATCTTGTTAATGCAAACTAACTTTTTCAATGCAGACTAACCAAATGGCACTGCATGGATTTGAAACACAAGCGGAGCTAAAGATCTGACCGACTGTGGGATCTAATCCTGTGAAACGGAGAACATCTGTCACTCACCAGAGGCTCTCCGGCCTTCTTCTGGATGCTGATCATGCGAACCGTGTCAGCCGGCATGAGGGATGAGCTGGCCATGCTGGTGGAATTGGTGCTGGTGGGAGGAGCTTCATATGACTTAGAGGCCACCTTGTCGTGAGCTTCTAACAGGGACTGAAAATACCAAGAGAATACAGAACAGAACAAACAAGAAATCACCAAATAAATCATCTTCCTTTAAAAAAAAAACAAAAAAAACAGGATCAACTCATTTGTCCAATTTCTCAAGTGCTTATAGGTGATCTTACTTCCTTTTCTGTCGAGAAGGCTACATGGTGAATGAATAGTTGTAAATAAACGGTCAACATATTACCATGAATGTCGCAGTCAGATAGACACACAAAGAGGTTTGGTACCTGGAAGTGCGGTTCCTTCAGGATCTTACAGAGTTCTGCTGCACTTTCATCATGAGTGGTCAGACTGCTCATATCAGACAGGATCTCACTCACTAGCTCCACGTTATTACTTCGCACCGCCTCCAGCTTAACATCCTCCAATCGCTCGTGAGCCTGCGAGAGAGAGTGGGCGGAGACTAAATAACTTGAGCGTCTTGCCAAGAAAGCGATTAATGGATTACGTCTAGATTAACAAAAGCACTGCAAGGTATACTTCAGATGGAAGAGAGAGTTTTAACAAATGTACAAAGTCATTAAGAATAATGATTTAATCAAGTGTCTCAGCGCTTGATTTTTATTAAAACAAGATTTTTTAAATATGACAAAATAAAACTGTATCATGCCTTTGATGTTATTTTTCCAAATATTCTAATACATTTGATAGTTTTACCCTTGATCAGACTTTCAATCTTTAATGATAAAAATGCATAATATAAAAAAAAAGACAAACGGAGTGAAAAGAAAAAAAAAGAATTTAATTTGAATGAAAATTAAACCCAGTTTTTATTTCCAGTGTCATTTCCACCACAATGTCTTTCAAATGTTCTTGTTTACCAATCAGTCAGTGAAATGCATGAATTTGGGGAAAATTTTAAAAAAAAAAAATTTTTTTAATAATATGGAAGAGTAATAAGCAAAATTTGTTCTCAATCATGTGCATTTAAAATACATAAAATTCTAGAAATAAGCCTTAGGAAAAATAACTTTCTAAAAATGTTTGAAACATATTTTGCCAAATTATAAAAAAAGGCAATACATCATTTGAAATGTGGTTGAAATTGTAGAGTGTTGGGAATTTTTAAGACTTTCAATTCGGTTTTTATTTTTTGAGATCTACATGAATATACACTGACAATATTAGTAAACAAATAAGTTAATCAATTTCTCGCTCTCAGTTTGCTCCCTGGCAGGTGTTGCCAGAATAACCTGCACAACGCCTATTAAAAAAAAAATATGTTTAAAAATCATTAAGGACTGAAAACCGTGTCAGCACAGGATTATTCAGAGGAAATAGACCGTACAAACTGGGCATTAATGCAGATCAAACTGTCAGTCACTTATAGACTAACTCTTACTAGAAAAATTAACAGACATTACAGTGACACGGACTACGTTTCTCACAAAGGCGTGTTAGTTCCTAATCAAACAGTGAAACTCAAGCAGTATATCTCACAATTTAAACAATTTCACACAGCTATATTAAGAATAAGAAGAGGCCCCCTGAACATCACATTCTTATGACCTGTGACACAACAAACAATCCCTGGCCTCATAAATGTGTGCACATGTGAACGTTTATGCTGTTATTTAGGAGGCAGATATAAGCTCTCTTATTAACTAATAATTTAAAGGATTATTTAAAACAGGGCCGGCTCCAGGCATGGGCAGGTTTTGCCCACCCAATCAGAATTAGGTAAAGACTGCATTCATTTTTTTGTGCAGTGATTAAAACCAATCTGAAGCGGATTGTATTTTGAGAAGTTTAAGATATAGCTGGAGACTGCCCCAATAATCATAAAATAACACCAGAAAATTGCAGCATTTTTCTTTTATTAGCTGAAAGCAAGGCGCGCTGAATTCACGCAGAGCTTCAGTCTGTTGCAGAAAAGCAGAGCCTGACAAGGAGCGAAAACAGGTGCGCTATCACAGGGAGTTTAATACATGAATATGTATCATAGCCTAGCCAAGCCAACCACTGAAATTACCTGAGCAGTTGAATTAATGTTCTAAAAACACGCTCATTCAATAACGTGCATTCACTGCATGGACGGGGCAAGAACATAATATAAGCATCTAAAATGCATGTAGGCTATAGAAAGTTGAAAGCTCCCTTTTGACTTGATGTTAATGCTGAATGTAAGAATGAAAACTTGAAGTAAACACAGAAATAAGAGCGATTGCGTGATGAAAGTTGCGTTCGTCACTACAGCAACAGTCGGCTCGACTGTAGTGTTCCCCTTCAATGATGTAAATGACCAACAAGATCCAGTTATGCACACTATTCAACTTAATTGTCAAATTACACCGTTTTGAATTGGAAGTAGGTCTGTCATTTACGTGATTCATGTCGTTCATAATTGATTGACGACGACTAGCATTTCTCTGTTTTGCGTTTTCAACAATACAACTGAAATTGAATAGGTGCAGATTTAAAAATAAAAATTATTTGCGGATCAGATTGATTACTTTACAAATATTCATGTTCTTTTACTGTTCTTTTTTTCTTCTTTTAAATGTATACCCATAAATCCATTTAAATCCTTTATTTATCTAGTTTCTTTAAATAAATAGGCTACCATTACCATAGTGGTCTGGTCTTTATATTTTCCTCAAAACAATTGGTCCCCCCAATGTTCTAGACATGATTATTGGCTTGTTTGGTATAAATTTAAAAAAAGTTAGTTGAAAGGAATCACCAGTGTAGAAACAATGATCCAGACATTCCAGAGAAAGAGAACAAAAAGGGCTTTTTTTCTTTTTTAATATTCAATACAGAGAAAAAGTAAATTTTGTTGTGAAAGTGCAAGATATTGCTCTTTTCAGTTGATTAATATAGTTAATATAGCAATATCTACAGTATAAATATCTAGAATGTATCCCACTGCAATATTCCCCTGGATATCTGCCAGCCCACCCTTCTATAGCCGTCAAGAACAGGGCCGGATTTAAAACGTAACAAGTATAATGTTAATCAATTATTTGATGTGTCCTAATAGCTATCAAACTGAAGGAGTTCAAATGAAGTATTAGTTTATACCTTAGCAAGGGAACGAACTATGGGACTCTCCATAATGCCACGGAGGAAGATGAGGTCGATGTCTTTGGCTCCTGTTGAAGGCGGCAGCTCCTTGAGGTTATCCAGCACCTGCTGCATGGCTGAGGGTCACACACAATTTACACAAATCATTAAAATAGATATAAAAACCAAGATTGTAAGGTGATTACGATAAGGTAAATCATAGAATAAAGCAATGCCAAACTGCAGATACCCATTTTATACGATTAAAATACACAGTCTATAGTACTTAAGGATTTATGGTATCAAAATACATTAAATGGAAGATTAGAGTTTAACCAGATCATACTAATTATATATAATAACTTAAATCAAGTTAGACCAACTAGATGTAGCTGAGCATTTTTACAATCATGGCTCAATATTAGTACTCTACTTGCCAATTGTAAAAATTACAAAATACACACACGCGCATATAAAACTATGTGTGTATTATACAAACATACAGTTTTACAATATAATAATACTGCATAAAATAAAAGATTTACATATAAAAGGCAAACTGTACAGAAAAAAAAGCCAGTTTAGACAAAGTAAACAAGCTAAACAATCAGGTTTATCTGATCATATTTACAAAGTATGACCCAAAATTAACATAACCAAGCTTCAAATGTGAGTATTTATTCTCTTTGACATAAATATTAAGTCATTAGAATCTACAATATTAAATTGTTTAAATGTGTAGCTACAGTCAAAACACGTACTGAAATGGAGTCAAAATATAACAAATATAGCCGTAAGCGGCAATAATCGGGATCCATGCACCAATGGCCAGGGTTGCCAGATGGGGCAGGTGACTACACTCTCAAAACATGAATTACACCTGTTGAGGGAGAGATAACACGAAGGCTCTAATCTGTACACTCGAAATCTAATGAATTTTAATCAAAAATCGAAACGGGGGGGGAATTTCTGCGCTATACAATCCTGTCCTGCATCAGGACATCTTTTAAAATGTCCAAACTGGTATATCCTTGAAAGTTGCTGTTTGATTAGTTTTGACTTTTGCAAAGTTCTGCATTATGTTTTACAATTTGTACAAAAGATGTCCTCTAGTTCTGTCTGAAGGTAAAGCGTGACACGAAGGTAAGGTACTACTATTGTTAATTTATGGTTGGATTATCATACAGTATGCATCAATGAATTACACAGTTTTGACTGTAATGGTGTGCATGAATGAGTGTGAAATACCTGCTAATTACGTTTCTTTTTTCAATAACTAATATTGGGCAATTTTTGCAGTATATTGGCTTACTCTGACGGTTGACATTAAATTATGCATGCATTTTTTTCGAGGATATCGGTTAATTTCTTGCCATTTTGACTGCTTGCATATTTTAATCATATTTGGTAATTCACTTTAATGTATTTACTCTGATTTGATCTGTTTTCCTGGGAACCTTGATGCACATTCACTTACATTATTTGGACAGTTAAAGTTTTGGGAAGTTTTTTTATTGGTGTGGGTGGGTTTTGGTGAGCTTTTGGGCTGGAAATCGTCCATCATCTCGCAACACTGCCAATGCCCCACATGGATGATTAGTAATTCAACAGAAATGTGTCCAATGATGTGGTATTTACAGCAAAGTCCATCTTGAATCTTCTTTGATAAAACCGGTTACATCAACAAACTTGTCAAAAAAGACAAATGACTTCCAAAAGAAAAATCACACCCTCTTACTGTTAGACTCAAAGAGAAGTCCAAAAACCCTCTGTAGGGTGACCAGAAGCTTTGTTGGATGTGGACTTAAATTTACATGAATTGCATGTCATAGGTCAGCAAGTCTATGAATGCTTAGACTCCTGATAATAAATTTCAAAAATAGTTTCCACAGCTTGGCAGGAAGTTGATTTTGGATCCTGTTTACAGTCAAGTCAACACTACACAACCTACTGCTTTCCAGTAACAGAGAACGACAAAAATCCATGTGTATATTACTGCATCAGAAAGCACTCAGACAATTATAAACAACTTGAGAGCCTCAAAAAGGGCATATTCATCACGAAGTGGAGTAATTTGCATAGTGCAGACAGTAACCATTTCCATGGTGAACAAACCCACACAGAGACATCTCCCTCAATAAGGCAACAAACCACACAACACGGCAGAGAAAATGGTGTCAGCGGAAGCAGCTGAAAAGAAAACACGGAGCTGAGGGTCATACATGCAGGTCATTAAGCCTGTGAGATGAGCCATTTCATCAGTGCTTTTCTGTAACCTCTCTACAGAGGCAAGATACATTAGACACTGGGAGAGTTATGATGATATGGCTAGAAGGACTGAAGAGGTCTTAGCGGTTTCTGACCCATACTCAGGAGCAGCAGTTTGCCAAAGCTATCAACTGCAGTCAATAGATGTGAACTTGATCAAAATCGATTAAAAGTCCACTGCAGTTACTGTGTTGCAGTTGACTTTGCTGGGTAGCAAATTCACTGATTGCTTAAAATGATCGGTCTTGAAACTCTATGGTGCAGGCTGATGGGTGGTAGTGCAAACTAATGATATTCACAGCGTTAAGCTGCTTGGTACATGTTCCATACAGAGCCAATAAGCTTACTGCTTTACATTTAAATAGCCGGTTAGCATTCCTAGTGAAAGCATTTCACAGAGCAGTTTTAGAGTTACTCTGAAACCCTCCACCGTCCCCAGCTCCACCTGTATAGCCTAGATATGCTACGGGCTATTATATATATGCTACTTGTGCAGCAGCTTATGTCTTATTCCTGTACTTGCTTTGCAGCAGCATGTCTTATTCCTGTACTTGCTTTGCAGCAGCAATAATCTGGAACAACAGCAATAACCAACAGCAGCACCAATCCAGCAGCGAATCATCTCTACTACTCCCCAGGATCCAACTACATTAACACGGTCATATCTATTACCATGCTAAATTCTTAAGAGAGTCATCATGATAGAAATACTAGCACACCTTTCCTCAACAAGTATTATTCACCTATCCAGCAAATGTTGCAGAAAGAATTACCAGGTTGCTGCCATATAAAGCTCTGTTAAATATCATCATTCATCAACTGGTCACTCGTCTAAAAAAAATAAATAAAAAAAAACACTGAAGCCATGCCGACTGTCCCATCTGTGTGTTTGTGATATATTTGGATATCACAAATCACGCACACTAATGATCTATAAAGCATCTTATAAACCTGTAAGAGGCTCTAAAGTGCACTGCTTACCTGTGCCAGACTTGGCATTGGCCATTATTCCTATATTGCAGGGCTATATTTCACAGCTAAGACAAAATTGGTCTTCAATAGCAATGAGAACCATGCACCTGGGGACAGGAAGAAGCAGGCCCACATCAGAATCTTTATTCACTCCATCATTCTGTGCTACTTTTCCATTTTCATTAAAAACAGAATGAAATCAAACGGTTGATGGATTCAACAAGCCAAACATTTTTACCATGCAGTGTGTTACGTATCCGGTCCATGAACTTCCGTCTGCTAGCCATCAGAGGTCACCCTTTCCATTTTCATTGATTCTCGCACTACACACTGTTGCATATCACCCCGGACTACATATCCCATAATTCATTGCACTGATTGCACACAGCACTGATTGCACACAGCGGTTTCATATCACTCACTCACTATTTAACACTCCATCTCACTCCTTCTAAGGGCCAAGTATTGTTTAGCGTGTATCGTTTTGAAGCTCTCTACAGAGCTCCTCATTCCTCCTAGCCCTTGTCGTCTCCTCGTTTCGATCTTGCCGGTTTGAGCAATAATCCTTTAGTCTTGCCCTTTTGATTCGGTTTGCCGTTCGTTGACCTTCGCTAGCCCTAGGATTATTCGTGTGTCTTGCCCCCATATACCGGTTTTGCCACTGTTCGACCCGCCTCTTTTCTGACCTCCTCTGCTTTCAATAAAGCTTAAGGTTGCAACTGATTCGCATGCGCACGTCTCGTCAGCCCCCGTAACCTATGGGCTTACATTTCTGCCAAATTCTGCGTGCTAAAGATCAGATTTGAGCGCACAAAGTGCATTTGTTTGTGGAGTAAATGTTCGTTTTCCCGCAAAGAAACAAAGTCTTTAGCGCGCAGGAAATCATTTTGCATTTTAAATAAGTTTTTGGATGTGTGCAGACTTTCTCTTTTGCGCGTGCAACGTTCCACTAGCTTGCTCACCTTGCGCTCTGTGCTCGCAAAATGCCAACAGCTCGCGTGCTCAACACAACCAGCGTTACAATGTATGCCATAATTCCAGCCAATCAGAGACGAGGTTGCTAAATTCTGATTGGCTGCCTTGAAAACCAATCACAACATTTCTTGCATTACCTCGACAGCAGAAGGGGACAAATAAAGTGCATGCATAATTATTACGCAAGTTGATATTCTGATCATATTTTATTCCAAGCACATTTGACCAATTCTAAACCTTAATCATTATATTTAAATCACTTATCTATATATTATTGTTCATGAAGGCTGGAATTGAAAAACGCCTTATATTCAGGTGTGCATGATTATTAAGCAGGCTATCTTCTACAGATAATCTCGAGATGGACTAAAAATGAACTTACTGCCAGATTCTGGAAGATACATTCTTCAAACAGTGGTACAAGAGGACGTGGTGCTGGTCTTTCAACTTATCGTCTATAAGCATATTATATAGACACCAGTGGGGCAAAAAAGTATTTTGTCAGCCACCAATTGTGCAAGTTATCTCACTTAAAAAGATGAGAGAGGCCTGTTTCATCATAGGTATACCTCAACTATGAAGAGACAAAATGAGAAAAAAAATCCAAAAAATCACATTCGCTTTTTAACGAATTATATTGGTAATTCCTCGGTGAAATAAGTATTTGATCACCTACCAACAAGCAAGAATTCTAGCTCTCACAGACCTGTAACTTCTTCTTTAAGAGCCTCCTCTGTCCTCCACTCGTTACCTGTATTAATGGCTTATGTTTGAACTCGTTATCAGTATAAAAGACACCTGTCCACATCCTCAAACAGTCACACTCCAAACTCCCCCCTGGCCAAGACCAAAGAGCTGTCAAAGGACACCAGAAACAAATTTGTAGACCTGCACCAGGCTGGGAAGACTGATTCTGCAATAGGTAAGCAGCTTGGTGTTAAGAAATCAACTGTGGGAGCAATTATTAGAAAATGGAAGCCATACAAGACCACTGATACTCTCCCTCGATCTGGGGCTCCACACAAAATCTCACCCCGTGGGGTCAAAATTATCACAAGAACTGTGAGCAAAAATCCAGAACCACACGGGGGGACCTAGTGATTGACCTGCAGAGAGCTGGGACCAAAGTTACAAAGGCTACCATCAGTAACACACTTCGCCGCCAGGGACTCAAATCCTGCAGTGCCAGACGTGTCCGCCTGCTTAAGCCAGTACATGTCCAGGGCCGTCTGTAGTTTGCTAGAGAGCATTTGGATGATTGGGAGAATGTCATATGGTCAGAAGAAACCAAAATAGATTTTTTTGGTAAAAACTCAACTTGTCGTGTTGGAGGAGAAAGAATGCTGAGTTGCATCAAAGAACACCATACCTACTGTTAAGCATGGGGGTGGAAACATCATGCTTGGGGCTGTTTTTCTGCAAAGGGACCAGGACGACTGCTCCGTGTAAACGAAAGAATGAATGGGCCATGTATCGTGAGATTTTGAGTGAAAACCTCCTTCATCAGCAAGGGCATTGAAGATGAAATGTGGCGGGGTCTTTCAGCATGACAATGATCCCAACACACCGCCCGGGCAACGAAGGAGTTGCTTCGTAAGAAGCTTTCAAAGGTCCTGGAGTGGCCTAGCCAGTCTCCACATCTCAACCCCATAGAAAATCTTTGGAGGAGTTGAAAATCCGTGTTGCCCAGCGACAGCCCAAAACATTACTGCTCTAGAGGAGATCAGCATGGAGGAATGGGCCAAAATACCAGCAACAGTGTGTGAAAATCTTGTGAAGACTTATAGAAAACGTTTGACCTCTGTCATTGCAACAAAGGGTATATAACAAAGTATTAAGATTAAATTTTGTTACTGACCAAATACTTATTTTACACCATAATTTGCAAAATAAATTCTTTAAAAATCCTACAAATGTGATTTTCTGGATTTTTTTTTCTCATTTTGTCTCTCTTATTTGAGGTATACCTATGATGAAAATTATTATCTTTTTAAGTGGGAGAACTTGCACCATTGGTGGCTGACTAAATACTTTTTTCTCTTCCCACTGTTATATATATATATATATATAATATCTATATAAAATCAGTTTTCAAGCATTTTACTACACTTCAGTATGTTATTCTTATTAAGTAGGGGTCATTTTTTTAGGATTCTATACTTAACCTAAGTCTCTGAGAACCTGACACCTTGTACTTCTGGAGACTCCAGGTAGGTTGCAGTTCTGGAAAATGGTGGCCCTGGAGACTAAATGGTTCCTGATGGTTTCACACCTAATTTTTCACCTTAATTCATATTTCTTTTGCAGTTAACATGCATCTTTTTTTCTCCACATGTTTTTGACTGACCCTGCTGACCCACTGAGCATTTTGCTGTCCAATGGTTATGCATTCACTTTGCAATTTCTAGTATTGTATTAGTTTTGAATATTTCTCATGGGCATTTAATAATTTTTATTTTCAGTCTGAGTTAAATCTCTTTTTTTGGCTCATTTTATCTGTAAAAGAAAATCTGCTTAATAATTATGCACACCGGAATATAAGACATTTTTCACTTCAAGCCTTCATGAATAATTATATATCAATAATAAATTATTAAATACAAGATTAATAGTAGTTAAGATTGATGTCGTTTGGAATTGGTAAAATGTGCTTAGAAAAAATATGATCAGAATATCAATTTGCATAATAATTATGCATGCACTGTATATTTCCTCTTCTGCTGTCGAGGTAATGCAAGAAATGTTGTGATTGGTTGGCAAGGCAGCCAATCAGAATTTAGCAGCTTCGTCTCTGATTGGCTGGAATTATGGCATATTGTAACGCTGGGTTGTGTTGAGCAAGCGAGCTGTTGGCATTTAGCGAGCACAGAGCGCAAGGTGAGCAAGCTAGTGGAACGTTGCACGCGCAAAAGAGAAGGTCTGCACACATCCAAAAACTTATTTTAAATGGAAAAATTTATTTTCGTGCGCTCAAAATACTTTTTTTCTTTGCGAAACGAACGTTTTCTCCACAAACTCAGATCGCGCGCAGTGCAAAATGCACTTTGTGCGCTCAAAATATGCTTCCCGCACAGAATTCGGCAGAAATGTAATCCCATACGTAACAGTGTGCACGTAAGTGATCAGAATCATCCAGTCAAGTAGTCTTTTGAAATCTTGTATCAAATTCACTGAGCCCTTGAACTACGAATTAGATGAATTAAGAGAACAGGACTTTAACCACACAGACCATCTTTACACAACAGTCCCGTCAGAGATTTCAGAGACACGCAAACAATATTCTACAAAACAAACCTGGATCGTTCTGTGCGAATGCGGATACACAGCTACACATCGATATGTGCGTTTTATAAAAACATACAATAAGGTTTTGAGTAGAAACAAGAACTCTCAGTTTGTACTTTAACCACTGGCAACAACATTTAATCTTTCAGCATACTTGAGTTTTTATCATAATACCACCCATAAGCATTTGAAGGAAATTAGTATTTTTCATGCCGTAATCCGCACAGAAAGGAGACACACAGAATCTAACAATACATGTTATATTAATACTCACCTGCAAAATTGAATTTCAGGGCAGTTCACAGAACCTCGCTCACCTCTTCTCATCTGGAGCTCATGAGGCAGAAAACCTGTAAGAGGCAATTTTTCAAACATTACTCAAAACGGCAAAAGCCAACTGTGAGTCCCACATACGCAATACACGACAACGAGCGTAATCTGACTGGACTAACTAATACTTGTGTTTAATTTGGAAAGATGAGCATATAACTAAAATGCAAAGCAATACATTCCCTTTATTAAAAAAAAAAAAAAGCCAGTCACACAAGGACTGGCAAGTTTTCCTCTGAAAGTATAAAAACAACTTCCGCATGATCACAGAGGATGGTGTTTCCACTACGCTTTTAACATGTGCTTCTTCAAACACATATTTAGGGAACTAAAATCAAACTCATATACACTACCATTCAAAAGTTAGGGGTCAGTATTTAATATACCGCCATATTCCATATAATTCAGCAGGGATCAATTAAATTGATAGTAAAATGACAGTTAAGAATGTTAGGGTACAAAATATTATATTTCAAATAAATGCCCAATAAATGCCATACTTTTAAACTGTCTATTCATCAAATAATCTTTTTAAAATAATGTATAATGGTTTACACAAAATCATTAAGCAGCACAACTATTTTCAACATTGATAAATATGAATGGTAGTGCACACCTGTAGCACCGAGCAAAAAAAAAAAATCATGTCTTCGCAAGTCCAAAACAATGCATATCCATTTCAAGACTCTGACTGGTTAAGGAAGTAGAACAAACTACAACTGTGGCGGCAGGTGTATGCGACAGATTACGAATATGCGTGGAAGTTTAATCTGATTGGGAGTCATTAAATTAAATCAAGACAGCACCTCCATGTCCCCTTCACGGGGGGGTGGGGGGGGGGGGGCAATTGTGTATGAGCCACAAGAATCCAAAAGAAACTACAATGTCACAGTGTTTCAATCCCTCCATCCAACACCATAATTAAATTTAAAAAAGGCTGTTTTTAGGAACCTAATTTTAAAGCCCATCACTGTTGCACAACTAACAGTATACTGGTGCGGGCAGAGTAATCCCATTCTGCTGACGTCCATCCTCCTTGTATGGTGGTGTGCTATGAAATCTTACAAAAACCGGTTGCGGTTGCTCAGTAATGCTGTATAATAGGTATGTACACTCTTACAGTCTTGAGGCCAAAGGTTGGGGAAAATTAACTCCGGCCAAGGTGTTTCAAGTGGAGGGCATGTAGAGAAAGCTTGCATTCAACACAAAGAAAATAATAAATAAAATGTTTGCTTAAACTCACGCACCAAAATAACACATAAAATATATATATATCTATATATATATATATATATTATAATATATATATATATATATAGATTATATATCTATATTATAAATACACACACCCACACAACCAATATTTGCTTTTTGGGTTTCTTCTGCTCTCCTTAATGATAATAAAAACTAACTACCGGTTTCCTTGAAGGTGGAAAATAGAAGTAATTATGATTAGGAGTCGAGACAATGAACAAATCACAGCTGTGCATGATTCAGTGTTTTCCCCTCTTGATTTGCTACTAAACTATGGTCATTCAGTAGGTTGAGAAACAGTTAAAAGGGCTAAACATGCTTGGCTGCTGGTGCCCATTTGAGATTTAGATATATACATAAATGGCCTCACTAAAGTAGACGCAAATATAGATGAAATTCAGATCTGCACTTGTACTGTGTGGTGTAAATGAGTTATAACGCCACAAAGGCCAGCGACCTGCTCTTATTGTTACAGGCAACTCGCTCATAGATGACTGTCCTGGCAGTGGCACGTCTTATTCAGATACTGTTCTAGTTCATATAACCTACTATTTGTAAAGGCTTCCAGTCACGCTGGACAGTACGTAACATTACGCATTACATTTTTATGATGGCAACACAAGCGCACGTGCGGCCCATTCAACTTCAAGGAAACGCGCGGCGCGAGGCTCTCGCTGAGCTAGTACAGCTTTAACAAACCGGACTCGTTTTCTCCTATGTTATAAAGTTAACCTTACGCGTTCGGCCGGTTCGTTTTCGCAGTTTGTTCATTCATAACTTGAATTGGCTGCATCAGTTAGCTTTAACAGTGTAGCCGCGGAGCGCTAGCAGCAATCAGCTGTTTATTATTAGACGGCTAACTGGATTTAGCTGGTTAGCGCTCCAATCAAAAGTGTCCCCAGTGTGAGACAGCTGTATAGACAGCCACGTGTAGAGCCCTGTTCACACAAACACCCGCATCTACAATCCCAAATCATTCATAGTCCTCAAGACTTACCTCACTGACCCCCCTGGGTGGACCTGTGTCCCGGTGAGAAATTTAAAGCTCCATGAATATCCCAAGCAGACCGAACAAGACACTTATCCTCTCTAGCGCTCTATATGTCAGTCAAGACGCTCGGACCTGCCCCTTTCGTTGACGCCCGTGTGGAATAACCAATCAGAGGCACGGGATGCGAAAGGACACGCCCACTGACCGTGGACTGTTCCTTAGGATTACTATATAATAGCATGTGCGACTCATTTGTGAAATATGTGAGACGGTTATGTATTTTCTCCTCGCTATTACTTGCTCAGGATGTGTATGACCGTGCACCGAGTGTTGAATGTTATGACATACATTTATAAATCATTTTAAATTGTAAATTTACTTTATAAAGAATCTATTAGGGAACTAGGAGTTTGGACAACAGCCATTATCGTCATGAAATATTCTGTTCACAATAAATACAAGCTATGTACATCTCCAGTTGGTGACCTGTTTTAATGTTATCGTCCAGAAGAGGGCGACATCAACAGATTTAAAGCATCTATGTGCAATAAATGTTGTATATAAACATGTTTTAAAAATTATATATAATATATATATACACTCTAAAAGCTGATATCCCACAAACTTCACCATACAAATGTGATTATGAGCGATGACATTTTATATCATGGACCTTTATGTAATCATATAATATATATCCTAAGGTGTTTTAAATAAGTGTTTTGTTCTCGGTTGATAGTACAAGATATTTTAGAAACTTAACTCAGGAGGTCTGAAGATCTGAAAAGTAGCCAAAAACCTAAGAATATATTCATGAATTCTAAATGTTGCTAGTCTTTTGTGAGGTTAAAAAAACGTATCTGCGATTGAATTAATATAGAGCCACTATTATTAATTTCTTCAATGCATTTAATTCACAAACACTGTGTAATAAATAACACAGAACATAATGACCAAAGTGAATGAAAACGGTATCAGAGCAAAAAATTAAAGCTGCACACTGCCACTCTCTGGTTACCACTGATATCACTTGAAAAAAAACTGAAGACACATGAAAAAGAGCTTGATGTTGTTTTTAGAAAATATATTTATATTAATTACATATCATTTTTATTTAAAAAAAAATGTTTTTCACGATTTGTGTTACTTTTTCCATTTTTGCTACTTCATAAATAAAAAGAAGTGTATAGGCTAATGCATAAAACAATTTATAAAACGGGTCAACTAGCCTGCCCTTGATTTAAGAAAACAGTTCAGTCTTTCTGTACGAAATTTCTTTCATTATACAGTAGGCTAATATTAAACAGTTATGAAGATGATAATATTGACATTTTTAATAGTGTAATACAATTTTACCTTAGACATAATAAAGAATTATTTAAGAGGGTTTTGAACTAGGTGTTTAAAACCTATACAGCCTATAAAACCACTGCTAATTACACGTTTGATTTAAAACTTACAGCTAGCCCTTGCTCTCGGTCACAATATCTTACTTTTGAGTGGAAACTTAATGTTAAAAGTAACAACCAACATACGATTAATATAAAACAAAAAATATTTTTTAGCTTACCTTCCTCTGATGACTGACTTATTTCGTGTGAGGGCTTGATTGACAGCACAGCTCTCTTTGACCTCAGATGTTTCTGACGAGGCTGAATTCAGCTTCTTATTCGCAGTTTCTTATTGACGCTAACCGTTCCACCTTAAAAACGCTCGATTTCGGGACCGTCTCTATTTGTGTCTCTTTTTCAGAAACGAACAATAACAATTTTAAAATGTAAATAACACTAAGATAAGAGTGAAAACGGACTATCAACATACGTTCATTATTGAACGTGCATGTCATCCTTTGAGTGCAGTAATGAAGGTTTTTAAAAATTTTTTCTGCCTCTTATGAGAGTTTCATTGCCCCAAGCTCCCTGTGAATTGAGGACTCCAGATACAAAATGATGACATTTTCATTGCTTTAAAATGCACACAAAGTTTGCTTAAATGCATATGATGGTATTTGTAAATACTAAATTTTGTTTTTACTAGACTTCAACTGTTCTTTCTGAGAACCACTCCTATAAAGACTTCTGGTTGTAACATAAAAACATGATTTTCTGTAAAGCTGCTCTGAAACAATGTGTTGTGAAATGCATTATACAAATTAATATGACTTAACTGAATGAGCCATTGCATTGTTGGTTACTGTACCATGTTGTCTCCGAGGGTGTGTTGAGTTTCACAGGGTGCTTACACCCAGTGTGCTTATCCATTATAAAAAATAAATATATATATATGACATGTTTACTGTACCATTTAGATGATGGACCTATATATATATGACATATGTAATTATACAGTTGAATAGGCCATTGCACTGATTGCCCAATTGGAGTCGCAAAATCTCAGCTGTCCTTGAGGGTGCGTTAAAAGTTTCATTAGAGGCTTTAATGTCTGAAAAGATTCAGACATCTTTACGGTACAATTTTGAAATTATGGACCTATACATTTTACATATATGACAATACAGACTTGAGCTATTGCATTCATGACATTAAGCATTTTTAAGTTATGGACCTATTGCATTGAAATTGCATTATTGGCTCAATTGGTGGCGCTATATCTCAGTTTCCTTTGAGGGTGCATTAAAAGTTCCACTGAGGTCATATTCCAAGTGCACTTGCCTGTTACCAGGCACATTTTCAGAACTTTTTACTGTAGCATTTTGAAGCTATGGATCCAGGTATTTGGCAGATAACTTCCTTTGAGGGTGCGTTAAAAGTTCTACTGTGGTCTTATTCCCAAGGCACTTGACTTTAACCACGCACAGTTTCAGTATTTTTACTGTAGCATTTTGAATATATGACAATGCAGTAACAGGAGAAATTGCATTATTTGCCCAATTGGTGGCGCTATATTTCAGCTTCCTTTGAGGGTGCGTCAATTTCTACTGTGGACTTATTTCCATTGCACTTGATTGTCACCATGCAAATTTGCAGATGTTTACTGTAGCATTTTGAAGTTATGGACCCATACATTTGGCAGATATGACAATACAATAAGAGAAATTGCATTATTGGCCAAATTGGTGGCGCTATATCTTAACTTCCTTTGAGGGTGCGTTAAAAGTTCCACTGAGGTCTTATTCCCAAAGCACTTGACTGTAACCATGCACATTTTTACACTAGCATGTTTAAGTTATGGATCCAGGTATTTGGCAGATATGACAATAACAGGAGAAATTGCATCGTCCCACTTGCTCTCCAGTTACTGTATTGTCATTTCTGCCAAACTTATGGGTCCATATCTTCAAAATGCTACAGTAAAAATGTCTGCAAATTTGCATGGTAACAGTCAAGTGACTTGAGAATAAGACCACAGTAGAAATTTTAATGCACCATTAAAAGAAGCTGAGATATAGTGCCATCATTTGGGGCAATAATGCAATGTTCAACAGTTACTGTATTGTCATATCAGCCAAGTTGATGGGTCTATAATTTAAAAATGCTACAGTGAAAATGTCTTGACGTTTGCATGGTCACAGTAAAGGGCCCTGGAAATAAGGCCCCAGTGGAACTTTTAACGCACCCTCAAAGGAAGTTAAGATATAGCGCCACCAATGTGGTCAATAATGCAATTTCTCTTGTTGTATTGTCATATCAGCCTAATTTATGGGTCCATAACATAAAAATGCTACAGTAAAAATGTCTGGAAATGTGCGTGTTTACAGTCAAGGGCCCTGGGAATAAGGCCTCAGTAGAACTTTTAACGCACCCTCAAAGGAAGCTGTGATATAGCGCCTCCAACTGGACCAATAATGCAATGTTCTCCAGTTACTGTATTGTCATATCAGCCAGTTTATGGGTCCATAACATAACACTGCTACAGTGAAAATTAAATGAAATTTGCATGGTAACAGTCAAGGGCGCAGGGAATAAGGCCCCAGTAGAACTTTTAACGCATCCTCAAAGGCAGCTGAGATATGGCGCCTCCGATTGGGCCAATAATGCATTTTCTCATATTGTATAGTCATATCAGCCTAATTTATGGGTCCATAACTTCAAAATGCTACTGTAAAAATGTCTGCAAATTTGCGTGGTGACAGTAAAGTGCATTGGGAATAAGACCAAAGTAGAAATTTTAACGCACCTTCAAAGGAAGCTGAGATATAGCACCACCATTTGGGGCAATAATGCTATTTTTCCTGTTATTGTATTGTCATATCAGCCTAATTTATGGGTCCATAACCTCAAAATGCTACAGTAAAAATGTCTGTACTCGTTATACGAGTTTGGAACAACATTAGAGTAGGCATGAAAATTACATGACAATTTTCATTTACCAATGAACTATTATTCCATTACGTATCTGAATAGGGAGCGGGGGGCACAAAGTAACGCGGGGTAAGTAGTAACACACGTGGTTTAAATATTTCCACAAATGCTAGCATTACCAAATTTACAGCATTTACTAGTTACCATATCAACATTATATAGAGAAAAAAAGTGCGCCAAAATTCAAAATCTTTTGAAGATATCGCTGAATTTATTTTACCATAGTAAAATTATATCTCTGGCTTATCTCAGTTTTTATTACTAGTTTAAAATGGGACACATCTGCTGTTATTTTAAACTCCAATCTGTTATTTATCAGTTTAAATAACTTTTTAATGCTTCGCTAACTATCAGAAAAACAGTAACCGGTTTTAAATTCCAGTTACGCAGATGGGGCACGATGTAATGCTTTACAATGTGCCCTGCCGTGCTATTCCATGACATTAGCTATGTAATTCACACTATTTACTTTAGTAAATGTTAATGATAAACGACGAGAAACGGGTGAATAAAGACTGACAGTCCATGTTTAACGTTAAGAAATTATTATTTCAAGACATGTAAAGCATTTGGCTGTTTAGGTGGGCCTTCCCAAGCATGGTTCAAGGTGGTCATTGTCCAAACGCCAAAGTCATATTATTTTTAATTGCTAAATAGTTTCTTTGAAATTAATATTATTTTAGTGACAAAATAGTTTAGTTTTGTCTTGTATACTTTTTCATGCGATCAGATACATTTTAAGCTGTCATATGTCAGTTACAATTTACCCCACCTACGGGGCATGTTGTCACAGTTCACTTCCAATTTTTGAGGGTAAATAAAAAAAACGTATACACTGTAATTATGAAAAAGCGACATATTTGTACTAGACAAGCGTAAAATTACTGTGGATAAAAAAAAAAATTATACTCCGAACCCCATGTGGATTTACACAATTTGAGAAAGTCAAAAACTGTTACTTTGTGCCCCGCTCTCCCCTACTTCTTAATATTTGAAACTTTTAAGCAAGACTTCGTAAAATATGAAATGAAGGTTCTGATACTTATTGAATCCACTGTCACCTTCTCCTCTCTTTTCGTATCAGCAGATTCTTTATCCAAAGCGACTTCAACGAAAAGTATTAACATAAATAAATACATAAATAATAAATAAATAAATAAAAAATATATATATATATATATATATATATATATATATATTATCAAATATACACACACACCACGTAAGAAAATAAAAGAAATTAAATAAAAAAATGCATGCCTACAACATTTAAAAACTAACACTGAAATGAAACCAAATAAAGCTAAAAACAAGTCAAAATATTAAAGAACAAAAGGTATGAGTATAATAATGATAACACTAAGCCAAACACCAAAACAACTACTTACATGTGTATGTACAGCCACACACATGATCCACTCTCGAAGAAAATGTTAAAAAGCTTAATTATAAGTGCTAATTGTAGTAAACGACCTTGGGTCAGGGCCGTGCACGCAACCTTTAGGTTACGTATGTAACCATGGTTCCCTGAGAATAGGGAACAAGACGATGCGTCCTCTAGAGGGCGCTAGGGGAAAGCCTTCAGTGTGACCGGTGTCTGAAGCATGAAATGAAAAAAACGACAATGAACTTGACATTGACAGGCGGCAGCCTATGACGTAAACAAAGCGAATGCGGGTATAAAAGAGCACCTGCTGAAAACGTCATCCACTTCTTTGTCTGAAAGAGACGCAGGCAGGAATACCCGAAGCATGGCAATGAGACACAGCATCTCGTTCCCTTTTCTCAGGGAACCATGGTTACATACATAACCCGAGACGTTCCCTTTCAAGGGAACTTCAAACTACGTCCTCTAGGGATCGCTATGGGGAACAGTATACCCACACCACCATGCTGAGGGGAGTGCATGCCAAACTGGTCCTTAAGTCAAGACGCCAGGAAACACCATCCCGTGCCCCCGCCAGATCGCTCTGCTAAGACCCGAGCCACAACCCGCTTACAGCAGGCTCCACTCTCCAGTGCTCACCCACCAAAGTATGGAACTCTAAGTGTGGAGGTCTCAGCATACCGACTCTCTAGAATAAGAGGAGACCTGGCTACACTCAACGCCAGAGGCAGTTATTGAGGCTCAAAAGAGAGCCTACACGTTATTACTGCCTAAGCGGAGCTCTGCAGAGTGGAGGCTTCAGCAGAACGACTCTCTTAAACGAGAGGAGCCTAACACTCAACCCTAGTTGAGGAGCTCTTTAGAGTGGAGGTCTCAGCATAACGACTTTCTAGAATGAGAGGAGACCTAGCTACACTCAGCGCCAGAGGCAGTTATTGAGGCTCAAAAAAGAAACCTACAAACTTATATACTACTGCCAAAGACGGAGTTCTAAAGAGCGGAGGTTTCAGCAAGACGACTCTCTTAAACGAGAGGAAACCTAACAACACCCAACACTCAACTTAAGAGTGGAGGTCTCAGCATAACTACTCTCTAAACGAGAGGAGACCTGACTACACTCAGCGCTAGAGACAGTTAGCGAGGCTCACATCCTACAAAATAATGGTACTGCCTAAGCGGAGCTCTGGGGAGCAGAGGCTTCAGCAAGATGACTCTCTTAAACGAGAGGAAGCCTAACAACACAACCCTAGTTGAGGAGCTCTTAAGAGTGGAGGTCTCAGCATAACGACTCTCTAAAGCGAGAGGAGACCTGACCACACTCAACGCTAGACAGCGTTAGTGAGGCTCACGATAAAGCCTACATTCTAATAGTACTGTCTAAGCGGAGATCTAGGGAGCGGAGTACACTGCCTAACGACTCAAAGCTGGAGTACTAAGCTAGGAGTACTGACCATGCTCCTAAGTGCCGAATAGAGCTCTAGGGAGCAAGCACTCAACATACCAACCCTCTAAAGCAAGGGGGAGTGCAACCGCCCACCCTTATGGATCAGCGTAC
Source organism: Sinocyclocheilus anophthalmus (assembly GCA_018155175.1). Lineage (NCBI taxonomy): Eukaryota > Metazoa > Chordata > Actinopteri > Cypriniformes > Cyprinidae > Sinocyclocheilus > Sinocyclocheilus anophthalmus. Next base: position 39,569 of record JADLZN010008653.1, on the reverse strand, counting down.
TCAGTACGGAGACCTCAAGTGAGGGGAGTACTCAAAGCTCGACTTATCAAGGAGGCCCACAAGAGCCTAACAACCTAAAACAGCCACAGAGCTCTGTTGAAAAATCACTAGGAACTGCGATCTCAGCATAGCGACCCTCAAAGGGATGAGGGGGGGGGGGCTACCAGGCTCATGAACAGCTGATCAGGGAGGCTCACAGAGAGCCTCAAAAAAACCTGAAATAACTGCAAATAAAAATACTGGGGAGCAGAGTGCGCAGTATAACTCTCTCGGCGAGAGGAGCAGAAACCATGCTCAACCTAAATATTCACGTCCTGGGCTGAGAGGATGAGGAGGCTCAAAGGAGGCTCAAACAAGAGCCTAACAACTCAAAAACTTGCCATTACACCAAGTCAGGAGCCTCCTTCACCAATAATGTAGATATCACATTATACACAGTTCCTATTCTGTGAAATAAAATAAAACAAAAAAAGGAATTCTGAAAGAGAAACCACTCCTCGTCAGATTCCTTCCATGCCCCGCCTACAATCCCCGTGATCGGTCTGCTTAACTGCCTCAGCAGCCGCGAGACCCGAAACGCTGGTGAGAGGCGTTCAATTCTCAAAGAGAATCAGGCATACAGGCATTCTCAAGGCATTCACATCTCGCAGTGTGGCTAATCTCCGTCGAGAGCCAAACACACTCTGTTCAAACACTAAATTCTCTCAAGAATCAGGCAAGAACAGAAACCGCCGCGAATGCATCGCATTAGGCTTGTTCAACTCCCTCGAGAGGCGAACGCGCTCGTGCAAACGCTGACAAAAAACTTGAGTACAGACCTCTGCTCTAGCAGTTCTGCGAATGCAAACAGTGAGCGCATCCTTACCCCCTCGTGAGTCAAACGCATGTGCTTCCGTACACAAGGCTTGAAGACAAAGAAGAGGATGACGTTTTCAGCAGGTGCTCTTTTATTATGGAAGGCGGACGGGGCCAAATGTCTTTAAACGGAACGCGTGAAATGTGACCGTGTCAACACGCACAATTTGCCCGCGTTAACGCGGCAATTTTGAACGCGTTTCTTTTGTACGTGTAGACACGCACGTTTTGGCCGCGTTAAGGCGTCAGTTTTTGCCGCGTTTATTTGGTACGTGTAGACACGCACAGTTTGACCGCATTAAGACGACACATTTGAACGTGTTTCTCAGCGCGCACACTCTGGCCGTGTTCAAGCATGTCATATTTTTAAAAGCAGATTTAAGTCCAGATGACTTGAACCACACCACATATTCCTATTTTTTAGCTTTGCTTTACTTATATCTGCTGTGCTAAAGTAAATAAATAAAATAAAATGTTAAATTAAATGTCATATTAAGTAAATGCTAATGATCCATATTGCACAATTATTAATTGTAGCATCTATTTATGTTATTGAATGTTTGTTTTAAGTTATACAGGACTATCATTTTCGAAAGTATATATAACTTTACACAGAACATATTATAACTGAATATACTTAGACATAAAAATGAATTAAATATTTATATTTCTGTAATTATATTTATAAATATAAGTAAATAGCACTATGTACACAAAGGTGATTTATAGCAAATGTTCAGTTTAAATTAACAGACAGTGCAATGTCAACCCTAGAATGAATAAAGAAACAAACCATTTGTGATAAATCACAAATCATTCAATCCAGATCATTATAATTCCTGACCCCTCTGACAGACATATCTTCTTAAATTATCAGTTGACTTCTGAAGACATGACTTTGCAAGAGACATTTGGAAAACGCAGTATGATCAGGAAAGATCATAAAACAAAGTGAAAAGTGCATGTTTAGGACTATAAATAGGCCTGTATTTTCACCTACAGGTAATGGAATTAAATTAATCAACATACGTTTTATTAGCCATCCATTCAACATCCACTGAATGCTATTGTAGGAGGAGATTTTTTTCCATATAGTCTAATGATTTCAAGTTGCATTAAGTCAGCCATCGTTCTTATAAACGCAGCATATTTTGGACATAACTTATTATCACAACATTCAAATCTTCATCAGTGTGGTTAGAAGAAGCCAGCTGCACGCAGTCAGAACAGGTTCTTTGGCAGTGTGCTAACATTTCTAAATTTTAGAGCCATGAAGCTATGGGGGTAGAATTGTTGCTAAATTCCAAATAAATAGATTATGATCCAAAAATAAATAGAATGAGATCCACAAATAAATCTTAAAGTTTCACAAACAAGAAATAAATTCACAAATAAAATGAGATTTGCAAATAAAAAAAAAAAACATTCACAAATATATATTTACGTCACAACCACAACATTGCCTGGCATTTATTTGTGAATCGTGTCCTGTGCATTTGTAGATAGCTGCAAGCAGTTGTGAAGGCGCGTCAGTGCATTTGTAGATGCGCACGCATTTGTTAATCGCGTCTGTCATTTGTAGATGGCTGCACAAGCGATTATGTTGAATCGCCGTCCTGTGCATTTGTAGATGGCCTGCACGCTTTGTGAATTGCGGTGCTGTGCATTTGTTGATAGCTGCACGCATTTGTGAATCGCGTCCTGTGCATTTGTAGATAGCTGCACGCATTTGTGAATCGCGTCCTGTGCATTTGTAGATGGCTGCACGCATTTGTGAATCGCGTCCTGTGCATTTGTAGATAGCTGCACGCATTTGTTAATCGCGTCCTGTGCATTTGTAGATAACTGCACACGTTTGTAAATCGCGTCCTGTGCATTTGTAGATAGCTGCACGCATTTGTGAATCGCGTCCTGTGCATTTGTAGATAGCTGCATTTATTTGTGAATCGCGTCCTGTGCGTTTGTAGATAGCTGCTCGCATTTGTGAATCGAGTCCTGTGCATTTGTAGATAGGTTGGCATGCATGACAAAATCCACAATACGTGGACTCCACCCACCGGCTACTCAAGCCAATCAGATAACAGCCACTTTCGCTGACCAATTGTAGCACGATCTCGCTATAGCCAATCACGTTTTGCTTTACAATCAGGGTGGTCTCGTCCTGAGATAACTTCATGCATCTGCATTGGCTCAAATAGGTCATATAAGGGCCATACAATGGGTACAGTAAAAGATGTTTAAAACTGGATTTCGTTAGAACATTAGACTGTGGTTTTACAAAAAAAAAAAATCATGCCAAGCCACAGTATTTTATGTTACGTGCCTTTGAAAATGCCAGAGAAACAGTGTGTGATTAAGTGTAGTAGGTTAGACTAGTGCGTGTGCGCATTTACAGTGCTTTTTTTCACTGTATGATTCAGTTTATTAAAATGCATTTTGAATGATCATAAAATTCAAGATATGGGAGCAGAAAATATTTAAATTTACATAATTTTATATAAATATCATTTATATATCATTGTCGTTTCTTTTCTCCAAAAATCAACATGATTTCAAATGTGATGTTAAAATTATGTGATATTAATATACAGTTCAATAAACAAAAACATGACGGTGTTTCGTTTCTGAATGAATCAACCTTTAAATGATTCGGTTCAATAGCAATGACTCAATTCTCGCAGTGACTTGCTGCAATCTACTGTGGTTTAATTTCACATTTATAGTTTTTAAATAATTTCAAATATCAGTATTCAACTTTTTTGTTTACAATATCAAAACATTATCTATGCATTTGTAACTGCAGGTTAAAGCATCCCATGTCCCTCTGAGCTGCATTAAACAGTGTGACATCTAAATGTCACTTCAGACGCAACTTGTTTCCTCTGCATTATAAAGATTAATTTTGTTGATATTTATACCATTTGTTTGGTAACAGCCCAAATGTCTCATTATTCTAATTGACAAATTATATGCAATAATTTGACTCAAAAAGATGAGGCACACTTTGAGAGAAAATGGCTTTATAAATGTAAAAATGTTTTTAAAATGTAAAAAAATATATATTTATATTTAAGCTTATTGGTAGATTAATTTCTATTAATGCTGTGACCACCACAGAATATCAAAAACTTCATACATTGTTAGATCCACATAACAGCTCATATACATCGGCTTGACTGAAAAACTGGGAAATGCTGTTGGCTGTTGTGTGACGGCAATTTAACCTATTACACAAACAAATGTTTATTATGAGGTTGAGTTCAGTTATTTATTAGTCAGTTACTTATTGACACTTTTATTTCCATATTGAATAAATGACGCTTCCATATCGCGTTTGAATACAGTATAGCGTTATTCCCATATAGCCGTGATTTAAAGCTTTCTCTGGCATTTTCAAAGGCACGTAAAATATAATAATCTGGCTTGGCATGATACACAGTCTAATAGTCTAACGAAATCCAGTTTTAAACATATTTTTTGCTGTTATCTGATTGGCTTAGTAGACCGTTGGGTGGAGTTCCATGGATTGTGGAGTGTCACACATCTTTGACGCAAGAAAGGTTTCACAATTCGCAAATGCACAGGACGGATTCACAATGCGTGCCTGATCTCAATGCAACGTAATGCCAGTCAAAGTTGTGGTTGTGACATAAATATGTATTTGTGAATATGTTTTTTATTTGCAAATCTCATTTTATTTATTTGTAAATTTAATTCATGTTTGTGAAACTTTAATTTGTGGATCTCATTCTATTTATTTTTGGATCATAATCTATTTATTTGGAATTAAGCAACAATTCTACCCCCATACTGAACTAACCGATGAAGAATCATATCCAAGCAACACAAATCAACAACTGAAAACTGAATGAGCCAATTATTGATGCATGAAATTGAGACACATGCAGTTAAACAGGCTTATTATCCAGATTCTTATTGATACAACTTTAATACGATAAACAGCAATATGCGCATAAATATGGCTTCGAAAGAATCGATTTGCGAATTTTAATTTAAAGACGATTGGTTATTAATAATATTAAAATAATACTATTGTATTCGCTGTATAATATAATATTATATAATATAATATAATATAATAATGCTTAACCTATGCATTCATTAGGTTATAATGGTTATTTTGATATGATATCTATGTTTCTTTCTGAGGTCAGTTTGATACAGTATAAATGATAATGCATAATGCAAATAAGTTTTATCTGGACTACTTTTTAATGTATTTTGCCAGCAAAATATGAGTATTCTGCTCAACTTTCTGCTAAACAGAAAGTCACAAATTTGGTGAATAAATAGTGTTACTGAATTTAGTTTTTGGGGCAAATTATTCATATACCCATGTACAACATCTAACTCTCGTCTCACACAGTTTGCAGAAACATAAAACTCTAACTAAACTAAATATAACTCTAAAACTAAACGGTCAATACTTTTTTTAAATAAAATGTCAAACTATTTTACTGTTCTCATAATAGCTATAGACGAGCTAAGCAAACAGTACGATACAGAGTTACAACTATTTGTACACGTTTAGATGTTTCATTCTAGCAATGGGCAGCAGAAGCAATCAGGGGCTTTTGGTCCTTGGAGCCCAGTTTCTCTCACACCTGAGTAGCTGCAAGATGGTGATTTTTTTTATTTTTATGGAAATGGCAAGTATATTGTTTTAGCTGAATTTACATTTCTGTAACAAGCATCTGCTATTGAGCAAAATACTGCTCCAGATGATACTTACTGGTTGAGCTGATTGATTAAATATTGTATATGAATGTCATCAATGAACTGTAAGGACAAACGTAAAATAATTCTCTTTTGAGAGCATTCATAACTATATATGTGTCCACCCCCAGATTCATCCTCCTTCAGTGTGAACACTGTGAAGCAGGAAGATGAGACAGATTTTTGGTGCTGTGGCAGCATGCAGCAGGTTGCTGAGATGTCTGTGGGTGTTGACACTAGTCACCCAGTTCCACTTTCTCTCAACAAACTGAAAGAAGAAACTGATCTTTACTCTGAAAATGGCAAGTAATCTCTAACATTGTTATATGAATTTAATGTAAGCATACCAATATGAATGACGTATTGATAACCAGAGAAGTGGGGCATTTTGTGACAATATTCAATAAGAACATTAATTAAAAGAATTCAAGAAGTATTTTTAAGGATGCACCAGTATTAAAGGGGTCATATGATGCGATTTCAGTTTTTCCTTTCTCTTTGGAGTGTTACAAGCTCTTGGTGCATAAAGAAGATTTGTAAAGTTGTAAAGACTAAAGTCTCAAATCCAAAGAGATATTCTTTATAAAAGTTAAGAGTCAGCCACGCCTACCTAAAACGGCTCATTCTAACACGCCCCCACGTACCTACGTCACTATGTGGGAAGATTTGCATAACGCCGCCCAAATGTTCACACAAAGAAAGAAGGCGTAACTTTTATCCTCGCTGTAGTATTGTTGTTGCCGCCACCGCCATGTCGTGAAGACGCTGTGTGTTTCGTTGTGAAAGCGAAACTACTTTGTTTGGCCTTCCAAAAGAGGACGATATCTGCTTCGTCATGCCTGGAGCTGATCCGTGCTGGTCGCTGAGGAAATACATCAACTTTGCGCTGTGGATCGCTGGATCGGCTTTCACCATGGACGAAGTGGAGTCCAGCCCGGGGTCATCACATGTGGTGGCCGCAAGCCCGCCAGTGCTCCTTCGTCGAATCCGCTGGCCTCCGCTCACTCTAGCCCACCGCCGCTCACTCTAGGCCGCCGCCGCTCACTTTAGCCCGCCGTGTGTTTCGTTGTGAATGCGAAACTAATGTTACTTTGTTTGGTCTTCCAAAAGAGGACACGACTAGAAATCAGTGGTTAAGTTGTATTTACAACACTGTTCCAGAACAGTTCAACCCAAATATTCAGATGTGTCCAGCGCATTTTATGGAGGACTGTTTCCTGATCCTGGAAGAGTAGACTACAATGCCGGCTGTTCTGACTCACAGACTATAAGTAAGTTCTTTATATTTAAAGAATTTGCCACTGACGATTCAAACGCGAGTTTTGGGCAGTGTAGAGTAGCGCTGTTGTTTGTCATTTCTCCGATCACAAAATGCAGACTTGGTTTTATGTTTACACGGTGCGATGCAACGCAACGAGTAAAAAGACAGTATAAGTCATTATAATCCGTAATTATGTCCCCACTGGATGCAACAAATGCCTCGTTTATAATGGGTTTTAATGTTTTTGTCTCGTCGCTGTGGCCTGACAGGGCATCACAGTATGTTAAGGGTCGTAACATTTCCGTCACACTTTGAGTTATTTGGCCAATCACAACGCACTGGATGGCCAATCAGAGCACACCTCGCTTTTCAGACTGATGAGCATTGTAAAAATCGACACGTTTCAGAAGGCGGGGCATAGAGGAGCAACAATAATGTAGAATTTTGTGGAAAATAATGTGTTTTTTGAAACTTCAACCGCATAAACACATTTCATTACACAAAAAAATTATGTTCTTTTTAACAACATCATATGAACCCTTTAATATTAAAACATTTAAATGATTTATTTTCGGGGCAACATATAATGCTAAAAACACATCTCTTCCATCTTTATTTGACCCTCTAACTCTAGCACTCTCTATTCTAATTCTATTCTTTAAAAAAAACGTGCCCCTTTAGACTTGCACCCTATTCATTTACTTGTTTTCTTTAAAAAACAACTAACACTAGCGTTCTCTATTCTTTTTGTATTCTGTCTATTTGTTTTCTTTTTATTTATTATGCAATTAACAAAAGCAAAAAAAGGCCTCTAACTCTAGCTTGCTCTATTCTTTTTCTATTATGTTTTCTTTTTATTATATTATTTAAAAAAAACCTTGCTTTGTGTACTGCGTTAAGCTAACTGAGACTTGTTATAGCACTTGCATATCATTGCTCTTTTGTTGATTTTGATTGCTTCCATTGTCCTCATTTGTAAGTCGCTTTGGATAAAAGCATCTGCTAAATGACTAAATGTAAATGTAACACAACAAATAAAATGATTACAATAAACAAAAAAACCTTAACAATATTTCCAAGATATTCCAATTAGTGTGCTATATAAAATTCATTATTTTCAGGAAATTGTTAAGAGGAATTATGGACTCGAGGGGAAGTAGAACTTATTCAATAAAAATTATCTGTGTTTTAAATGTATTACCATGAATAAGAGGTGGTCAAAATTAACAGTTCATCTAGGAGACCTGTACCACCTCAGAAAGTGGCTTTTGTTTTTCTTTTTTAATTATTATTAGACTACTTCGACACCATTCTGAAGCATCTGTATGGAGAGTGAAGATGTTTCATTCAGTGTATTGACAAATTTATTATGGTGCTAGAAAATGTTTACCTTTTCATTCTTACTCTTTTCTGTGTGTGTGTGTGTGTGTGTGATTTTATATATCATTTTATATATACATTTTAAACCTTAATTTCTTGGTGAAATCAATTGAGAGAATCTATGAAAGGCTAAAACAAATAGGCCTAATGAGTGATTTTCAGGTGCTGTCAGTTACATCAGACCACAAGGAGGTGCAAGATCTCTACAAAAGCCCAAGCATTCTACAACTGATCAGTTGTATTGCAGTGTCCATACTGTAAGTAAAGTCCGATATTGAAAATTGAGAATTTTTGTCCGTAAAACCTAGAAATAAGCGAAGTTTTCAAATGTTGAGAAGTGTAATATAAAGTATGGCATGAAATGAAGACTTCTTAGTCACTAATCAAAAGTCTACGCAATTATGTTATTTTAACCATGCCTCATTTGTACAGAGGGTCATGTTCTTGCATTCATTGGATCATTCAAAAGCATGATCGTCAGGTTTGAAATGTATGTACATTTTTAACTTGCATTAATTGATATGCTGATAAATTATTTTGTTGTAGGAACTAATGTATTAAATTAGAAAAATGCTAAATAGGAGCATTTTCAAAAGATTTGGCTCCTCTTTTATGCATCTGAGGTGTGGAGTTCCAGGAATAAGAGCAGAGCGATTAGCTGAGAACGAGCGAGGGATGGCGAGAGGTGCAGACATGGCATTTTAACAGGTTTGCTGGTCAGAACCAGAGTGTGAACAGTGGCTCTGATGTTCATTTACATAACCTCCGGCCTCCACAGTACGCAAGCCAGAGTCTCGCCTGATCTTGGCGGCTGACATGGATGTGTGAAGACAGGGATTGAGGCAGGAGACGGGTGCTTTATGGCACCACAGCCCCATGGTCTACAAAGAGACACTTGTATTGCTGGCCTCTTCTGTTTGCTGGCAGTGTTAGACAGGTTTTCAGTCACATCTGCAAGATTTGCAACGTGCTGACATAAACGTTCTGGTGTATGTGTGTGAACATAAGTTACGGTAATAAAGCCGGCAATCAGCACCCTTGAGCAAGTCATTGTGGGTTGTTTCTTGCTTCAAGCGTCTTTGTAAGCTGTCTCAAATAAACGTTACAAAAACGGATTTTTGTTTTTATCAAATGCAACATACTATACATTATCATACTTGACGAGCAATGGTCCCAAAAGTATTTGGACCAACACAATCTCATGGCACTTCATAACTATTTAACTTTTGTCAAATTGATAGCATATTCATAAACTCCCACTGTCTCGTTCGTATGTTTAGGTTGGGGTGGACCTTCATGCTTTTTCTAAAAATCATGTTTCCTTATGAACCACATTGTACGAATTCACCTCATAAAATACTGTTTTCTCATTAGATTGGGTTGATTTCGGACCCTTAAGCTTCTGATTGGCTGTATTGTGTTACGTCACGCTCCATACAAAGCACAAATTGCTTGTTGCCGGTCATCTTGGCCACATCGCGCAGGAGTAAGTATGAATTTTTAGTATAACAGTAGTAAATTATTTTATAAATGAACACCTCGCAAACATTTTTGTGAAATATATTACTAGAAAAATGCTCGTGCTTTGTAAAATTTCAATCAAGAATCAATCAAACAGTTGCTTCTCAAAATGATTCAAAGCACTCAAAATTCCACACTCCCTGGAGCATCTGGTTAAAGCCTTGTAAATGCAACAAGCAAAAACTCAATAAAATGTGTTTAATAACATGCTTTTTTACTTTTTATCAACTTAAAAGTGACTCAACCTTACATTTTATACTGGCTCATTCATGAGTTCACTGATCAGCTGTAGGAAGCCTTGTTTACTGAAATCAGGTGACTGTCGTCTCAAAGCACTCATTCAAAAGATTTGTAAAGTTTAGGAGCTTCTAAATTTGTGTTTCATGTAATTTTTCCCCCACTTTGTTTGATATTTTGTTTGCAATTACAAGCATATATTTTGGGGCAATTGTATAGGCTATTCTTTAACTGCCCATAAAGAAGGAAAAAGGGGTAAGAAAGAGCAATGGGCATGCAAAGAAAGAGAGAGAGAGAGAAAAACCAGATGGGAATTTTGAATTTGGGTCTGTGTATGTATGTCTTAGAGAAAGGGAGCCTCTTATTCTCTCTCAGCAGGAGCTTGGCCTAAACTTCGGCCTAGTCTCGTCTGCCCAGCAGGAGACTTTCCTGAGCTGACTGCCCAAGGGAGGGGCACCTGCCCCTGCCACAAACACTGCAGCACAGGCAAGGGAGTGTGAGGATGGAAAGACACTCAGGATTCCAGGAACAGGAACATGTGTTGGATTTATGAAGCACACAGGTAACACAAAACGATGCAGTGAAAAAAAGAAAACTATTTCCCCCCATACGTACCTCTGAGGTCTGTCTTCTGCCGCTTTCTGCTACCTCCTTCGAAATGAAAGGTTTCTCTCTGACACAGTCGCAGTGGTTATTGTTGGAAACCTCAACTATACCAGCTCTTGGTGACTACCAATATAAACTGACAGCTTATGGATTTGCTGCCCTCCCTCATGGCAATATTTTCCACTGTTTGGGTTTGCTGGATACTAGCATATGTTTGAAGTTTATCACATGCTCAATCATTCAGACCCTCTTGCGAGAGAACAGTGGAGAGAGGGTCCGAGTTTAGGACCCCAGACTCCTCCAGCTGAACTTGAATATCGTCATTAAACTATGAGGCTTAGAACATTGCCCACTTCATGTTAAATACTATTAAATGAATCTATCAGCCCTGCAGCCTAAATTAGAAGGACCAATTCTTCTCGTGAACTAACATTTACTTACCTTTCCTTGAGTCATTCTGACCCCATATTATTTCCTTTCTTTTGTGAAACACAAAATGTTATGTTTGGCAAAATGTTCAAGCCTCTCTTTTCCTTACAATGAAACATTGATTTATACTGCCAATCTTCAAAAAAGCAATATAATCTCACAGGAGTTGTCCATATGATTAATGTGCTATATTTCAAGCCATATGGTAACTTTGTGTGAAAAATTGACCCAATTTTAAGCCATTATCCACTGATAATCTTCCCCATCATTGAACATTGAAATAGCATATGGCTTCAGTAGACTTTAAATATAGTGACTTTAGTCATAAGAGCTATTTTCATGGTGCTTTTTCTGGAACTTGACACTATAAATCATTCCATTTTACTTGGAGACAGAAGCTCAGACATGCTGCTTAAAATACACAGCAAATAATACATGGTTGCAACAACGTGGGGTGAGTAAATGGTAAACTATCATTTAATATAAAATATCTATAAAAATAACTATAAAATATGCATGACAAACCTGGTGCAGTGTGGATGAGTGGGACAAACTGAACCATAAGAGGACATCATTTATGACTTTCAACGGTCACACTTTGAGGTAGGAACATATACATATTACTTCCTCAATGTGCTCTGATGTTCCTCAGGTAAATGGAAACACATGCCAAAGGAAAATGAAAAGAGTAGGGAGGCGCACACATCAGGTCCTCATGGAGTGCCATGTTAGATGGCGTTCTTCCAAACTCCATCATACAGACTGGGTGGATGTGTTAGACCAAATGAGGAGAACATCAGTGTTGTATAAAAATTGTGCTTAAACACAGATTAGGTGTTTGGTGATTAACAGTTTATGTATCCAGATAATCTATCTCAAGGTGTACTACATACAGTATTTATTTGTCTTTAAAAAAATACCTTCCATAACTGCCGAGTCCCAAAAAGATCCCCAAGGAGCCAAGGACACCCCCATGACACACAGACAGAAGCGTCTGCAATCTTTTCAACAATATTTGTTCATGTGCGTCACAGAGCAGCAGGCAGCCACAAACCAGAACAGTGCCGCCATTCAACAATACACATGAATTGTACGCATTGCAAATACAAGATTCTTTCTAGGTAGTCTGTAGTTGTCTATGATGATGTCAATATGTCACAAACAGCATTACCAAGTTTACCAACCTAGAATGAAGGTGAAGGCGCACACACATTTGTGGGTCAGTTTCAGAAAGTGCAAAAAGCTGATACAGACTCAATAAGGCTCATATTATCCAATGAAAACACAGTCACATCCAAGCCATAAAGTCCCGGTGCAAACACCCACCCAAAAACACCACATACAGACCACAAAAAAACATGAAATGCAAAATATCAAAAAGCATAAGTCCAGGGCCACCATGCATGACACAAGTCAAATAGCCTTAAAACAAAATCGCGGAATGGAACACCATAGGGGGTTATGTTGGTATTTAACATTTGCAGTCCCATCTCCCTCTCTTTCTGTTCTTTTCTTTGTGTGACGCTGGAGGTCGTTTATATTGCTCGGGGGGAATGCCCATCCTCTCACACAAATCTAGCACGAAAAACTCTTTCCTGCTTCTAGTGTAGATAATAAGGACAGTATTGCTTTACAGTGTTACATTTCTGCAGTATCATTTAGGCATGGGGTTCTTCAGGTCAGGAAATCTTCTTAAACTTCCCAGAGGACTCACTTAGTTCTTAAACCATTCTGCTGGTGTTCTTACATATAGAATATTTCTTTATTGCATATTATAATAAGCACCAGATTTCATTTATAGATTATTTCAGGCAAACTTTCTTGTGCAAAGCAATGCATTATTTAACAGGAAAACATTACAAATATAATACAGATATGTTAGGAAAAAAACATTTTTTTCTTTTTTTTTGAATACAGTATGATTTAACATTGGAATTCAATTTTTTTTAGAGATACAGAAATATTTCTCTATTGTCCATTAACATGCATAAACAGGAAAAGGGATGTAAATTGAACAAATTTGTGAAGATGTGCTACTGGGAAAAAAGTATGTTTTTAAGAGTGGTTCAAAATTCAAAATTTTGTTTAAAATCGCATAATTCAATTACTTTAAAAAAAATCAGGTAGAATAAAAAATGACAAATTATTCATATAAGGTGCCAATAAATACACAAAGTCAGGACTATAACAGATCTTTTGGCTAAAAATGAGGTTTTAGTTGAGTATAATGAAGTGCCTCATGGAGAACATAATGTCCTATTGGAGAATGAGAGATTGTGTGTCTTTGTGTCTTGGCTTCATGACAGAAGTGATTTATCCTCCTCAACAGAGCAAACTCTGACACGTCCTTTAGCTTTGAGCCAAATCTATATACTATGTAATTTCTCCTTTGCACTTAGACTAATAAACCAATTTGGTAGTTAAATGGTTCACACCTGTTGTTAGACCATCCTGGGGCGATTCGTCCGGACAAAGCTTGTTTGTCCCTTTCAAGTTGCCCCATAAAACAGATGTTTCACACGTTTTAGTCCAGTACTATTTACCAGCAGTTTGACCAGAATTTTTTGGTTTCCGCTTCAAAGGTGAAGAATCCTAAATATTTCAGAAACACTTTCATAAGAATTCATCACTTAGTATTTCCTTTTGGATTGCAGGGACCTTAATAAACAATGCTGGTCAAATTATCTATAATTATACATGTAGTCCAGGGAGCAGAGAACGTACACCATCATTGCTTGAGTACGAGTATTAGCTTTTGCATGTATAAAGCGAGATCGTTGAGCCCATTAAGCAAACCAATTAGTATTATGTTTTAATAAAGAAACTATTAAAACTGGTCATGGGCAGCTGTTATTGGTGTTCAGCCGGAGCAGCTGGCCCTCTTTGTGGCAAAGTGGGGCAGCCCTCGCACTTAGTGCCTTCCTGCTGGTCGCCTGCCGCCGATGGCTGGTCCGAGCTTCAGCAGCGTGCAGAAAAGGGATTCACACAAGAGATTCCCCACATAAGTCAACCTGGATGAGGATGCGGTGCGCTTACGGTTCCACACAAGCGAGACTGCGCGTGCCCTGACCGCGCACCTCCGTCGGTTCACGCCTCCCGCAGAACCCTCAGGTCGGTACAGTGGTATAAGCTATGCCAGATCCAGAACGGGAAGGAACAATCCCAGGCGTATGCTGCCCCCTCCGACCCAAGCTGGTTGTGTCTGAGATACCCAATAGAGTCTCCCTAAAGCTGCATACAAAGCTCCGATGGCCAGTCCTGGGCCTAGGATGCTGGTGCAGAAGAGCACACTGAGGTAGGCTTTGGAACTCTGCTCATCCCAGGCGGGAACGCACAACTTGCCTTCCTGGTTCTCTCCGTCTTCCAGGTGCAGAGTGATCATCATGGGCAAACTGAGAGCCACGGCAAAACCCCAGGCCAAAGCGACCCTCAGGAGTCCAGAGGAAGGTGTGGACGAGGCTGCCAATGGATCAGCCACAGCTCGATACCGATCCAGGCTCATAGCAGTGAGGGTGAAGATACTTGCGTGCATGGTGAGCAAGTCCAGACTGAGTAGCAGCCGACAGCCTAGTTCACCGAAGGCCCAGTCAGATGCCAGGCTGTCGTACACAATGAATGGGGCAGTGGAGAGGTACACCAGGTCTGCCAAAGCCAGACTCAGAACCTGCAGGTGGAGGGAAGAAGACGAGGAGGACGAGGTAGGAGAGGAGGAGGGAGAGAAAGAAGGGGAGGAGGTGCCGAGGCAGGAGTAACAACAGGTAGGAGCGCTACGCCGTCGCCTTGACATCCTACGGCGGCGAATGAGAAGCCCTAGGGTGTAGAGGTTGCCCAGAATGCCCAGCAGAGAAAGGAGGGATAGGAAAAAGCAGAAGAGAGCTGTGGAGGCTACGCTTGGGGACGGGGAGAGAGAAGGAGAGGACGAGGGAAGGGACAGGTTAGTGAGAAAGGGGAAGGTGTATGAAGGGGAACTGGGAAGAGGAACAGGATAAGCCAGAGACATCCATATTTCCGTAGGGGGGGGGGGGGGGGGGGGGTGGGGGGGTGGACAGCAATAGTCCCAAGATGAGTTCCCGTCCGCTGAGAGAAGGAGGCCAATGGTAACTTCAGAGTGTTTTGGAGTAACTAGCACTGAGCCCAGGTTATCAGAGAGTCCAAATTAGAAGGGGAGAGCTGTGAGCGGACTTCTTTAATGGGTGAGGTAGAAGAGAGAAACAAAAAAGAGAAAAAGAAAGGGTGATTTTATAAACTTAACATCTTTTGCCTTTATAAAGTTTTGTTAACATCTCTTTACCTAAACGGTGTTTAGGCCTGACATAGTCTGACAGGTTTGAAAAAATGTATCTTTTAAGAGTGTTTTTAAGCAACTTTTCAGTATCAGACAAAAGTTACATGTTTGTCAGAGTGTGTTAATAGGCGCTTTTGAACGAAAGTCACGTTGGCTTGAGGGGTAGTAACTATAGCAACAGTACACTTATATTATCACTTTATCGTAGATTTAAAAAAAATTATAATATGATATGATAACTTCTATTGATAGAATCTTTTTTTGTAAAAAAAAAGATAAAGAAAAAAAGCGTCATGATTCTGACTTCATCATTTATGAAACAGAATTGTAATTGCGCGAAAAAAACTGCGCATGCAAATAAATAAATAAATGAATATTCACAGAAAAAAAGGCGACCCATATACAATAATCAATTTGCATACTGCTCGAGTTTTTGTTTATTATTTATTTTTATTATAAATATATTTGGAAGTTCACAGAATACCAATCATAAAAACAGCAAATGAAGGGTTACCATAGGCTCTAAACACCAACTAACACTAATGCTTATTATTCTTCAATGATCCTATTGGTTTTTATTATATTAAATATGATTGGTTGCTTGTTGTGGTTTACTTATTGCAATTATTATTATGACAGTTTTGTGCAAATATCCCAGCAGACACTACATTACGGCGCGAATCATTTTACCTCACAACTTACGAAATATCCGGTCTGAAAAAAATTAATAATGAGAAACCCTTGAACTATAGTTGATTGGAGAATTTTATTTGCAAAAAACAGATAACTCCGGTTTTTTAAATGTTTAAAATCATGTTTTTTATTATGTTATAATGTTTCTATTGTTGTTAGTTTAGCTGTAATTTTTTAGTTATTATTATTTAAGCATAACAACCCAACTGCAGTTTGATGATCATTAATTGGACGGCAGATAAAAAAAAACATGATTTTTGAAAACTGTTAAAAACAGAGTTGTCTGTTTTTTGCAAATGAACTCTTCATATAGGGTCTTTAATTCTCATGCAGCCGACGTCATAAAGCGGCAAGGCTCTTGGGAATTCTATTCTTCATCATTATGACGGGTGTGAAGATCAAAGCCCTGCCGGAGGGCGCGAGGACACTTGCGGGCAGAAAGAATGTAGGTGGCACATGGTGACCCTGAGAGGGACGGGTTACGAGCTGCTGTTGAAGTGACCCACTGGCACAGGCACAGCACCCCTTTACCAGGGTGCTTTAAATAACACCTTTCTTAATAGACTGACACAGCGACTGACAGATTTGCTAAAGTTAAATTAATTTATTAATACAATACAAATAAGTTTGAGATAATCATGAGATACACAGTAAGGCCATTTAATAAACAAAACAATGATATTGTTAGTAATAAAACTCCTTTTTGACTAATTTTAGGAACTGAGAGTTAACAGTGCCAAATGAGTCCCACTCTCAGCATAGTCATTTTAGTTAATGTAATTTATTGTTTTTATAATATACAAATGTCGAACATGGTAGGCCTATGTCTGCATTGAATTATGATCGGGGAATGTTGCAACATAGTGAGCTGTAACACTATCAGTCAGTAAAAATTAGTTGCATGCTTGACCACTCATTCATGAGGTGACAGCAAAAGTGTGTAAAACATTTAAAGGATTTACAGAGGGGAAAACTATATTGAGGTGAGAAAGTATAATGTTATGTTAATAAATGTTAAATGACAAAGCAGAGACGCATAGACCATCATCTATATTATTTATTTTTTATATAGGCTAGCCTAACATTCACACAAGCCCTTCACCTGTTAAAAATAAAAAATAGAAATATCACAGCTGACCAACACTTTCCATACTTCTATACTGTACCTATAGGAAGAGACTGAATAAAATTGGACAGTGTAGGTCAGTTGACACAAACATAGCCTACACTGGTTGTTATGTTAGCATGTTTTATGTATTTCTCTATTTGTTTCCATATTTTATGTAGGGCCTACTCATAGTTTGTTTTATTTGAATTAAGTGAAATTTGACTCGGTGTGCGAATAATTATTTTGAACAAGTAAAATTGATAAGCACAATAAATTCATGTAGCCTAGTCTATATAACTTGTAAACTGTCAGTGCTTACTATTAACCCGATAGTGGGCAGATGAGGTGATATATAGCCTATCAAAGTTTGAAAACCATAACTTATTTTTAATAATCCGAAAATCGTCTTACCCTTAATTGAGTATTCAGAGATGGCATGTTCCATACGTCGACCTATATCCACACTTAAAGAGACGAAAATCCCACTCTGGACTATCCTAATTAAATTGTGTCTTTACAAGGTATAAATCAAGAAGCCCAGCGAGATGTTAATGTTCCTCTAAGGACAGACTTAAAGAAACTTTAGGATGGTGTAGAATATCTCTGAGTCACAGCCAGTCCACTCCTCTCCTCTCACTCTTCTGTTGTCTGAAGCAAATGAAGGGAGGGATGAGGAGAAGCTGTGCTGAAAAACTGGAGAAAGAAGGGTGTCTTTAATAAAGACCCACACTGTTATGAATGGCCTTGGATGGAGACAATTGATCTTCATTGGCAAAGGACTGAATGTGATTTGATGTTTAGTCTCTAACCCTGACTGATGTTTGTGGTGTTATCATTAGCTTCTCTCTCGTGATTAGATACCTTAAGCTCATTCTTAACCAACACTTTTATGAGCGAAAAGTTGGTGCTTTGGGGCAGTATTTACTAGTGCCAAAAGCAATACAGTCAGTATACCATAGGAAAAACACTTGTAAATGTCAGAGAACAATATTTATGTCCACCATCCATCAAAGTTATTTGGGTTTGGGAGCATGCAAGGAACATTTTAGGCATTTATTAGAGAACTGTAAGAATTACAACAACGAACATGAAAAGGTACATAAAATGATTTCAGTTATACAGGTACTCGGAGGACAAATGAACATATTATTAAACCCATTATTTGAGGCTGAACTGAATCATGCGTGAAAAATGTTGGATGAAATTTTGATATGCGTCACAATCCAAACCACAGCTGAGGCAGTGAAAACCATTTAATCACTTGAAATATTGCATCGCTCCCTAACGACCATACAGGAATACATAACCATTAATGGACAGAAAACGTTTCAGTGGAAAGACATTTTCACCTCCTTAGTCATGCATGGTGTGGAGTGTGGACATCTTGCATTTCTGATCAGACTAAAGTATGCTGTCCTTTAGAGCCACATTAATGGATTCTTAAAGGGATAGTACACCAAAAAAAATTGTGATTTATGCACCCTCTTGACATTTTAAACCTTTATGACTTACTTTCTTTGATAGGAAAACAGCACAGAAGGAGATGTTTAAAAAAAGGCTGTTTTTTGTCCATACAATGAAAGTCAATGGGTCCTCCAATTTGTTTCGGACAATGCACTGACTGTCATACATGCTCAGGAAAAAAAGGTACAAAAGCTGTCATTGGGGTGGTACCTTTTCAAAAGGTACACTTTTGTACCTTTTAGGTACTAATATGTACATTTTGGTAACACAGTTCTTCTACGGTACTAGAATAAGAGTTTTTTTCTCAAAACAACTAAGTTCAGATGTCTGAATATTTACAGTAGTTTTTTGTTCACATCAGATTTGAATTTCTTACTGATTTAAGCAAATCGCATGTGTTTTTGCACGTGTGCAAAAGAGTAAGTACAATTGTTAAATGCACAATAACTAAATGCACATGGCTTGTTGATCAAAACTGATGAGCTGATTCTCAATGAAATTTCCAAACTTTTCACAACTTCGCATGCCATCGCATGCAAAATGATCCATCCAGTTATCAAAACCTGTCAGACACGAGTGTACAGTATATCCATAAATATCATGAACATGGAATGGCTGGTTA
This sequence comes from Sinocyclocheilus anophthalmus, assembly GCA_018155175.1. Classification (NCBI taxonomy): domain Eukaryota; kingdom Metazoa; phylum Chordata; class Actinopteri; order Cypriniformes; family Cyprinidae; genus Sinocyclocheilus; species Sinocyclocheilus anophthalmus. The sequence continues at coordinate 20,371 of JADLZN010008653.1, read as the reverse complement.
TAATGTCTGCTAAGTTGGCAAATGGACAAACTTCTGGAAACTTTATCGAATTTTTTAGAGACTTTTGGGACTTTTGGGGGAATTTTCAGAAATTTTCCATCCCTTGCCATTGTAGAGAAATAAGAACCACAATCTTGCCAATCAATCAAGTTTGGACGCATATATACAGTATATGGAGTTCGCCCAGCACAATCACTACCATTTTTGAACAAGGAGGAACGTCACAACCCTAAACAGCAGCAGCTACAGTACTGGATAAATACATATTTTATGTACAGTACATTTATCTGAAGAAAGGACAGGGAAAGACAATGAAGACAATAGAGTGTGTAAAAATGAATAAGCAATGGTGAATTTTCAGTTGACGTAACACATTTCTACAAAAATAAAGGTACTGTATAAATACAAATGTTCATGTTCTTTTAATGTACTACAGTATTGACTTTTCCCAATACATTCTTACCTCCTACTGTTGAAATATGTATCCAAAAGGCTACATGTGATACACAGTCAAACCTGACATTCTTGTATACTGTAGAAAACAGTCTGTCAACAAAAAAAAGTGGAGAAAAATTTGCATATAACAAGTATGGAATGAAATCGCATAAAACAAAATGAAATTTGCATATAATAAATATTTTTATGCTGAAAAAGCATCAAAACATTTTGACCAGCGTGGCTCACACAATGACAAAAACACTTTTTATTTGGTGGTTTTAAAGCATTGCTCTTACAGTTAAGTCTGTTTTGAAAAATGTGCCAAAGCGATTGAGGAAATCTCTAATATGAACCTTTAAGGTACCAATATGGACCCTTTAGGTTTAAGGTGTACCTTTTGAAAAGGTACCACTCCAGTGACAATATTTGTACCTTTTTTCTGAGAGTGTATGGAAAAATTTTTTTTAGAATATTTTCTGTGGTATTCCTGCAGGTTTGGAATGACATGAAGGGTGAATAAATGATGACAGAATATTCATTTTTGAGTAAACTATCCCTTTGAACTTTTGTTAAACCAAGAAGGGAAACTAAAAATTGGGAAAGTGATACTTGAGCTCCATACAGTTTTAATTATGGTGTCTGGTTTTCCTTTGTTTTTATAGAATTTTGGTGGAAATCACAAAAAAATAAGAGATTTTAACCAGTAAGGTCAGAATGTGTAATCCACTCAAAAAAATAAAATAAACTAACAAATAACCTAAAATCAAATAAATACAATAAAATAAAATAAAATAAAATAACATAAAATAAAATAAAAATTCCCCTCCGTCTTTCACTAACCGCCAATGTACTGTACCGCATCTCTATTCATGTTCATTATTTCCCATTTCTTTATTCCCGGCTCTTGCCCGAAGGTTGAGGAGAGCTCTATGGTTTCTAGAATATTATGAAGCACACGAGCGGTTGGGTCAGCAGACATATGTTCTTTCCTGTAAAATGAAGATGACTCATAAGATGAAGGCGGTCCAGTGTAAAGGAACAACCGGCATAAATTAAAGAAAGAGTAATAGAGTGAGAGAAAGAGACAGACAGAGAGCAAAAGTTATAACCCCGTCTCCTCATGAGCTACTGACACCAAATTCAGCGTTGCACTGCGTGCCAACACACATGTACACGAGGCCAACACACACATATCTGCACATCTAATGCACTCCCGCCAACACACACACCGCAGACACTCTTCAACTTAACACCACCTCTGAACACCCGATACGGTCAACACTCAAACACATCTAATCAATGAAGTAAGAAGAGTATGTGTGAAGTTGACCGCGAGAGACCAGCAGCCAACTGGATCATCAGTCTATGGAGCTTCTGCTTAATGAATTAACTGTTCAGTATTTTTCAATGCACTTATTTTGTGACCACAGTAAAATAAGTCAAACTGAAGACTTTTGAGTCACTAAAATATACGCACAAAGACTGAACTACTCTCAGACTGCTAACGTTTTTCTAGAGTTCAAATAAAATTATAGAGCTTAAAAAATGTCAGACTACTTTTCTTCCGTCCGAAATGGATATTGTGACATTAAATTCATTTGGTACTTTTAATACTGCACTTTGTTGTCAAGTTGTATGAAATGTATGCGACCGCATGTTAGTTGTTCAGTGATATGAAAATGTGGTGGGTATTATGAAGATTTTAATATAATTAAATGTTATGACAAATTGATCATGATCATGACGAAATTATTTTATTTCTATTTTATTTTAATGGGTGTTTTTGTGTTACTTGTTACTTGTGATGTTGATCATTTTTAAGTGCTGGATTTTTTTTATGATTTATTAATTTAAAATATTTTATTATAAGTTTTTTACTTTTTCACAAATTATTGTGACTTTGGTCTTCAAGTCATTTTTGGATTTCTTATTATTTAATTAATTTTGTATTTTTGGTATTTAATTCAATTAAATTTTATTCCATGGATGTATTTATTCATTTATTTTTAAATATTTCACACAGATCTTTTTCATTCATGTATGACAGACCATGTCTGGAAAAAAAACTCCATATAACCCCCATAAAAGTAGTCAATATGGCTTGTGTGCTATATTCCAGTTCAAAAATCAGTTTTTAACATTTGAAAACTGCAGTGGAAGTTAAGATAACCAGTGGATAATTTTTATTTCAGTCTGTTACTCTCACAAGCTATTGTACGGCTTCAGTAAATCGTGAATATGAACTAAGTTTATGGCATTTTCAAGATTTCTTTGTTTGGTTTAAATGAGTAGTACACTCAACAAAATTAATATCCTGTCATCATTTAGTCACTCTCAAGCTATTCCAAATTTGTATTACTTTTGGAAACACAACAGAAGATTTTTTTTTTCCATACAATGGAAGTCAATGGGCTCCAATGTTTTTTTGGACCCCACTGACTTTCATTTTCGTGGACAAACACAGTTGAAATATTTTTCTAAATATCTTTTGTAGCAGCCAAGGTCACTATGAACTTCTTCTGGAAAATAACTTCATGTTGCTTTAAATTGTTGTAAATGACAGCACACCGGTTTGGAACAACATGAGGGGGAGTAAATAATGACAGGATTTTAATTTCATGTTCATATAATGCCTGTTGAGGCATTAGACTGATAATCCTTTCTCAGGCCACTGCTGTGTTGGTCTAAAATGGGTTATAACTCTTGTGTGAAGTCTGCAGGATTTAGAGAGGTGATCTGGGCTTAGCGTGTCCCAGGCATGTGCTGTATATTTGAGAACACAAGATGGACAGAGACAGGCACCAGGGCCAAGACGAGAAGAAGGGCAACATACCTCTCCCTGCGGGGTGTGTGGAATTTCAACAAATACCTGGCACAGGCCTGCCAAAATAGGCAAAGAAGAGAGAGATTAATAGAAAGAGAGACAGGCGGGACAGAGACAAAAAAACGTTTGTCTGATGTCTCAGTAAAGGACGGAGTGTGATTAAAACACAAAACAGAACAAACAGACCTGATGTGACAAAGATGAAAATACAACAAAAGCATCATCCTTAACTAGGAAAATATGAAAAAAGATATTTGATAGCATTTTTAACACTGCAAGTTGTTTTTTATGCTTGAATTACATTTTAATTTAATTAACTTAATTGTCATTAATATATGCACAATATGAAACATCTAAAGTCATCAGTGTCTCTCGATAGATAGATAGATAGATAGCTAGATCATAAAATTTAATAAATACGGATAGATAGATAGACAGATCATAAACAATTAATAAATAGGATCATAAAAAAAAAAACATTTCGAATAAAAAGTCTTCTCATTTCCACTGATTGCTGCGAGTGAGGCAGTTCTATGTAGATTAACACATCAGATTTCGTGGTGGTCTTGATGCCTAAAGCTTAAGGGTAAGGTCCTGCCCTTCCCAGGGTGTCTCCCTTCACTTCAAAGGGGTCATAACTGCCAGACACACTTGTCCAGCCCCACCGAGACCACCGGTTCAATCTGCGTGTGTGTTTCTTGCTGTGCCAGTGCACAGGGGTTTCTAACAAAAAACAATCTGATTATGGTACCTTGACATAAATAATCACAGACCCTTTAAATGGCTGTAAACCGCCCTTGTGCTTTGCTTACATTATGTTAATTAATTCTCCAAAGTCTTGGTCAGCCCATTGACAGATTGCCCACTTGTTTGACTTCTCCGTACAGCAGATTTAATTAAATGGGCGGACATTTTTGCGTGTAACAAACGGTTTTGTTTCCCTACAGAGTGATTAGTGGAGCTCAAGATGAAATATCGATCCTCCATCTCTGGTGTTGATGTTTATATTCACGTCACTTTCAGTAGTCCTCTGTAATAAAGACAAAGGACTGACATTCCTCCAAAACAGTCTGTTTAATGCTCGACTTGCACGTAAATTAGATGCATTGAAAATCTTTAGACTTTCTTTTGCTGTGTCTATGCTGCAAGTACCATGCATGTGTTTGCACACATACACGTTTGTTTTCATCAATTCATAATTTGGACCAAAAACTTGATCAGTGAGCACAACAGGCTGACATAATATCACACAAGCTGTTATTCACAAGCAACACTCAAAGTACCATCCCTAAATGAATCAGTGGTTTTGAATGAATAGGTTAGGTGAATAATTCAATGACTCATAGTGTTGGGGAGTAACTAGTTACATGTAACGGAGTTACGTAATTTATTTACAAAATAAATGTAACTGTAATCTGGTACAGTTACTGAGAAAAGTGTGTAATTAAATTAGTTACTTATGAAAATGCTAATAATTCCAAATGGGGGTTAACTTGTAATCTGTAACCTATTGTACTTTTGCATCCATTCATTTTTAGTTTTTTAACCAACTTAGTGAAAAAAATAAAAAAAGAATGGGTGTTGTCTTTTGGAATGCTATGCTGAAAACCAAAATTGAAATTATAGCCGTACACAAAATGCTGCCCGAAAAAGTAAAATATCGACTTCTTTTCAGATTTTTGTTAATTAATTTTTGCACTTTTAATAAACATTTGAAAAATGAGAAAATCATGCTAACTCTGCATGTTTATTGAGAACTAGATCGTGAAAACAAATGCAGGACACAGAAAATAAAACATCTTTTAAAATAAAAGAATACTGGGAGCTTTCGTCATGAAATTATATTTTGTGGTATAATTTTGTCCAAATGTTGTGGTATTGGAGAGGACCATGCATGGTCGCTGAAAGAATGTACAGTACATTGTGTTAGAGCACTACAAGGATTTAATATATGGTGTAAATATATAAATATAGAGATGCTAAAAAGCTAGAAATTAAATTGAGCATTTATATAAAAAACAAGCTTTATATCATTTTTAAGATTTTTAATGAAATACGAATTTTGAATAATGAAAATTAGTTTGTGTCTGCTTATTCTATTCATCAGTGTTTGAACCATTAAAGAAGAAACAGCATTTTCTGTATTTCATATCTGGGTTAAAAAAAGAAAGAAAAATGAATGGATGCAAATGACTCTTACTTTGTTCCTGAATGAATAGTGCTTTTGAAAATACTGAATGAATCAATGACTGCATAGATATACGAATACTTCCCTCCTATATAGTAGGTAAAAAAAATATATATATCTAAATTTACAATATTTATAAAACAGTAGGCAAAAATTACCTGGATGACCTACTAGCTTTTTGTTCATCTTTAGTTGAGATGAAATTTATGCTGGTAGGCCACATGACAATGACAACATGCTGATTGTCATAAGTCCAGAATAGATTCATACCACACACATTCATATTATATACAACAGAGATAAACAGTTGCGAAGTAATTACTTAAAAGAAGTAGGCTACCTACTTAGAGAGTATGTGATTTTGGACACAGCATAGATACAGCAAAAGAAAGTCTAATGATTTTCAATGCATTTAATTTATGTGAAAGTCGACCATTAAACAGACTGTGTTGGAGGAATGTCTAACACAACTGATTGAATTGGTATTTTGAACAAATTGGTTTACTTGAATGATTCAACATCTCATTCAAAAATAGAGGTACTTAGCTGATTTACTATACACAATGCACATACTATGCACTTTGTAGGGCAGGGTTTCTCAATTCTGCCTTTTCCTGCAGGTCCCATATCTATGAATTAACCCTAGATAGGTCTTCAACCCTGCTCCTGGGGACCCACTGTCCTGCAAAGTTTATTTCCAACCTGCTTCAGCACACCTGGCCTGTGACTTTTCAAGTGACCCTGAAGACCTTGATTAGTTGGTTCTAATGTGTTTGATTAGGGTTGGAGCTGAACTCTGCAGGACAGTGGGTCCCCAGGAGTAGGGTTGAAGACCTATCTAGCAGAGTTTAGCTCCAACCCTATTCAAACACACCTGAACAAGCTAATCAAAGTCTTCAGGATTACTAGAAAGTCACAAGCAGGTGAGTTTGATCAAGGATGCAGCTGGAAAGTCGACCTCGAGGACTAGAGTTGATAACCCCTGATGTAGGGTTGAATTCACCCTACTCAACTATAGGAATATGATACCCCCTCCCCCTCCACTATTTAAGGAAAGCTGTGACAGCTGAGTGCATAAGTGTTCACTTTTTTGGAATTTTTTTGTGTGGGCACACTCACTACTTAAATGGCAAGAAATTGTTGGGACACACCTCTTGTTTCATTCCAGAAAGAATCAGTGCATTTGAACTAATTATTTGACTGAATGATTCTCTCTCTCACTTATTTAGTTCTTGAAAATGAATCGTTTGACTGAATGATTCAGTGACTTGATTCAACGATTGAATGATGAAGTCACTTGTTGTCACCATCTACTGGCATTTCAAAGTAACCTGCATAACCTGTAACTCTGGATCTTTAATCCAGAATGTAATCTTTAATTTAACTTAAACTAAGAAGTGTGCATTTGTTTTATGAGACTGAATTATTTTTGAGAGAGAATCCATGGTTTGAGTAGGCCAGCCGATGACAAAAAATTTCCATCCTTTAAATTTTTGCAAAGTAGTCTATTTTTGACCTCGACCATACAGGAACATTGTCTTCAGAGAAATGACGTTCACACATTTCCTAAATATGTTCACTGGCAGAATTTCAGTAGTAGTTAGCTCGTATTCTATTATTTAAAACAGAGCATGCAAAAGTAATAGGCTACTACTACTACTTACTACTACTACAACTACTAATTTTGATGGTGACATGAAGAAATTGGTTAAAGGCTAGTTAACTCTAATTTATCGTATTTTTCCTAAGTTTTTTTGTTTCCCACTGCTAGAACAAAAGCAAACCAGGAATCTGACTTTCAGTTCAGGAGTTTTATAGGATCTGGCAAACCCAAGGTACAGCGAGAGTGGATCAGACTAAGTGGAGATTGGCTCTCTGTTTCAGCTGGAGTTTACTTATTCCAGGACACACACTGAACAGTGCGAAAAGGTAGCACAGGATTACATCTCATTCATGAAAGTTAGATTATATAATGCACAGTTGCCATGAAAATGAACCAATCAGCTTCGAGAACTGACGTTTTTTTTTTTTTTTTTTTTTGTGTATACTAAGTGGGTTTTTTGATACTGAAATACCATGTTATTAACTGGGTAATTTTCCAATCGTATAATGAATCTGACATCTATGACATAATAGCCAAAAGCAATTTGTGTGTGCCCTTGTCTTACATCATTGTACTTGATCACAGACAGAAAAGCCACAGACTTCCGACATTATGTGAGTAGAAGGACACTTAGTTCCATGTCCCTTCAGAAGTGAAAAGTGGCAGTTTATAGCCTATATCTTATATCACTTTATAGTATTAAATAATTATATTATTTAATGTACTGTAATAATCTTTTCAATTGAAAGCATAGAAAGCATCCAATCAGACAGAACAATATAGTGACAAAGTGTGGAAATATACTTAAAACAGAGAGTGGTACCAGAGGGAACCTGCATTTCTCAAAAACAAGTCAAAATGTCCTAAAGTTTATTAGGCTGTACAAAAAAATAATAGTACATGGATATATTGTAAATGGGACGTTAAAACTGCGAACGTACATGGCTGTTAAAGCCACTTTCATCTTGTAAAACTTAAAACAGATCTATTTTATTGTAAAACCTCACATTCTTTTACATTTAGAGGCACATTCATTCCTCCCTCTAAGTCAGTCACAGTATAACCATGTCCAGGTGAGTTTCTTTTTGTCTTCTTCTTCTTTTTTACACTTATATAACAAGCCACTTTTTCACAGTGAACTGTGTTAGCTGTCAAAATGTATACTGGTTCAGCAAGTGCCCAACCTCTTTGGATGAAAACAGTATTCTCACTGAAACAGTATTTTCACACCGAAAATAGAGAAACTTGTTCAGTCTGAAAAAATAGAAACATCCCGCTCTCTAGTGGTTCATATGCGCAACCTCAGCTCACATGAAAATAAATGAGGTTGACTTTTGGTGTTATTTCAATCATCAGTTTAAATGGATTTGTATCAGCTAATCCAAACCCTCCACATATTTGGTCATTTGTAGCTGTAAAATACAATCCAAATCGTTCCATAATTATGACCAACACACGTTGGCTATAATATAGGCAGTCATTCTTGAGACGTGGGGGACAAAACAGGTTCAGTAATGGTAACTGCTATTAGCTTTAAAAAATACAAATGTTTTAAATTTTAAAGGTCATGAGGGATTAATAATAGAATGTAATTAACACAATTATCACCTTCAATTTAATTTTCTCATTATTATACCAAATCTGTGTTTCTTAATGTCCTCTCACTACATCTAAAACAGTGTGTCCACAGAGAAGGGTTCAATCATTCATATGCAATAAAATGGATAAAATGTTTTTTTAATGATGAAAAAGAGCTTGTTTTATCAAAAGCAACACTTAATAACATCTCCTATCAAAGCAAGGTTGTTTTTTAATGACACATGCATGTTTAATAGGATTTTAAAGTTGCGTCCCCACTTTTTGTCAACACCGTCAGACATTCAATAAAATGTAATAAAATCAGGTAATATCAGGGGAAGCCGTCACTCTAAACGACCCCCTTGCCACATTCCACCTCTGCAGAACACACCCGTGTCAGACAGGCTCTGCTAAGTTTTATAATTTTAGAATATTTTAAATCCTAATGTTAATATTTCCTGTGTCACAGCCATGATATGTCAACACCATCTTCCAATTTCTGAGGAAATTATTTGAAATATTTAGATAATTGTATTCTCTTGAAGCAGGTTCTATTAGCATCTAGCATCAACAGAAAAAAAATTAAATGGCTACTACATGAACTCCTTTGGTTTTGTGAAATGAAATGCAAAATTTGTCAAACCCACCGTCAGAGTCACCACATACGATTGTGTTCCAAGGACATATCAAAATACTTAAATGTGAATGTTGAATAAAAGCTTTATTAACAATAACATACTCATTGTTTGTTGTGCTTGTTTTAATACAGTAATTGACTGATACAATGTATTTGATAGTTAAAAAATGAATGACAAATTAACAGTTTGCGTCACACCGTCAGAGTTGTCAACTGCCGTCAGTTCTGTCACTCCTCCGGCAGTTGAATATTTTTTTGAAAAATTTCATTATTGTATTTATATTGTTGGGATTGTTGGTTCACATGTGAAAGTGTAATCTGTGTGCTAACACCAGAATGTGTTTTGAAACATCTTGAATGCTGTTAAAGATATAGTTGAAATTATATTACACAGTCCAATGTAAAAAAGCACATTTTGTTAAAAAATAGAAAAGTTGGGAGGTTGTGTCAAAGCATAGCTCAGTAGCTTAGTACATATAGGATACATAAATGTAGTTTCATTTGTCTGAGTACAAGGTTTTATTTTTTAAATTTTGCACCCTGTTTTGTCCCACTTCTCAAGAATTACTTAACAGTGGATAGCCAATCACTTCTCTTCAGTCACGTCAGCCAGTCTGTCTCTATCAGCCTCTCTTTGCTTTCTGTTTCCGTGCCTGGAGAACATTTTCCATTGATCAATCTCAATCTTTTTTTTTTTGGACTCGTGTGAGATAAAGGGCATTTTTAATGTAGGCTATTCATATTTTTGACACACATTTTATACTCTGCTGCTGTACGTGTCTGTCATATCCACTTTAGAGTTTAGATGTAAGCCTATTGTAGGCTACTTGCTGTGATACTGCGATCCAAGCATACTGCTGATGACGTAACAGGGCAACATTACTTCACCAAAACATTCAGATTACTGTTACTGAAAGTTCAGTGGCATGAAAAGATGAAGACTGAAAAGATGCAGAGAGGGAGAGGAGAGGATGCAGCTCCCACTGAAGTTTTTCGTGCTTGCTGGTGAGCTCGCGTGTAGCAGAGCGCACGGAGAGCGCCCACGCAACACTTCCACGCGCCGCAAAGCTTTGTAAATGAACGCATCCTCAGGCAGGAGCCGCTTTATCTTTAATAGCAACTGAAATGAAAACAGTTCTATATAAAATAAAATAGAAACTGAAAAGACGTCACGCTCATATGGACTATAATTTGATGACATTTGTGCACGAGCCGGTGAGTGTCGTTTTTGTTCTTCAAACTTCAGATTTTACTTCCAGTGTCAGTGCTGTTTATACAGTATATTATTTAAGAAAACGGATTGTACATATACTATAGTTGTGAATGACTACACTGTAAAAAATAAGTGTCATTTTAACTCAAATTTTGTAAAAATGCTATGGAAAAAAAACTGTTAATAGGGTAACAGTAAGTTCCCGTACTATATACAGGGAAAACTGTAAAATATCTAACCAGACATTTCAATGTCATTTTACAGTAAAATGCTGTTAATTTAGAAGTAAAAATAACAAATCAATATATAATTTACAGTCAAAAACTGTAAAATGATATTCCCAGAATTCCCTGCATGACAATCCACATTTGAAAGTATTTTGTTTAAATAATGTTTTTTAAATAGTTTGTATTAGTTTGTAATTTGGGCGTATGAAATCTGTCTCTGTTGTTTAATTAATGTTTATTGCATTATTTCAGTTTTGTGTGTTACCGTGATGGTGTTTAGTGTCTGTGTGCACCTTCTATATATTAGTATTTACTTCTGCTTGTGAAAAAGCTACTTGTGATGAAATTTGATTCTTTATGTGGCTTTCTCTTTTACCACCTGATTTATTATGGTGGTTGTCAGTATGTTAACGTTACAAAACTGATTTTAATAGCAGTGTGCATGGTTGAATTTACTGGTTTACATTAAAATTCTCTTGTTTGTAAATTACAGTTTTATACTGCAAAATGTACAGTTTTTGGCCGTAAATGAGTTTACAGTTTTTCTGTATTTTTTACAAAACTATTCTGGAAACCACAGCTGCCAAAATTATTTTGTAAAAAACTACAGAATTTTTTTTACAGTGATAAGTTTAATAGATAGCATACCAAATTAAACATATAGCCTATTTGTAAGTAATGGTTTAGAAAACACGAAACAACAAAACATTTCAAAGTGGATCTGCTCAACATTTAGGTTAATTGTTTTTAGTATGCTTTTGAGGTCTTTGTTACAACACAAAAATATGAGTAATAAAACTAGTTAACACTCGAGTCTCAAGGTGAAAGGCATTTCAATCAGGCCTCATTCACTCATTATCAGCAAAACACTGATAACTTTATAGACATAATAACCTTCATTAATCATTACGTAATTAAAAATATTGTCGAAAATATGTGATATTTAGTCGCATGTGTTTTTATGAATACACTATTTACAAAATGAATAGATAATAGAGATCAGAATGTATTCAAATATAAATGAATATAATATGAAATATAAAAATACGAAAATCTGTGAAAACTTTCATGACATTTCTAACTATTTTTAGTAAACTATTAAACAACTAGTGCTATATTATAATGTTTGTTAATGTCATTAACACACAAAGTTATAAAAATGGTTTCTCAAGGCTTATACTGTAGATTTAATAGCTCATTTTTATTAAATAAATTCTATAGCTTACATATATTTATAACTACATGAAGAAGTCTAGATTTGTAGGTGATATACTGTAGTCTTTGTCAGCTATCAAAATTAATCTTATAGTCTAATTTTTAGCATAGCAGATGTACCTTTAACCTTTCATTAAACTACACAGAAAGACAATTGCACACTAAATTTGGCTTTTTTTGTTTTAAGATCAATATAACTGTCCTCTTTTAGTGCTACTGCTGCACAACACGAGAGAGGTGTTTGATTTCTTCCATATTCACAATTGTGACGCTGTTTACAAGTTATTAGTTGCGAGTTAAACAGTCGAGAGTCATTTGTCGGAGACTGGACTCTAGGTGAGCTTTGTCTTATTTGACTGCAGCAGAGAGAGAGTTAAAAGCTTTCTTTTGAAGATATTTGTATAGCAGCGCAGATCCCCGTCCCCTTTCATTAGGAGAACGCGTGTGCTATGCGCCCTCTATCAATGAGGCACTTCTCAGCTAAGAGGTAGAAGGCTGGTTCCGTTCCTCGGACCACGTGTAGCACGACACACACCTCGCTCCGCACCGACGAGACGCTACACAGCGGCGCTCACTGGTGAGTCGAGCTGATTCTGGACGCGCAGAACGCGGTGTGAGCTAGTCGCGCCGCGAAACGCAGGCCGCTTGGTTGCGCGCCTCATCTTGTGTCATGCATGTACAGACTCAGCTAGGTGCGACGCTCCTGAGGTTAGTAGTCTGCCGTGTATAAGTGAGTATTAATTGGACTTGACTCTCCATGAAACTGAGCCTTGATATGTCAGCGGTGAGAGAGACCAGACGGCGGAGTTCATAAGACGGTTGTGCAAATGTCCAGAATGCCAGGGCGAGCGTAGGGCATGACGACGCACGGGCACCTGCAACGGGCAGCCGGGACCGCACGCTAACGGAAGACCTCCCCCCCTCTGCGCAGAAGCAACGCGCGCACTCGACGCCGCCGCGTCGCGCCGGGAGCTGGAAAAATAACAATGAGATGAATCACCCCGACAGACGATGGTGGACACGGAGTGGCGCGGTTTTATCCGTTCATCACAACCACATAATCTTATCAGTAGACATGCCGAGAGGCAGCGGAGCTGTAGGTAGGGTTACAGAGAAAATTGAGGTCTGAGATCAGGGTGGTTGAGATGCTGAACATTGTGGGAAAAGAGATATTTCTATCATAAAAGGCTAGCATTGTAAGACATGGGGAATATAATCGGTCAATTAATCAGATATATCTCTACGACTATGATTCAACAGCTCTTGGATCTTATACTCGTTCTAGACAATCTGTTTAGTCATTGTAGTGGGGATTTTTCATTTGAAACAATTCCAGTGGAACTTTATTTTAAGAATCAGTAGGTGGAAGTAAGGAAAGTAGTCGTTTATTCATGATGAGATGAGTCATTGAATCATTAATTCAACCAATTTGTTCAATAACGCTGATTTATTCAGGAAGAAAGCACCATTGCTCGGAAATGTGAACTGTATTACTAACTATTTTCGTAAATAGACAAAGTAACTCGCTTGTTTATTGAACTTTTTACATTGAAGTTTTTTTGAAGAAATGTTGTCCTCTCATACTATATTGAGATTTTAAGGAATTAGCCTGTTCCCACCAACAACGAAAACTATAAAAAATAACTGTATTGACCTTAACTATATTAGTGTCTACACCAACAGATGATTACTGTATTACAACACTGTAATTACATCGCCTGTCACTTTTAGATGCTCAAATTGGTTAATTTCTGATTGGATGTCAGTTAGTTTGGTCATCCGCACTGGAGAAATATTGTTTGAATGTGGAGCCAAGCAAACAGTTTTTTCCCGATCGTTTTTTGTGATATACCAAACTAATAGTTTCAAATATACCAATGTCTATATTTCAATGAGGATATTAGGGAGTTTCCGAAACACCAGCTTAGTGATACACAAAAAAAACAGTGGAGGCACAGACTGGTGATCTCTTGGAAGTCATAGAGCTGCAGCGCGAACGATAAAAACAGTGACAGCCAATCAGAATTTAGAGCATTTAAAGTGACGTAACTTTATAATATTATAATATGTTGGTGTGGGCACTAATATAATTTTTGTTTTAGCAATCTTTATAGGTATCGTTTTTGGTTTGAACAGGACTTTAGCCAAGATAGTTCATTGTAAGTACTTCCAAATATCTGTTTTACTGCAGGAGGGGATTTAAATATTGTTGGCAACCTGTCCTAAATGATTTGGACCTTATGATACGGACCTTCTCGGACATGCACAATAAAGGTCCGCAGTGTGTCCAGTGTGTCATTGAATGATTCAGAGCGGTGCTCATGAGTACCATTTGAGCAACAGGGCCTTTGACAATCTGTGTTTCTTTCCATGTCAACCTGTGATCTTGATCTTATTTTTTTTTGGTTAGTCGAAGTACAATGTAATTCCCTCACCAACTAAACATGCACTAGCTTGCTATTATCATAATGAATGTGTGATAAACATACTCATCATGCACACTATTAGTTCTATGATAAGATAGTTGTCATGAGTTACAAGTAGCTGTGACACCATGCAGTAGTTCAGAGGCAGTTCCTCATTGAATTCATAACCCATAAAGTCAATGCAGTGTCCTATAGAAATAAGGTTGCAAAGGCCAAGAAATAGGGTAGTAAGTTCTTTCAGCGCTGGCTTGTCCATACTGAAGCAACAGGCAATTTTAAACAAATACAGCACTCTCACGTATATCTAAGGTAACTCAACACTTTATAAGCTCCAGGGGTTGAAGTGGTGCTGTCTCAGCAGCAACAGACCACAGTGTGGAAACCAGGGAGACAGAGAAGTGAACGAGGAGCACAATATTATGTGCAGGAGAGAGTTTAGCAGAATGAGGCATGTGCTATGTCACACTCTGGAGAAAGACAGGCATAAAAGAATGATGTATTTGAAAATGTATTCATTAAGGAATATTTTGGGTTTAATTCGAGTTTAGCTCAATTGATAGAAAAACAACAACAACAATAAAACAAACAGAAATGTAGATTAAGATTTAAAAAGTAAATGTGGCCAATATTTGGAGATTTTAAAAACAGAAATCTGTGTATGAGCTATAAAAAATATTTGTACAGTAATTTTAGGGTTTTCATGGTGACAAGTTGTAAAATTAGATATATCTTTAATCAGAGAATTGTAGAAAAAAGTGTTTTAGTAACACTTTACTTAAAGCCTTTATGTTTAATGCATTATAAAGGGTTATTAAAGGGTATAATGCATTATACTTATTTATAATGTGCATTGTAATACATTATAGCTTGCCGTAAATAATTATAACTGAATTTAAAATGAATAGTGTAACAATGAATTGATAAGTGATATAATGTATTAGCTGTGGTTACAATTATTCATGAGATCACACTATACATTATAAAGTGCATTTAACGTGGAATTATTCTGTTGAAACTTGTGTAGTATTTGAGCTGTAAAACAGCTTAAATTAGTCGTTTTTGTGTTGTCATATGACAAAGTTGTAAAATTGGATATAAATTTATACAGAAAAGGTTAGAAAGCATTTTTTTTTAAATACAGAAATGGAGAATGTATAAATTTATAAAAGCGGTAACATTAATTCTGTTCAAACTTGTGTATTATTTGAGCTGTAAAGTAGTTTAAATTACAGTAGTTTTTGTGTTGTTATGGCGGCAAAGTTGTAAAATCGGATACAACTTCACAAAAGGTTAGTAAGCGTTTATTTAACAGAATAAAATCATGTTAACATGCAAATTATTTACATTGTGTGGCTATATTATTGAAACTGTCAGAATTGTAACACTTATGAATTGGCCTCATTCATGTCCATTATTGTAAAGGATGAGTTGAAATTATTTTTGTGGTATCAATGCTCTCGATTGATCTTAACTTGTACTGAACCCAGAATATTCCCTGAAGTAAAAATAAAAATGGTCATTAAGTCTTCTGTTACATTTAACGATTTAGTCTAGCTCTTCTTGGCATTACATAGGTTATAGATGAGCGGAGATTGTATCTGCGTAGCTATTGTGTAGAAATGCAGTGAGTGGTGATGTTATCTGTAGTTAATACTTTCTCATTACCCCACTCAGATTAACGTGAGTTAGTTTCCAGCCAGGCTTCAGCAGGCTGACTGGATCATATAATCTCATCGCACACTTCTGGCATATCTAGACTGAGAGAGATGGAAGCAGACAGAAAATCAGGGAATGAAAGTGAGTTAGATATATCGAGAGTGAGCCAAACTGAGAGAGACACAGCCTGGCCATGTGAATGCATGGACATTTTGTGGCCTCATTTCGTGGCATAGAGGAATCGATGACACTATGGATTGGTTGTGCAGTATGTGGGCTGTTGTATTACTGCATGTGTTCTGCTGCAGGTGACATTGCATGCATTTCCACCATGTACCAATACTACTGAGGTTGTTACATCAGCATTATCATTTTAAAACAATTAGTTATTTTCTAATAATGTTTTATTCACTTAATCAGCATTTCCAGTATGTCTCTGGTCAGTGTAGTTTTAGGCATTGATTCTCTGCAAAGTAGCTCTCATTATGAATCTTGTGTTTGTTGCAGGTGCAGCTATAAATGTTTAAACATATGGGTAACACTTTACATTTAGGTCCCATTAGTTAAAGTTAGTGCAAAGGGTTGACAATACATGGCTCATGACTTTTTTAGACTCTATGTTTAGTATTATGTTAACTAAATAATACAAATGATTCACTGTTAGTTTATGCTCAGCTGAAAGTACATTAAATAAATAAAACGACACAAACTTTTGAGGTTAATAATGAGTAGTACAATTTTGAAATGAAAAGATAATAACGTAACATATAATAATACTATTTCTATTGTTCAGTTCAATGTCACTAATGTAATTAAATAATGTGAACAAATGAACCCTTATTGTTAAGTGTTATCAATATATATGCTTATATATTATAACTATATATATAATATATACTATATATATATACTAGTATATATAAGTATATAGATCTATATTTATATATATTATGGATGACAAGGGAGGAAAGGACCACAATGTCTAGTTCAGGTCGCCGTTCGGAAATGCAGGTAGATGTAAGGAAAAGGAGTGACCAAGTGCGAAAATATTTTGATGACGTGCTATTGGTACATTTAGATTTTTATGTTTATAGTGTAGCTTTTAAAGTTTAAAGAGTGGATTCTGATGTTAGTGCATTGGGGTTTGGGCACAAGTTGAACAAAGGCTAATATCTATCTATGGCGTAAATATTCTATTATACCTAGATATGCTTAAGTCACCAGTTCATTTTTTTAGATAAACAAATGGTTTTAATGTCTTTCAGTTCCATTAACATTTCTTGAATGTGCCATCCTCTTGCTAAATTCTCTACAGTTTTTCTTACTATCACTTACTTCAAATTTGCAAACATGTCTAGTAATGTCTGATTTCTGAACAAATGTTTTGTGAAGCAGTGAAATATTATGAAGCAGTTCTTTTTAGTGTTTCTTATAGTGTTATTGTGCTGTGAAATGTCAGTGAAAAGTAAACACTTTATTTATTTATACAAGAATTATATTCAATTGATTTCTTATTTGTTATACTGTATTTGTTATTCTGCTGAAATCTCAAATTATCTCATTTGGCAATAGACTGCTGAGGACAATCAAGTTTAGTAAAAATAATTTTTTGAACCATTCAGGAACCAAAACTGTTAAAAAGTATCAAACATAAAATTCCCAAGGTGGTTTAGAACAAAACCCTTACCAGAATTCTTATGGAATTATGCTGCCATGTATAATTATGCTGCTTCTTGGTTATATTTTAAAAGGTGCAGTACTATAAAGGACAAATAGGAACAAACATACTTGTCACTTTACAAACAAATCTAGTTTCCCATCTGCAAAGTGCCTGTAAAAGCATAAAGTATATAGAATATTAGTCTGCATTGTCAGTCCTTACTAAAGTAAAATGACTTTCGCATACTTTAGAAATCTGCATGACATCAGCCGTGTGATGTAATAAAAAAAGCATACATCTAGAGTTTCTCGATAAGATTATCCCCATCAGATTTGTGAAAAGGTGAAACAGAGAGTATGTTAGAGAGAAAAGATCAAAAGGTTATTCACTGTACAGAATATTATTGAAATGATTTCCACAGGGACTTAATCTCCCTTCATAATTCACTTGAACATGGACATGTAATCTGGGAGAGGGATAGAAAGACAAAAAGAGAGAGAGAATTCAGGATGGATAGAGTGACAAATGCAATCTGAGTGTCAGAGAGATAAGAGAAAATAAACTTGTGCTGTTGAAAACAATGATATTCATAGAGTACTGGGACATTTATGTTGAAGTATAGCTTATCCCTTAAAAATTGTTCAGATTCTGTTATGAAAATATTCTGGAGTCTATGGGGCAGGTAAAGCTATTAAAAGGTTAGTTCACCCAAAAATGAAAATTCTGTCATTAATTACTCACAGCTCGGTTGTTCAGAGAAAGACCGTAACGACCTCCGTTCGGCACACAAGTTAAGGCTAATTTGTTGACTGAAATCTGAGAGCTTTCTGACCCTACATTGACAGCAAGGTAACTACCACGTTCAAGGACCAGAAAAATACCAAGATGATCGACAAAGTAGTCCATATGACATCAGTGGTTCAACATTAATTTTACGAAGTTACGAGAATACGTTTTTGCGCAGAGAAAACAAAAATAATAACTTTATTCCACATTTTCGTCTCTACTGCGTCACTTTGGACGTGCGTTCACGACAGTATCATGACGAGAGCGTGTGACGTTTTTTTGGGTGAACTAACCCTTTAAGCTTGTTATGTCATCAAAAGTTGATTGTTGTGTAACCTTTGAGCTGATTTGCATAGATTTCGATAGTTTCCTGTTAATTGCCCCCGACATAAGTCTGGCACTGCTGCATTGGCGCTCTGCCCGCAATTATTTAGAGTGTCCCGTATCCATCTGACTTGGTCCCCATATATCACACCTATGAAACACTGACATGATGGAGGGTCAGGGTGTGTTTGGAATAAAATAAATATTTGTTTGTATTGCGTCTCATTTTCTAATGTTGTATCTAATGATGCTCTAAATGGTTCTTTTTCAGACAGCACTACCTATTGTTGGAGACATGGGGACATTACTGAAGGTACTGTTTCATCCAGCTGTCTATCCTCCTGTGCACTTATTTTTACTGCAGTCTAGTGGATGCTAACATTAATAGTATGAATTAGGATGAACAGAACTAAATAAAATAAAGAAAAGATGCTGAATTTACTGCTAGGTCTTATGCACCCAAATAGTTTCCTTTGAGATGCATATCAGCAAGACTTTTGCAGACCTTGAAACCTGGCATCTCAAACCGAAGGTGTTTAAAAATCTATTTTAAACTCTGTTCCCTTCAGTCAGATTGTGTGGATCTTAAGACAGATCTTATCCCGTGTAACCTAGAGGAAGCATTTTTTTTTCCCTCTATTAAACCAGAAGATTTCAGGAACATTGCCTTTCCTATTATATTACACAATTACACAATATTTTAGTAACAAAACACAAATTACATAATATAGCCAGTGGGGATATAAAGCCCAATTTGATCTGAAATCGCTCTGAAGAACTTTTTAAGGCTTCTATAAATTATTTCATTGTCTGCTCTGTTGCTCTCTTTCAAACTCTTTACATTCATGTGTTTTCAGCACTTAGAAAAAGAAACATTCTCTCTCTGCTCTCCCTTTGATTTCTCCTTATAAGTACTTCCTGCTCTGTCTTCCTCCACTGCTCTTTATGTTTCTGTTTGGGCATCATGCATTCATCTCTATCCGACTGAAGAAACTTCTGACAAGATAAATGCCCATATGCTCAAATACTGATGCAGTGAGATTCTTAGGACTGAACTGTCAAACACAACAACACACAGAGCTACTTACAATAGCTTATGCACTGTAATTCATCTCCGGTTTGGATTTGATGTGTCTTCATAAACAAAGAAAAGGAAATGCATTAAAACATACTTAAATGTCAAAAGAACAAGCAAGTTAATGACTGCTTTCTACAGATTTTGAATTGGAGCAAGAGTCAAGCTGGGTCATGTCACCCAATAAATAAATAAATATTTTTTGAGGGCATTCTCTCTTCTACCTAATTTAAAAAAAACAAGGAATAAAATAAAAATGGGGAAATACTACCAAAACAATTTGCTGTGTATAATAATTTTGTTGTGTATTTAAAGGAATAATTCAACCCCCCAATCATATTCAAGCGTGTTATTCTCAATTTTTGTCTTTTGTGAAACACAAAAGAATATATGCAGATATCAACCCGCTCTTTTTTTACACAACAAAAGTAGATGCTTTATATACTTGCAATTTCAAAAAGCACTATAAAATACTATATAAAAATTGTGAGCATGGCTTGTCTACGACTTAAGTGAATTGT